>LPNX011219835.1:399652-607846 GCA_001517045.1 Pseudotsuga menziesii
AAGAGGCCTTTTTTTTTTTACTCTTCTCTCTCGTTTTCCGTGCTTGCTTTCTTTTCCTGCAAATCACAAAAAAAAACTTTTTCCACACAATGGGGTTAGATCTTGGTTAGCTTACCCGGAAAGTCTACGTTTTCAAGTTTTCTCGTTGTTTCTGATTTGCCGTGATCGCACAAGGTGCACGGCAAAGAGCATACGTAGCCGAGAAGACAAAAAAAAAAACTTCCCCTTACTGTTTCTGATTCGCCGCAATCGCGCAAGGTGCACGGCAAAGAGCATACGCAGTCAGGGAAAACAACAGTCCGAGACTAAAACATAAAAGATCTAATAATAAACTGATAAAATATAAGAGATTTAAAAAAAACAAATCTGTCACTGTAACATTATACCTTCAGATTTGTCGAAATGGGTGTTTCTGGAGCAAACAAAAACGGTTTTCGGTGAAACAAAAACTAATTACCAATGGAAATGGCGCTCCGGACGCAATGGAACAGCTCCCACAGGCCACAAATGCACAGAAAATCCAGAACCAGAAACCATTTCAAAGTTTCGGTAACACCGGTTCCAGATCTTGATCAAAACCAAAAGCGGCTCTTCATAAAAGCTCTGATACCATGTTCGGGTACACAAGGTACTCCCAAAAGACCGAACACCTTTAGAAACCGCTTCACACAAATAGATCACAGATCAACACACCAATGTTTGTCACGTGGTTAAAACCCTCGAGAGAGAAACAGTCCACGGCCCCAGCCAAATAGCTACTTGGAGCAATTTATTATGCAAAAGAAAAAAAGTTACATGAGCTTCTCATAATCGATCAACTAGCCAAGAACCCTCTATGCTCTTTAAATAGAGATCATAGACCAATCAGGTGTTAAGCCACGGATCAATGGTTGGTATGATCTAAGAGAAGTTGAACCGTCGGATCACTCTATGTCTAGAACATATCGTGACCGTCGGATTAGAATATTTACAAATGCATACTAATGCATACTAAGGAAACACACTTTTACCTAACGGATATATTACACAATTTGATCTTAACTAACTCCTAAGTGTCTAAATAACCTAACATTTACTATGAAGGTGCAAAAGGCACATCATATAAGTGAACCATCTAGTAAGCATTACAATATTCATTTCAATCTAGCAAACACAAATGTAATCACCATTTAAGGGAATCGCCACAACAATACTTATATTGTACTAGATGCACCTACTAGGGATGGTGTTTCCCATTCAATTAACAAGAACACACCACCAATAGCACGATTACTTTGTAGTTACAAGAAACATTGCTGAGTTCATGTGATGCTCGACGTATGGATGCTTAGACTTAAAATGTTTTATGCCTCCATATTGGCTAAGTTAAAGCAACAATCGTTGGTCATATTTACTAAATATAACATCTAAATAGGTGGTGGCAGGCTCACTTAAGTTCTCAGACTTGGCTCCTAAATAATAGTTATGTTAAAAAAAATATCTATATTAAATTTACTTCCTAAAACAAAACGAATTCATCGGGTCCATGCATAACAATAAATGTTTAGCATGCATGGCATAATTACAATTTTTATTTGCAAAAGCATCAAGAATGGATAAGACTTAGCAAATGCATAAATATTTACATGCCTCCCATATAGGCTACCAAGACATGCTCATGGAAAAAAATAATATCAATGTCAAACTTTATCTACCTTGATATTTTGACTACTCCGTGAACTTGTATCAACAAAAGCAAGAGTTGATGTAGATCTCATTTTCCTACACTCATCAATAACAGCAAGAGCTGGTAAAGCTAGCTCTTGTTTAGAATCTTTGAGGAGGTTTTCTTGCAATTTGTGCCTTTTGAATTCTACTTGAGACAAACAAAACTCTGAGTGCTTATTATTTCCTTCAATTGCCTTCCACACTTGTTTCTCCAAAGACTGAAATTCTGCAAAAGGAAGTGTTAACATTAACATGATGCATCTACTTCAAATAAAATTACTAAGCAAATTCACATATACCAATAATAAATAAATGGAATCAATTGAACTTATTAACACTAGGAACCATTATGATTATATAGCATTTCCAATTTAAATATTATATCTCGACATTATCATGCTCATGGTTGTGAAGAGACTCTTTGTCTAGCATATTCAAATCCAAAACATAACATTTTGATATTGTATGAATGCCATCAATTAATTTCATCAAATATTTACCTCACACATAAAAAGACAATACTAAGAGACATAAAAAGAAAAGATTACTAGTCAAAGCGCCACAAATTAGAGACCTTTTCAATTGGCTTATGGTATGGAAGTTGCTTTACTATGTAGTATTTGTCTTCCAATTTGTAGGTTGTGTTACCCCTCATATTCCCTATGGTTAACTCCTATAATTTTCATCATGAGTTATGATTTCTAGCATGGTACCTGTTATCGTCCAAATTATCTGTAGTGCACCCTATCAGATGAGCTAAGGAGGAGGGTCGTTTGGCCATTATAAAAAGCCAAGTTAAGGCTTGTTTTTTCTAAAAGTGTCGGTCTAGAAGGGCTCGAGACCCTTGGTCTGGTCACGAAAGGTCCTCTTTGATTCTCATTTCAAGGAGTGTTGGCTTAGTGCCTTTGTTGACCACCCCTTCATGGGAAGTAACCCTCACCATGTCGAGCATTTATGCCCTAGGTGGGTGTCTGGTGCTTAGGACACATGGCCTGGGAACTCCTAGACACACTTATGGTTTGTCTTGTAGAAGGTGATTGTGATTGTAAGGGTTGTCATACCCACCTTACCACACCTCATTGATACCCCCTTGGATCTTATCTTGTTGTATCATCCCTCCCTCTTGGTCATCTTGGTCTTGAATAGTAGATCGTCCACCATACAAGCAAGTTTAAAGAGGTCGTGTCAACCTAAGAAGGACGACATTTAACACAAAAGACACATGTTGGGTTAGATGGGGCATGGCATCCTCTTTCCAAACTCAACGTTTCATCATGTTGAAGCATTTCATCATTCATTAGTTTATCTTTTATGAGGTTTAGTCCCTAGATTGTGAGTGACAAACCCTAAAAAATCATCAAAAGTCATTTTAAAAATATATTAGGTAGGTTGACCTAGAGGAGGGAAAATTTGTCTTTTTGAAAAGGCATATCTTTAAGAGCAATTAAGAGCAATTATCTTTTTACTAAGTGCCCCAAGAATTGTATCAACTCAACACCATTAGATCCAAAGTGGTCATGCAATTTCTAAAAAGCGGTTATAATAAAAAAATCCAATAACTAGGTCTGCCATTTAAAAAGTCATGCCCCTCTTTTTAGCCTTATTTTCACACGTGTGAGTCATCCCCTTTCTTCAAGTTGTCTTAACCCCTTCCTATGTAAATCAGCCCTCTTTTTTGAGAAATCATCCCACTTCTAAGCAAGTCATTCCTACCTTTTGACTTGTCTAAGGCTACTTTTAATATTTTACTAATTATTTTGGCATGTCAAGAGGGATTAAATTAGGTTTTGAGCCTTCTAAAATAGATCTAGGGTTTTGGTCATAAAAAACAATTGTTTATTGAGGAAGTTGAGTTCCAATCTCTAGCATATATAAATAGAACTTCTCTCATTTTCATTTGGTTGGTTGTTGGTGAGTTAGACAAGAGCTATCTTTGTAAGTTGAGAGCATTCCTAATTTTTTTTTTGAATTGGCTTTGGAAGTTAAACTTAGAGCTTCTTGTTGATGCATGGTATTCTTCTTGTTCATGAGCTTATCTATTGCAGGTAACACTTGCTAGCATTGTCATTTATTTCTCCTCAGCCGAATAGGAAGGTATTATTATCTTGTTGGATTGGATCTAGGGTA
Organism: Pseudotsuga menziesii; assembly: GCA_001517045.1. Classification (NCBI taxonomy): domain Eukaryota; kingdom Viridiplantae; phylum Streptophyta; class Pinopsida; order Pinales; family Pinaceae; genus Pseudotsuga; species Pseudotsuga menziesii. The sequence continues at coordinate 403,487 of LPNX011219835.1, forward strand.
AGATTATCTATCTTAGATTCTTTTGTTATTGTGCATGAAAGGTGGTTTTTCTTTACATTGTTCTTCATTTGAATGGAGCAATTCTAACTCCCTTTGTGTAGTTTACATCCAAAAAATGAAGCAAAGGAGGGATTCGTCCTTCCCTTTGTGATTTGCAATTGAATCTTCCAATACATCTATCAAACAAGAGTAACCTAGAGCACTCTTCCTTCCTAAGTGAATCAGTTTAAAAAAAATCTCTAAACCCTTTATTTATTTCTTGTATTGAAAGACATAAAATATAAAATCTTTTTTTGGGTGCAATTTATTAACGCTAATGCTAAACTCCTATAGATTTCACATAGACTACATCTATTTGGTTTTATTGAATATCTTAGAGTAAACTTATCTTAAATTCTGATTTTGTTCTTCAAAGAAAAATATTTAAAATTCAGAATTTTACTAATATTAGTTATATTTTGAGTAATTAGATGAATTTATAAATCTGGAAATTGCATCTAGGATTTTATATTTCATTTTCAAATTTATATGTTGGAGCTTTTACAAAAAAATCATAAGTTTAATTAAAGCTTCATTGCACATCTTAGAATTCAAATTTGTGTAGTTACTTACAAGTTTATGAGCATTTTCTTAAAGTAATTATAAAATTTATGCAAATCTGAAAATTGACATTAAAACCATATATTCCAGATTTGGTAACTCATTAAATACAAAGTGTTTTATCATTCATTTTTATGTGTTATTTGAGATCATTTTCTGCAGTACATTCCAACAAGCATTATTCTTTGGTGTTGCAGAAATTTGTTGAGTAAAGTGCAGATTATTTCAAGTGTTATTCGAGGCATTTACTTAACTTTCTAAATATGGAAATTATATGTAAATTTATGCATTTTAGGCATTTCCAGAATTATATTCTTTTTGTTACTTCACATAAAACAATTATTAAGGACCCATGAGGAGCTAATAGTGGTTTTAACTTTTCACAACTAAACAATCTAATCTAAATTGCTTGTTTAGTTGATTGTTATTCTTTTATCATATTATTGGTTAAGTTGGTTGATTAAAGCAATTAATTCACATTACTAAAGCTAATCATCATTGTGACTAGTACAAGCTCTAAGGATTTCCCCTTAGAACTTGTAGTACTCCTTGGACTAATTATTAATTCATAATTGTTACATTATCATGTGGATAAATAACAAGCCTCTTTCTTGCTTTTGTTCTTATTACATATTTATTTGAAGCAATTGTCCTTTGAATCTATTTTTAATAATGTTCATTGTCACAAGTGGATTTATTGGTTAATCTTGAGCATCTATTGTTGTTTCTATATATTACATGGTGTCTAAGCTTTTACTGAGTGTATAACCTAACATTGTCTTTATTTTCATTGTACTTACTTAGTCTAGATAACTCTAATTGTTATATATTCCATCTAGATTTTGATAAAGAAGTAATCAATTAATTTGAGCCACCCCACTAAGCTTTAGATTTAGAGTTAGACCTAAAGTGAGAGGTTCAATGTTGAGATGACAGTGACATGAAACCTTGGTAGCCACCTAGGTTGTGCTAGTGGGTTGAGACTTTTTCCACTTACGTACAAGTTGGGCAGCAACACCTAGTACATTAAAACTAACAAGCATCTTATCGTGTCGATATTTAGAAGCCATTCTGATCCAAATCTACATGTCACAAGTATAAGTGTTAATATAGTGATTTTGGTGATGTATGTGGATGAGACAATCATCACAAGCGTTACCCACCAAGTGTCTTCAAAGAAAAATCTGCAAAGAACAAGGGCTTTGTTCCTTCATGGAGTCGCCTTGTGAGAATAAAACCTTCAAGGATAACACTCTCACAACATCTCATGAAGCATTGTGTTCAAATTTTCCGGGAAATGGACTTTATCCTTGGCAATGTCACCAAAATGTTGACACCCAAACTCACACCCAAGAGATAAAGTCTTAAAGCTCAAGGTATGGTTTGTGCGTAACTAAAAGGGAGGTCAATGTCACCACACCAAACCCTATTTTGCTCTTTAGGTTGGCTTTTCTCCAACACAAGGGAGGCTTCTCTAGGGTAGGCTTACTAGAGCTTGCAATGAGGTACAAGGTAAAATGAAGAGATAGTTCTAGCAAAACAATTTGTTTTAGTAATAAAAAAAAAGGATGGAAGGACAAGGGACTGGTGTCTTATCCATTGGGCAATATTTGTACAACCAAGGCTCATATGAAGGATTAAAGGAACGATTAGAAAGGTGTTAGGGAAACAAGATTACAAATCCTAGCCAATCTCTTATTGCTTTACCAAATTCAAAAATCTACCAAAAGCAAAACCCTAATGAAGACTTTTCAAATAGTCTTGACTCTTGAAGGATGCTTGTCATGCAAGGGATAAGAGATAGATAAGATAAAATAATTTTATTTATGTCCAACTAATGACCACAAATGATGTTTGTACAGCAACAGACTCCTTTTATTTTAAAAAGAAATACAATGCAGAAAGTAATATTGAACAATGCGAACTAGGCTGAAGTATGAGAGAGCTCCGGCCGCCACCACAAACCCAAAACCCAACAATGGGACGGAGATGCTCTGGCAGAGAAGATCCCAAGGAAGGTATAGTACTCCTAACATTCGAGGCCAAGTGAAGAAAATTGAAGGAAGTTCAACAAAGTTTGTTGGCCCGATGAGGAACCGGTAGAAAGTGTGGGTCGTCCACTGAGTTGTTGCCGGGAAGAGTTTGCATGATCTTGAGGTCTAGAGGACCTAGTCCGTCTCTCAGGGAGAAATCTAGCACAGACCTGTTGTTGAGATCTCGTGGGTCGAAATACAGTTCCACAGATCCTCAATGATCAAGAAACTGGCTCAGTATCCATGTTGGTTGGTCTCTCGGTGCCCTTGGCTGGTGGTAGCACGCTGAAAAATGTTGTGATCTTCTGTGTGTTGTCAGGTCTGGTGGGAGGCTGAAGAATGCTTGCTCGAAACCTAAGAGCCTCCTGTATATATAGTGCTAAACATCTCTGATTAGGATACCGAAAAAAGTTGGCTAGGGTCTAACGGCCTCTAAACAAGCAATGGAATCATCCTCTGATCTCGTAGTAGATGAAGCATTTGAAAATAAAGTGTATCTCGTTTTCCATTTCCTATAGTTGACATACTTGGCAAATTCTGTCTAGTCTTTCAATCTAGTGGTATGTCTCCACTCAAAGTCTATGGGATCCTACTTTGAATTGTCCGAGAGGGATACGAAGAGCATGCATCCAGTGACAAAACGTGTACTGGGGCCGGACAATGAGCCTGTCTCTTATCTCCAGGAAGTGCTCAACGTAAAAGGCCATCTTTGGGTGCAACCCTCCCAGAAGATGGACACAGGTAACCTGGACAGACTGCTTATAAATATCCTCCATGATGATCTTGTTTAGCTCCCGTTGGGTAAGGTGGTTGGGAACATCTAGAGAGTACCGAAACGGAGGAAGACGATCGATATGAATGCCTACTGATTTGAGAAGGTCAAAGACCCCTGTGAACCAACATTTTGCTCTTCCTGAGTGAGTGGCACGGGCAATAGCCTCAGATGAGAAATATGCCAGGTATGGATATCTGTCCCAACCCTTTGACGAGTCTGCAAAGCCCCAAACATGATGTAAAAAGGAAACTAATATGAAGGTTGTCTCAAGGCGGAAGGGTTGAGCCCCAAATTCAGCTAGGATGATGTGATGCGGTACTGTCTATTTGCATCTGATGATGCAACGAAGAAGGATTTGGCCTCTCTCAGCTAAATCCCAATTTGACTCAAGTAAAGATGGTCCCCAAATCTCTGATCCATATAGAACAGTGGGACGGAGCAAGGTGTCCATAAGGCTCATCTTCGACGAGATGTCCTAGAAGTGATGACGAAAACACTATCTCCCAAGAAGGGCTAGGGATCCATATCCCTTGTTGATTCGAGGTTGAAGAGTTGGTCGCAAATTGAAGCGAGGACCTGAGAACTGCACCCCCAAGTATGTATAGGTGATGGTGATCTCGACCTCCTCCCCTTTGAATAGGAAGCAAAAGTCTAAATTTTTTTTCATCCCATTGAAGATCATAACCTTGGTTTTTCCCAAAATCACCGTCAACTGTCGGAGATCACGAAATAGAGCCAAGGCATCAAGCTGCCTCTGTAATCCTTCTGGGGAGGACGAGAAGAGTACTACATCATCAACAAATAGTAAAATAGATATCAAAACCTGGTGAAGAAAGCAGCCATCCTAGTCCTGGATATGCTTGTGAAGAAAGGCTTCCAACTCATCAATATAAATCCCAAACAGAGTGGGAAACAGCGGGCAGCCCTGTTTAACCCCGATACTGCTTCTGATGAACTTAGACATTCCGTGAGCTATGGGAAGACAACCAAGGACAGACTCATATAGGCGCATAATAGTTGTCAATAGAGTCGTTGAGATGCCAATACCACTGAGTCCCTGTAATAGGTCTTCCCTCGAGATTGAGTCAAAGGCTTTCCGAAAATCCATGAAACAGAAGTAGACTTACGAAGAACGATGGTGTGCCTCCAATTGACAATCACCACCATGTGGAAGAAAGACTTACAAAATACCACAACTTAACACTTGCAATTGACAATTACCACCATGTCGAAAAAAGACTTACATAACACCACATCTTAACACTTGCAATTGACAATTACCACCATGTCGAAGAAAGACTTACTTCATAATCCCAACACAATTATCATTTAAAGATTCAACCATAAGTAAAACATGAGCTAAAAGAAAAACCATCCAAGTGAAGCACTTTGACTAACCATCCATGAGAAACCAAGAAATATTCAACTAAGATTTAATCACAGTTCCTAGATCCACTCTCTTTGTACGTTTTTCTTTTGTATCAGCTCTCTTTGTACTTATCTCTTCTAGGTGAAAATTTTTAAACCCCAACCCAGTTTCAAGTTTAGTTTCACTACATGTAGTTTAATGCCCAAACCCCAGCATGCATAAACACATTACATTAAAAAAAAATTCACTTTTGCTTGAAACACATGGAATTCTTTCATCATAAACAACTCGGAAATTTAAATGGCAGCCAACTTTTTCGCACTCAAAAAATTATAACAGCCAACACACATGAAATTTAGGCTCATCATTTTGACCAAAAAGGTCCAAAAAAAACCCCAAAGGAAAAACCTGTTTTCAGAGACATTTTTATTTCTTCAGGCAAAAATTAAATTTTACAACAGCTACGCTTATCTCCCAATTTCTTCTTCAAAATTTATGTTAGCGTCTCACTAACAGACTATTGTACGACTACCTTGAAAATTGTGCCTATACAGACTCGCACGTGTGGGTTGTACGGCATGTTTCCCCGATTTCTATGCACAACCAGCAACGCATTGCCTCAAAATTTGTGATGTACAAACAACATTAAATGTTGTACTCCTCGAAAATCGTGCCAACTTCTACCTCGATTTTCGTGTTGTTCTACGGCCTAGTACAATACGATCTCTCTTCGATTTATGTGCTATTTATTGCTGGTGTACTTTGCCTTGGAAATCATGTTGTACATTACTATTGTGATCTTGCGATTCGTGCCATTCTCAAAACCTTGGAACTTGTGCTAAAAATTTCTCTCTCTTCCTCAAGGATGAATTCTCTTCAAACCCTTATCTTCTCTCTTCCTTCTCCTCTCTCTTCCTTCTCCTCTTGCTCTCCAAATCTCTAAGATCACAATAATGAATGAAAAATGCATTTCCCTAGCCTTTTTGTTTGAGTAACCACCACTTTCAAATCAATGGCCTAGATTAAGACATAACTAGATGAGATCTAGGGCTCATGTTAAATCTCACTTTTCTCATTAAAAGCATTTAATTCACTTCTAAATAATAAATGAGACATTTAATACCCACCCACCTTTTTAATTCTCATAAAGTCTTTTAAAATATTTAATAACTCAAAGTCACTTTATAAAAATAAAGTCATTCTCACTCTAAAAAATACTAGGGACAACAACTTACCCAAGGCATTACAAGGTGAACAAACACTTCCTTGGTAATTTTTCAACACTAGGTTGACTCTCCATCTTTGGACTTAGCTCTCTTCGGCTTAGGATTGATTTCCACATATTGCTTTATAAAGTAGTTGCCTTAGCACTCCCGCTTTGTATTGACATCATGTTACCACACAATCCCATTGACCTACTTATGTGGTCATTTTTTGAACAATAATAAAACTATCGTATCTTATCTTATCTAAGAGATTTCTCCCCCAATCCAACCATAAGAAAAGGAGAGAGAAAACCCTTATATAGATTTTAGCTCATCTTTCTCCTACAATAATATACTAGACCTAGCCTATGGAAAAGTGAATAAGCCAAGATGCTCCAACTACTACAACCAAATGCATAAGATAAGGTGGTCAAAGCCACATGCACAAACCTCAAATCAAGAGAGACAGAGGCACCTTTAACAAATAAGGAAATATGCTAAGTAGATCTTGTTGACCACCAAACCAACTACGTGGCCAACCATGTGCCTTGAAGATGAGAAAGAAGTACCTAAAAAGTTTTTTCAAGTGAGGCAGCTCTTCTTCTTATCTTTTCTCCATGAAATTCCCACACCCCTACGAGAGATTTTGTAATGATATGTCGGCATGAAGGTCTAGTTTTTGTATAACTTAGTTACCTAGGAATTTTTCATTAGAGAAGTCCTCTATTCGAGTGTTTGTTTCCCTGGATAATTAAAATTCATTTTTAGTGATTTTAATTATCTGAGTTTTTCACTCAAAAATACCTCCAAAGTGGTGAAAGACGTTCTAATGATCAATTCCACGGAGTGACTAAGGTCCAGGAATGTCCTATGTAACCATGTTAGACACTATCCAAAGTCTTGCGCAATTTCATTAAGTTTTACCTAGGCTTTTTTAATTTTTGGTGATTAAAAATTGTCCCTCAACATAAAAATGTTGTAATGAAAAGAGGGTTAAGTGGCACATAATGCCCATGAATATGGGTATGGGTACTCAAAATCAATGGCATGAGTCCCCCTACACCTTTGGCCAAAATTTGAAGTCATTCGAACAAGTATTGCTAAGGTTTTGGACACATTTGTCTAAATCAATCATGGAAATCAAGAAAATTGGCAAATAATTAGCAAGTCAAATTTTGGAAAAGTACCTAAAGTCACTTAAAGGGGGGAAGTAAAGCTTCTAAAGGTTATATTATGTACCTAAGGTAATGTTTGAAGCATAAAGGGGCCTCCCATGCAAGTGTATCTCACAAATGAAGTTGACTCCCTAGGGGGCACCCTCTCAACCATGGAAATTCAAAGACTGAAAAAATAAATCAAAAAGAGGGCTCCCACCTCCATGGGTTCCCCTCTTTTGACCTAACTTTGGTTATCAAAGCATAAGAGGGAGGGGCCTACATTATTTGATTTCTAACCAATGGAGGTGAGCTCTCCTTCATGGGCCCCTCTTCCATTCAAATAACAAGTGTTGGGCATGCAAAAGGGGTCTCTCTCATTTTTTTCCTATTTAAAGAGGCCCCTCCTCCTCATTTGGGTTACAATCTTGGATGCTCCAGCTCACTCTCTTCTTGCTCTTGCTCTCATTCTCTGGGCCATTGTAATTTTCAATCAATTGGCTTTGCTAATTGAAATCTTTGGAGGAATCTTGTGTCCCTTTGTGTTCTTGGATGGTTTGCTTCCATTCTCAAGTAGTTACTCAAGTTTGGGAAGCCAAAGAAGCAAACTTCTTTGCTTTGGTAAGGTTTATGGTAATTTCTTTGTCATAAATTGTGTGTTTTTTGTTTTTGTAGTAAAGAATTCCATACATTTTCTCAGTTGAAGTTTATGATCCTTTGCTCATTATATGAATCTCACCTTCTTTTAGTTGCATAGAAAAGATCTTACAAGTTGCAAGTTATATGGATTAAAGAGTGGGATTCCTTGATTGGATGCCCCATTTTTCAAATCTTGAAGACCAAAGAGCAAAATTTCTCCTCACATAAATTTCTGAATATTGTTTTTAGTTTGTTGAATGTTTTAAAGCTTATTTAACCTCTCATTTACTCAAGTTTATTTGGAGTTATTTACTTAGCAATTTTGTAGAAATTTTGTATATATTTTCCACTAATGTTTGAACTTCTCCAAAGTAATTTTAGGCATATTCTATAATTTTCTGTTTGTTGGTTTTTAGCAGGTTGGTGATAAAACAAGGAGAGACTCTGTTAAATTTCAGTCGTAGAAGTGTGCAAAGGCCACCATAAAGGAAGGGTTTCAAGGCCATCACCAAGAAGAGGTGAAAATAATCATTTTATACCTCTTTGCTCTCTTTCTTTTCGCTGAAATTTCAGTCATTGTAACAAGTCCAAGAGAGTCTCTTGCACTTAATTTTCTTTTGCATTTCAAGTTGCATTTAAATTTTCTTTTTTGTCATCCATTGCTTGCAAACGAAAGTTGGGCTTACCCACCCATGCATAAGCAATTGTTGATTGGTTTGGGGTTAGTTTAGTTTGTATTTCTTTTTTTATTTGCCCACACCTTATAAGTGATTCGAGTTTGCCATCCTTGCAAAATCATGTTGGCTTGTATTGCATTTTCATTTTTTTGCAGATTGCCCACATCTTGCATGTGAATTGGCTTCGCCACCCTTGCAATACCGTGTTGTCTTGTATTGTTCATAGTTGTTAATTATTTGTTTTGTTTAGAAGTGAAATAAACCTTGTCTCGCTTTGGCCCGTATTCACTCCCCTGGCTGGTTCGTCTAATCCTGGATGACAAGAAAGGGCAAGAGATTGAATTGGCTAGAATAATAGGCACTTTAACCGTTTATTGCAATATGGAGAAAATAAGGACTTGTTGTGGAGCTAGAGGGGTAGAGGCTATTGGGAGCCTCGTGGCACTTAGTGTCCTCCTGTTGAGCACCCTGGTTGTCCTTGGAACTGATTTGTGGAGCGAGGGAACCTTGTGCTCTCTTGTTTACCACCCAACAGTTTCTCTCAATTGAGGGATAAAGGTTAGAGGTAGACACAATAGTTAGTTTTTCATTTCTTGTACAAACATTAATCCCCTAAGCTGAAGAAAGACCATAAAATAAACTAAAATCTACAAGACCACTTGCAAAACATTGCAACCTTTTATTTGATTTACTTTCATTATTTGGTTCATTTTCATACAAACATATTTCATACATGTTGGTCCATTTGCTTTAAGAATTTTATATGTGTTAGATGTGGTTACTTGATTATTGTGTTGAATGAATGGTTTTATGTAATTTGTATATTTTGGAAACTTTTATTTTGTGAATCCATAACCTGAACAAACTAGGCACTAGTTTAGAGATAGTGGATTTCCTTTCTCTTGCAATTGTATTTGGTTCATGTACAAATAAAGGATCTACTTGTCAGCATGTTATTGCACTCTTGCATGGTTACTTGCCATTTAACTAGTGGAACATTAATAATTTACATCTCCTATTTAAACTCTACAACAAAACTTAATAAGAAGGGACTTACCCCCTTGACCTTTTGGGAGTTGGGGTCTAAACGGAGGAGTTAGGAATCGATATGACATTGGGTTATAAACTCATAGTTTCCCTCAAGAACGCACCAAACGGTTGGGATATTTATCTATGGTGAGGTGTGTTTTAGGTCGCAACAAATCCCAATAACTAGCCTCCAAAGACTCTCGAAATGAAGCACTCCAATGAAAACAATGAATGGAGCCAAGATCTAGGGTTTGAACCCCTAGATATCCTCCAATACCAAGATGGCCTCCTCAAAATGGGTATGGGACCATGTAGAACACCTCCAAGGTAGAGGCCTCAATGAATAGGCTCCCAAAAGGTGGAACATTTCCACAATCAAGCATGGGAAGATGGGAAATGAAAGCTCTCTAGAGTACATGTCCCACCAATCATGCAAAAAACCATGTCAAAAGGCTCTAATGGACACACTTATGGCTATCCAAGAGAATGCTCCATCAATAACGTATTGATGAGTGTCCAAGCAACCTCAAAGCAATGGATGCTCCTAAATGAAGCATAGAAATGGGTGCAAGAAACCCTACTATAGTGGACGCCCTCCATGAAAGAACCAAAAGTGACGCAACGACCTCCATAAATGATGGCACATATGATATCTCCACGTAAAACATCCCATCAATCATGGATGAGTTTCTAATGAGGCTCCAAAGGTAAAACATCCCATCAATAAAACATAGTGAGGTATGAAAGTAAACTACTAAGGTGGACACTTTCCTTATTTTGACTTCCCCAAGGGTCAAAACCTTAAAGCATGTGTAATGAATGCCCTCCAAACCACGACTCTACCTAGAAAACCTAATCTCAAATGTACCATCTCATAAATCCATGTGCAAAGTTGGATCCACGTGATAAAGATCCAACCAACCAAGAATAGAAAGATCAACCCTAAAAGCAAGATGACCACAATGGTTAACCAACTCCCTAAGTAAGGAGACGACCCCATCTACAAACCATGAACATGCCTCCACGCATGCCAAGAGAGAGAAACAAGGGGAGTGTTCAACTAATAATGATAGATAACCATGCCATGATGTCAACCAAGTGCTAGGAACCAAAGATGCTCCATGGAATGTGTGTTAAGCCATCAAACATGTGTTAGAGGGGTGGGTGCTCCATAGAAAACCAACAATGGATCATCCCCGTGTGAAACATGTCACATGGGCTAGGGCACTCTATTTCAGCAATACAAGTACCATGCAGCAACACATGTGCAAGCATTCATGCAATTCCTCCGGGAGAGCAACATCGTACACGAAGACATCAAAATGAGGCTCTTTTTGCTATCTCTTCACTTAGAAGACAACTTGTCTGTCAGAAATTGGTATGAGGGTTTTCCTCACAAAAAATTTTCTTCACTCAAGCAATTCATCGATGCATTCAGCATGGATTGGGATCACTGTATCAAAGAACATGAAAGAAAGGCCATGATTGACAGTATGTGGGAAGAAACACTGAGAAACAGCCATACACAAGATGGTTCAAGTGAAGGAATCGAAGATGATATTCCAATTGAATTTAAAGATCCTAACAATCCAACCATTGCAAAAAAAGAAAATATATTTTGTTCTGCTTGACCTATCACAGTTCCCAGGTTACTCGAACGGTCTACCACACGAACTGTGGAAACCTTTCAACGATAAAAACAAGAATTATGCTGAAGACTTGGTCGCAAAAATTTTGTTGTTATTCCCAGAAGAAGTTGAATTGGAAGAAGGTGTATACATGAGGTTGTTCGCTCTTCACTTAGAAGGAAAGGCCCGTGTTTGGTTCATGAAATTGCCAAAAGCTAAGATTCTCTTCCAAAATTGATTGAACGATTTTGTAGACATTGGTGCCCTGGACAACAACATAGATGGAAACCTCAAGTTGAGTATGCTAGGGACTTATTCAATAAAGAGATCCACAACAGAAGTCAAATTGATGAAGCTAATGATCTCTTAAGCACGGTAGATGAAGTTCCTTAAGCAGACGAATATGATGGTGGTCTTACATATGAAGATCCAGAAGTCCTAGTTGAAAAAGCTGAAGAACAGGAGGATAGGGTAAGTTCTCCCTTCCAACATACAGCGACTCCTTATGACATCTCAAATCTCTGGGAACATAATGACGAAAATTCAAAGAACGATGGTTATTGGACATTTATGGGTCCACCTTTCTATGATTCCTTGAGACCAGGCAACATTGTCTCCATACATTGCAGCAAGAAAGAACGTCTTAATGAAGTTACTCAGGTTGAGCCAGAATTTAACACTATTTGGGATGAAGAACTTCCAGTTACCTCAAGCAGGGATATTGAAGATCTGACTTATGAAGACCTTGTTGAACGAGATATGGTTATTCCCTCTCCTTATGATGATGAAGAATGGATCAACCCTTTTGCCACTATAATTGAAGAGGAAACATCGCCAGACATTGCAGATAATAGTCAGATGGTCTGTTATGATGAAAAGTTCAAAAAGTTGGGACCTTGTATCTATGGTGATTCTTCCATGATTTCTCCATCATATTTGTCCGACATCAGGGAAACATGTTACATGGAAGATCCTTTCGCAGATATTCGGCCTATGACGAGCCCAAACTATCACTCTCAGTTGTGCTCCTCAAGAAGCGTTGAAGAAGTTGTTCAGCCCACTCTATCCTATATCGGTAAGTCCTTAATGATACATTTCAACAAGACTAAGGTAGATAGGTGGACAAGTATGACTTTCATTCCTCAGTTTCATAGTATTTATTATTTATCTTTTCATTTGAAGCATGAAGGTATAAATTATATAGCTGACAATTTCAAAATTTCAAGGATTATTGGGGTTGCTTACATGATTGTGAAAAAGATAAGCAATGTGCTTGTCTGCCCAAAGAAATGTTTGAGTAAATGCAGAGACAGGTTGTGGCTCACATATGAAGATTGTCGAGACTCAACTATCCTAATAGCCTCCCAAGTCTAGGATTTATGGGCAAGTTTCAGGCAAATTTTTTTCTTAGAAGACATGTATGATGGAGGTGATCCATACATAAGTCCACTAGAAGCATGGATCAACAAAACTTGTCAAAGCGATGCTTCTCCATGGCACCAATTTCAAGTCTTCCAAATTCTTAATAAGGTCTTGTTTCCTGCACTCACCCAGATAAAGATCCTGGTACAAACTCAACATATCATCAATGAGATATTGTCGTGGATTACATTAAAGGACAAAGGTAAGATATCAGGTATGAATTGCTTACTCAAATGGTTACATTGGTGGTATGATTTCACCTAACCTATTTTGACTACCAGGTTTAGAGTAGGTAGGGTTAGTTTCATTAGGCATATTTATGTGCAGTGCATTTTATGTCTCTTCATCATGACTTGGTTAGTCCTTAGTGTTCTTAGTTTGTCTCCCTCATTTTTGCGAACAAGGTAGAATGAAAGGGTCTGCCTCCAGATGCTTTTAATCCCTTTGGACATTTGACATGTGTGTAGGTCTATAGATATCAGAAGATTCACAAGTTCTCGAGCACTGTCAGGAAGAGCACTCGTCCTGCAATTGGAGCCAGTGTTACGCTGCACCTGTACCCAACGGACCTTCAGGTGTACCCCAGGGAGAAAGAGCTAATTTTTTGACCAGGAGGAGCGTTATTGAGCAATGGCGGTCATGGTTGGGCCCTTTGGTTTCTCCTTTAGGAGTACCATGGCTTAATGGCATTGTTGACTGCCCTTGGCTGGGGTTTAAACCTTGGGGTTGGTGTCCAAGTCTCCTAAGGGTTGACCATTAGGTCGCATGGCTCCATATCATGTTTAAAATTTACGTGCTTTGGTGGCCTCTACTTCAGCTACAAGACATTTGTCTCCCTTCGCAGCCACTTGGGACACCCTCCTGGCCCTCCAGTCAGTGGGCACTTACTCTCCCTAGCCTTATCTCCTCAGAGGAAGCCATCATCCATGCCAGGCCTTTTAATGCTTTGAGGGCATTGAGGGATTTTACAACATTCTATGGGTTAGATGGGGTACAACGTCCTCCCGCCATCTCACTCCAGCGTTTCGTTCGGAGTGATTTTCTTATTTGAGCACATTTTAGCACCTGGGGGTACAAATACACTAAGTAGCCTACCTTGAGCCTACCTTTGGCCATATTTTTTTTTTTTTTTTTAATTTTAAGTTGACATTTTATAATTTCAAATGGACATGTTTTAAGGCATGTAGGCCTAGATATTTTGCAAAAAGTGAGTATGAGATCATATAAATAGATCTCCTCACTTTCATTTTAAAAACAAGACTAATGGGATAATACACTATGCATTTGTTTTACCCTTGCTAGGGCTCTTTGGAGAGATGTGCCCCTCTTGAGGAGGTCTTTCTCGGTTAGTGCAAGTTGTTTTCTAGTATTTTTTGGTGAAATTCTTTGCAAGGTGATGTTTTGATTTGTTGGCTAAACACAAGCACTTGGAGGTGAGGCTTCTTATCTCTTTGTTTGAATGTTGGTGGATAATGCATGTTTGTGACTAAATGGTAGCCCCTAGTGCTACATTTTCTCCTAGAATAGGCCATTACCAACCTTCTTGTCACCTTAGCAAGCTGAGGCACGTCTCCTTGTGAGGGTCCTCTAGGGTTTTTACCTTAGTTTTCTAGGCTAGTTGTTTGACCTAGGACCTCTTACTCTCTAGGTTAGCCATCCTCCCTAGATGTCCTTGGTTGGGTAGGGATTTTGCTAGGGTAATTTTCCTTTGGCTTTCACATCTTTTTATCTTCCATAAGCTAGTCTAGGGTTAGCTTAGGTTAGGTTTAAAATAGTTTTATGCTAGTAGAAACCTAGTTTAGGTTAGTTAGGTTAGCTCCAGGGTTAATTCCATCTCTCCCTCCACCACTGCAGCTCTGATATTCTGTTGCTCCCCTCGCTACCACTCCCCTAAACTCTATTCTACCTTCGCTTGCCATTTTCCATTAACCCCACACCTTCGTTGGGCCTTCCCTCTATCTCGGTTGATAATCTGTTGCTCCCCTCGCTACCACTCCCCTAAACTCTACTCTACCTTCGCTTGCCATTTTCCATTAACCCCACAACTTCGGTGGGCCTTCCCTTTATCTCGGCTGCCCTTCACATAGTCCCAACAAACCTCAAGTTTTTCCTTGGTCAGCCCTCTTATCCTCGAGCTTGCTGATGGGGTGACAGCAGCCCTTACAACCTCCTCCAAACTCCCTTCCTTTACCCTTCCTCACCCTCGGGTCTCCCCTTTGTGACAGCCCTAAGGTTGCTCCTACCTCGGGTCTACAGCTCTCTATCACACCTTGTGACAGTCCTTCAACCATCACTTAGGGTTTCCCTTACAGTGACATCCCTCCCTTTTCTCATCCTACAACACCTACACACGATTGGACCAACTAAGTGTTAGTATATTACACCTACTATTTATGTTTGTCACAATAAAAAGACTATCAGCATCCTTGTATTATCGTATACACAATCTGCACATAATTTTCATTCAATTCATATTGTCGTTAGTTAGTAATGCATTCCCATCATTAGTATTTCAAAGCTAGAATCATACTTGTATTTAGGGTGGGATATGGCTAGCAACTGATAACATAATGTTGGTATGAATATTGTTATGGGTAGATGACTGAACACATTATGCTATCATGTTTTATCAATAAGTTCATTATTTCATTCGGAGATATATGTGACTAGTTTATGTAATGCTAGCACTAGTATATTGGCCTATGTATGTTTATCACTCACACCAACAAGCAATATTGGTCACAATGCTGCTATACTAATATACACTATTGTGCTTATGCTTTAAATGATTATTTGATGGTGACAAATACTTATGGTTACATATCACACTTGTTGCTTGTGGACAATATTAGTTCATCCATTACAAACAATTGGCATACTAGTCATGATCCTGCTGCTAATAGACGCATGCAGCATGCTTTCAGTTTTAAGATAAGGATGTGATACTGCTCATGCTAAGCCTGCAATAAATCCCAAAATGTTTTCATGATGCATTACTGCCTTGGTGACTTGTATGATATTGAATGCTTGTATTAAGAGCTGACCTAATCATTCATACTGTTGATATAACCACACTAACATACTCTTATATATATCACAAACACATTAAGTAGTTTTCCTTCACTCTCTGATTTGACTCCAATAAGGCACTGGTCATTAACGTCCTCGAAAGATAATATCTTTGGTGTTTTAGTGTCTTTTCAGAGTTATATTAAAGCTCTCCCCTATGAGGCTTAGGATTCTGTTGCCGCCTCTTATGCACCTGGGTTAACGCAGCAGAAATCTTCAAGTTGCTTGGTACGTCCTTGTGGGCAAGTCTCGAGTCAAGTACTGTCACCTGATCCTAACTCCTCCGTTTAGGCTTAACTCCTAATGAAGCCAAGGGGGGTAGTCCCTACCAAAAGAATTTTTAAGGCTCTTAAGTGTTTTAATTGTTTCAATTGATTGGGTTGTTTAAGAAATTAGAAATGAATAAATTGTTGACACGACACTATGATAAATTATATAACTAAATTCAACAGCATTGCAAGGTGTATCAATAATCACAATATGACTATAAGCAAAATAGAAAGTACAAGAATTGAACCAGTGCCAATATGGAGTCACAAAACAATGAATGTTGTTGAAAACAAGGAAAATATTGTGCTTGTGTACTTGGTCTATTTTAATTATTAGAATGATGAGTAATTAAAGGAAGGGGATTCTCGATATACCAAGTGGTACTGGGAATATGTTCGAAATTTGGGAAGAGTAGCTCCGCACGGGAAAATGTGGGCTAGATGGAGTTGTGGGGGGGTGTTCAACACTACACCACAAGGGTGCATCCTAACGGGACCCCACGGTCAACTTTCTAGTTGTTCTCGCTTTCCCTGAAGAATTTGCCCACTACTTCTCCAAAATCATTTACAACGGATTTTCGTAATGTTTTGGGTAGTTATTTTTATTAAAATGAATTATTTAATCAAATGTGAGAAAATTAATAAGTGCACAATTCCGCTTTTGATATCCCCAAGATTCAGACTAAGTTGTGAGGAGTAGAGCATACACAGAACAAGCAAATGTTCTTTCCAATTTATGAAAGCAAAGTAAAGTTGAGATACAACCCTTTAGGACGGATTGTGTGCTCGTGTGAACAAAAAATTGTGAGACTAATTACTATGGCAAATAAATGTTGGGTTAGTATTTGATTACTTTGAATATAATTTGTAAATCTTGAAATAAACTTGATTGATTTAAAAGTTGAAGTAATCAAATCTAATCTAAGCGAACAAGAAAATCCAACCCACTTCAAGGATAGATACAGTCTTCCCCCAAATAGGGGAAGAGGGGTGAGAGAGCTGTAATCCCACTTGCCCTTTTATTAAATTTTTACACTGCTGATAATTAAATAAAGGGCTACCTTTTGACAATATACTTTGGCCAAAAGGATTACAATAAATTGCCGAAAGAAATGGAAAAATAACGGGCACTTTGGAGCCTTTGGATAGCTAGATTTGTCAAAATTTGGCCATAATTTCTCTCTTTTTTATTTCAACCTACTAAAAACCAGCAAGCTAACAATGCACAAATTAGTGGATTAGTACAAGCATGTACATAAAATACACTATCTAGTACTTCACAAAAAATGAGAAAATTTTATTGCTTTGAGTACTAGAAAGGAAGTGTTGGATCTAAGCTTAAGATATCTATTAAAAACACTTCAGATTTAACATGTAAACAAGCCTAAACTTCATATAATAATTTTTTAAAGAAATCTAAGATTGTAAGAAAAGTAACCAGACAAAAAGATTGAATTTTTATGAGATGGGAGAGAAAACCCTCAAGCTCAAGCTTGAACGTTGTGAAGAAGAGAAAGCACTTGAAATGCAAAAAATGTTAGATCTTTAAGATAAAGAATGAAGGAAAGAAGGGATGCAATCGAGCTCCCACTTCTCCTTCACCTGAGATAATCTGCAAGCTACACACAAACTTTGAACAAGTGAGATCCAATCTAGTCCATTCAATCAAATGAAATGAGAAGAGCACAAGTATTACCAACTACAAAATGTTGCTTCTTAATCTCAGATAACCAAATACAAGTAAACAAATTAATACTTTAAATGTTTACTCAATAAACCATAAAGGATTTTTAAGCTAGAAATCAGATCTACAAAACTTGTAAGAAATGAA
This sequence comes from Pseudotsuga menziesii, assembly GCA_001517045.1. Lineage (NCBI taxonomy): Eukaryota > Viridiplantae > Streptophyta > Pinopsida > Pinales > Pinaceae > Pseudotsuga > Pseudotsuga menziesii. Next base: position 421,187 of record LPNX011219835.1, read on the forward strand.
CAATAGCTTAGCCAAATATCACCTAGATTAATTGCAGCATTCACATCAACAAGATTTTACACCATTCAGACCTCCAAAGTCTTCACTTTATTCAACAAAATATAGAAGCAACTAAGTATTACAAGAGCATAGGTCCAATCCTCCATGTTTAAATAATGGAGCAATGCCTTGCTTATATAGAAAATATAACCAAGAGAGGGTGGTGCACTGGCCCAAGAGAGAGCACTTTGCTTGAGTTGGCATGGGATGGAAAAGACAAAAAATATGCCAACTTCTAATTCATAACTCAACACTTGCTATCATCCTCACAAATTTCCATCTTTTTTCTTGAGAGATGTGCTCCACTTGATTTAGCAAAATTGACTTGCCTTTATTTGCCGAGAAAAACATTCCAAAGTGTTTTAGAAGCCTTAGGAATGTTTCCACTTTACTTTGCCAACTCGTAAAATTCATTTTCAGCATGTTTCTCTTATTTTATAAGTTGCCGAATTTTTCACTTTATTTATTTTTTTGTTCTTTTTTACCATTTTCGAGTGATAATTAATTTTAGAGATAAATAATTACTCGAAAACTTAAGAAAGTGGGTGCTCTGAGTTTGAAAATGAGCACCCCCATGGAAAATTCTGCCCCTAGGCCACACTTTTATTCACTTTTGAATATTTTTAATTAACTTATTAAAAATAAGCCTAGAAAAACAGAAAAATTTATATTTTTGGAAATTAAAAAAAAACTATGGAGTACTTAGTACATGTTCATATGACTCAAAAACAATGATTAGCATGGTAATATACATTGACACATAGGTTTTACTAACCTCCTAAGGTCTAACCACCAAGACATTTACTCTAGCTTTGGAGGAGCAGGTGAAAAACTCGAAAATTATAAGTCATAAAAAACGACGTATAATTCTCAAGGAAACAAACACCCTAGAGTAAAGTATTGATGACTAGGTCTTAGTAAAGCCAAACCTTTTACATAGTTTCATCATGCTAAGCCATTTATTACAATTTCCCCGCAGGGTATGAACATGTATAAATAAATAAATAAAAGGGTCACTAATTGGCCTGATGAACTTCTGAACACATGTGATGAACAATTGATTTGTTCAAGTCTTTGATTGCTCACTAGAAATCCACCTAAGTGCAACTTAGTGGATAACAGATTCCGAAGCAATTGGGAGAAGTTGAATAAGGTGACAGTGGTCACTTCCTCCTGATATGATTACCAGTAACTTGGGCCGCCATTTCAACTGGTAACAAAAGCTATTTTTCCTAAGTCATACAATATATGGTCTATCACTTGAATGATTTATTATTGTTGACTTGATTGTTTCCTCTTAGATGATGCACCCTCCTTCTTCATGCACACATGGGAGTCTAGAAGCACATGTTCCTCATCTGGATTGGCACATGTGAGAGGGCCAACCCTTTTTCATGATATATTAATGGCTTGGATAAGTTCGCACAAGGTTTGACCACGTTTGGACCTTTTGCCTCACTTCTTGAGGAGTTGATTGTACATTTCCTTGCAATGTTCTAGGGTTTTTCACTTGTCTTGGACTCTTGAGATACATGGCATCTACATTGAATCACTTGTGGACTCTTCTTCATGGTACATTGCACCATGGAGACTTCATCAGGTCACACATGCAACTTTTCTTGGAGTACTCAACATCCATTAATTGGTTGTTACAAGTTAACCCTATTATGAAGTGCTAGGCACATTGTTTCTTGCATTTTTTATGAGTGCACTCTCCCATGCAATAGTTGATTGCCATTGGTCAACATCCAGGGTTTTAGGTTAGCATTTACACATTTTTACTATATTTCTTCTCATATATTATCTCCACCCATTCTAGAGATACTCTCTACCCGGATGAGAATTAGTTGAATATTTTGTAAAGGTGTCATAACAAACCACTTATTATATGTATTTTTGACTATGTGATGGGGAAGAAGTTAGGATTTTGGTATTTTGACCATCATGATGAGATTTTATTATTTTCTATAGAGGAGTTAGTTAGTTTATCCTCCTATATAAGAGAGCCTCCTCTCATTGTAATCTTTGCTAGAACTTGGAGAGTAGAACTTATTGTTGCTACTCTTGTGTCTATTTTCTATGTTAAGTGCATTGGACTAATAGTGTAGAATTTATTTGAAGTTAAAACTGTTTCATGTCTTTAATGGATTCCTTCTTCAAATGGTAAACATTGCATGATATGATTGAAGTAATCCTTTCCCAAAGTTATGTTTGTTTTATCTATTAAGTTAGCATTATATTCAACACTTGTATATGTTACTTGTAGTATATTGTGTAGGCATTGCATGCAAGTTTACATAAAAGTTTTTAGCTCTTAATCTTTATATTTGATTATAAATGAAACTTATTTTTGTCTTATCAAAGACTAGTACAAAAGTCTGAGCACTTCTATCCTCTCCTACTCTTTGATCACCAACCCTTCTTTTGGTTCCTCTATGACCCCATTGCCCTTTCCTAAAGCATATAAGGAACTAGTCAAGAGATTCTACTCTCTCTTTTAACTACTTAACAAATTTATTAATTGTTTAAGCAATGGGTTTTATTGGGTTTTAAAAAATATCTGGAATTTAATGTTGTATTTCATACATAAAAGCTAAGTCACAGGGTTCGCCGAACCTAATCCTTGAGGTTCGAGGTTCGGTGAACCTCAAAAAAAATTTGAAATTCGTTCAGGTTCGCCGAACCTAATGTCGAACCTGAACCCAAACCCGAACCTCGTCGAACCTAAAGAAGAAAAAAAATTGAGGTTCAATTTTTTAACTGAATTAACAACAACAACAAAAAATCAAATTAAAAAAAAACACACACACAATATCAATAAATTAAATGTTGTCTAAAATTAAATGCTCTCTATTTATTTATGTTGTCTATGAATTAAATGCTCTCTATTTATTTATGCTATCTATAAATATAATGTTGTATATAAATTAAATGCTCTTGATTTATTTATGATGTCTATAGATTGAATGCTCTCTATTTATTTATGTTGTCTATAAACTAAATGCTCTTGTAATTTGAAATATCATTCCTGCAGTCTACATATGAACAAACCAAACAACAAGTAACAACATAGATTCACCCCTTAGAACAAACTACTGCTGTGGGAAGCATGTAAACTTGTTGTTAAACCACAAAAACCTACTCTTAGAAGTACAAATCTGTAAGCAGAAATGTCATAAACAACAAAGTATATATAACGGAATTATGAATAGTGACCTGAGTGCTTTGAATCCTATGGGCGATGGGGTGTAGAAAATTAGTTAAGGGGGAGTATATGAAGAAAGTTTATATATATATATATAGTCGAACCTATTGTCGAACCTCATCCGAACCTCATCTGAAAATTCGAACCTGAACCGAACCTAATCCTTGCCGAACCCGAACCCGAACCCGAACCGTGTGACTTAGCATAAAAGTAAGCAAAAGATATCAAGATCAAAACCCCTTGGGGCTGCACTTTATTTTACTCAAGTTGATGCTAGTTCCATGTTCAGATTTCACTTTAACATAATCTTTTGCTTGTGGTCACAATTAGAAATAGTTTGAGATGAATGTTAATTTTTGGAACTAGTTTAGCTCTTTAATAAAATTACTTTACATATCTTGGATGCAGTAAAAAATTTAATAGTTTCTGATTTATTTTCACTTGATCATTTTCAGCACTCATAAACAGTTTAATCTAATACATTTTCAGTGCTTGGGTTATTTCTACATGGTTCATAACATACAACACTTCTAATAGATCTGAAATCTAGCCATTGCTATTAGTCTATATGCAATTGTTCCTCGTATTAAAGGCATATTCAAGTAACCACGTATCTAAATCACTTTGCAACTAGCAAATGGTTACATGTCCCTTTTTCTAGTCTCATTGCACTAATTTTACTATTTCAGGAACTAGAAAATTTTCTATTGTTTTAACCATATAATTTCATTTGCAAACATCTCTCCTTTGGTTTACTGAACAACTTTTAAATTTCTGATTTATTTCTGTTGTAAATGGCATTGTTCTGTTCGAAAAACTAGCAATAGAATAAGGATCTATGGTTGCCTAAGCTATACTTTATTTGATTCGTTTTGCAAAATTAATTCACAATTTTCCTTGAAGTTTAAAAGCTTGTTCACTTGTCAATTTTTATGCTCTAATAAGCTCACTTTCTTTGCTGGTCATGCACATTTAACTCAACACTTATCATACTCTACAATAACAATGTTGTTTTGATCAATGCTCTTAATGGGATACACTTCAATTGTTTCATTTTATTACTCATTTTATGGTTATTGATCAAGTTGGTTGCAACAAATTCTTGTTTCTCTTGTCAAATCTAATTAAGGTTATCGTTGTTTACATTTAATGGTCATATCTCATATGCAAGCAATGGTCATTGGCTCATGGATTTTTTAATCAACAATTGAGTTAGTTAAATTATTGAAGCTTTTGATATCACCTTGGGTTTTCTATCATTGGGTCTTTCTAAAGTCATAACCATAACTCTATCCATAATCCAAGCTATCTTCCTTATCTCTTGAACTTAGTTGCCTATAAGGATTCCCCTCTTGTGACTTCTCAAGTCACTAAAGTGAAGGGAAGTATTTGCTAAGGTGACAATGGAATTACTTCCATGGTTGCACATAGCTACACCATAATGAGAACCTTGCACTTCAGGGGTGCTATTTTTTGTGGCAACGGGTATCAAACCCATACAACCACATCAATAGCCATGTTGGACAACATCCCATAGGCAACACTACATCAAAAAGCAATTATTAACACCTTAAAACTTAGGGATACCCTCAATTGATGTGTTCCCAGTCCATGAAAACATGAAGTGTTAGATAAATGCCAAGCAAAAGTATCCCAAGCATGCCTATATCATCATAGGGAGAGCATATCAACATATATATATCCCATCCAATAGCTCCTAGCACCACTAAACCATGAGCATCCATCAATAAATCATTAACTCGGACACCATCACAACATGAAGAGTAACTCTAGCATCAAGTACCCAAGGCATCCAGCAGCTCCACCAACATGTCAACAAGCTCATTTAATGAAAATAACACATGCAAGACCACATACAATATATGGGTAACAAAAACAATCTATCAAAAGTGCCCTCTTAATGGTTATGCTTTTAGGTACAGAAACCATGAATGTGGTTATAACTTATAACCTTCATAAATTCAAGTGAAACGTTCATGAGTGCAAGTTGGCCTCCACAAATGTAATTCTCCCTATTAAGATACAATCCTATACAAGTCTTGGTGAACTAAAATCCATATTAAAAGCAAGATATATAGCAAATTTCCATATTAATTGCAAGTCAAGTTAATGTAGTGGTAATATGGTATTTGTTGTTACTTCAACCTAGAGATGTTACCCACTCTCACCTCAATAGCTACCTCCATGCACTTCCAGTTGGCTCGTTTGTAGCTCAAGAGGGGATTTCCCTATATAGGATTGCTAGGCTATCGCAATGAAAGCACAAAGGTGATTTGGAAGAGACAGCCTGAGCAAAACTTGAAGTCTTGATACTAGTGCAAATCCCAAGGCAATGGAGTCAAGGGAACAAGACCAATGAAAGGGGAAACAAATTCATGAAAGGTTAGGGCAAGTTAAAGCCCTTGCAGTGCCAACCAACAAAACCTAACATGTTACATCGTAATCATGGAAATTACTAGGAGCTTCTTTACAATCCCAACTCAAAACAATAATATTAGGGTGTGTCTTATACAATGATTTGTTACAAGTTCTTACTCTAATGATGATTGGGAACAATGTAATATTCATGCATAAAACAACAAAGGATGGATGAAAACTCTCTCACAATCCTTCCAATGTGACAAGACTATCCTTCTATGGCCCTAATTATCTAGTTCTAACTATTCCATACCTCATTAGCAACATCAAAAGACAGAACCAAAAACCACTTACAAATGGAGAAGAAAACCATTGAACTTCAATTGCTTCATTAAAAGATATAACAATAGGCTCCAAGAGAGAAAGTACTTCTTATCTAACCATGACAAATGAGGGAGAGAGCAAAGCCTAATATAGTCTTAAGCTCCTCAACCTCTTACAATAAAATATTATTGTTCTCCTAGATCTAGCCTAGGGTGGAGTGAAAGTAATTAATCCTCCACTTGTTGAAATTTTAGCATTAGCATAAACTTTAAAATTTGCAGATACACTTTAAACAATTCAGCAGTACAGTAAAAACACATTCATCAAATCAGCACACATGGACACAAGATTTTTCACTAGGGGAAACCTTCAAAGGACAAAAACCCCAAAAGCATTAATAGCTCATCTCGTAAATGAGATGACTCAAAAAAATCTTCAAAAATTTCCTCAAATCCAAATATGGATTTTACCCACAATAATTGTAAAATTCATTAGTAAAAATCAAACTGATAATTTTACCCACAATTTCTAGAATTTCAAAAATTACCCAAAACAAGAATTTTCTCTCGCCTGTCTAAAAATCTCATTCTACCCGAAAGAAAACTCAAACTATATCTTATGTCTGTTGCTCGAACTATACCTAAGTTGCCCGAGCTGCCCAGATCTAAGCTTAACTGTTGCCCGTTGACTTTTTACCTACCCGATCTGCCCGATCTGCCCTTCTGTCTGCCCGTGACAGTCCGAGACTGTAGGGCAGCTATCTGTTGTTGTTGAGGTGGTTGGGCAGTTTGACGTGGGATGGGTTGAGCCTTTAAAGCCTGCCCAATGTCTCTCAAGGCCTACTATGTGGCAGCCCGTGGACTGTACAGTCAACCCGGGCCTACTATTTAGCAGCCCGTGGACACGGCAGCCCTATTGGGGTCTGCCCTAGGCTACTCGAGGGTGTCCAAGGACCTCCAGGCCTCACAGTAGGGCTTGTGATGAGCTGCTCGGAGGTGTACGAAAGGGCAATGCCCTACCCAAAAGAATATCATAGCCCGTGAGAGAGAAAAAGACAGGCAGCCAATGAGGAGAGAGAGAGAGAGAGATGGCTTCTCGAGAAAAATTAGAAGAGTTGCCACAAAAATTCTGAGATGAAGAATGCTGATAAAAACCCTAGCTGAGGGTTTGCTGAAGATGCCCTAGCTGAGGCATGAAAAACAGTCCTCTTAGTAATTGCAGCTTCACCTATTAGAGCAAACTTGTGTGTTATAATGAGAAGACTTGATCTTCTTTTATAGCCTTCATTCACCTGTTAAGTGGACCAAAATTAGGAAAGATAAAAATAATAATATTTTAATCTTTTCCTAATTTCACTTTTACCTTCTTACCAAAAGGTCTTTATTTTATCTTTGACTTTTACCAAAAGACATTATCTATTTTTGACTTACACCTTTGGTCATTTTCCGATGGTACAAAAGTCCTTATTTATTTTCGTTTTTGACTTTGGCCTTTTTCCAAGTGCCCCTATGGTCCTTTTTCTATTCCAAAAGTACATCATCATAAACCAAGAGAGTTATTAATGCTTTTATCTCACACACTGTGTGACACCTAGATTTGGTACTAGGGTAACTTGACCAAGGGTAGCTAATCCATGGAGAAGCACACCAAGCCAATAGATCATGGGTCAAAATGCCACACATGCCCAGACCCAGTCTAGGGCTTACAGTGTCTTCATTCTCCAAGAGAATGGCTACTCAAAACTAAGCTAAGTCTACTAGTCCAAGACTGATCTACATCGTGGTCTCGGACCAGATGTCTACTCAACACAAGGTTGAGTGTACCCAGGGCAGAGTTGGGTCTATATCATGGTCCCAGACCAGATATCTACCATTCAACAAAATGGTCACTCAACACTGGGTTGAGTCTTCACCGTGATCTCAGACCAGGTGGTCCCATTCTCCTAAGAGAAGGGCTCTCGATGTTGCTCAGAAAATCAACACCACTAACCATACAAACCTCTCCTAACAAACTTCTAGCCAACTTTTAATAAAGGCGTGATGGTCAAATTCCACATTACAATACATATGCCACATTTACAATGCATAACATAAGGTCTCAAAGGGAGGCAATGTTCCCAACATAAAAAGGCACATGCTCCAAGGAGACATTCCGTGTGAAGAATATAAACCGAGTCAAAGTAACGAAATTAACATATTGTTCTCTATGGTTGTTAAGTGTGGGCTAGCAGCACCTCTGACTTACAGTGGAAGCAAATTGATAAGATTCAAAAGTGCTTGATTACAAACAAGTTCAAAATTAAAAGTTCAGTCCCATAAGAGATTATGTTGAAAAAAATGGGGTTTGCTTCTATTGAAGCAATTCCAATGGTGTGACTCATAAGATATCTAAAAAGAATTGAGCAAAAGAAAGATGGCAGATGGCTTAAGGTTGTCTTCAATGACATATTCTACAAAAGAAAGAAGACTTGGATGCAGCAAAATATTAAATGGCTTAATAAATGGGATATTTGCTTGAACATGTGCCCCACAAATAGTAAAGAGATAAAGGATTTTGTTATCAATAAGTTACACAAGCAAACTTGGGATAAAGGGATAGGGAGATGGAAAAAGTATTATATTAAAGAGCTTATCCCCACTTACAACCATCATCAAAAAGCCTACATAGGGGCTAATATATCTTGGAGAGCCAAAATACTTACTGCTCAATTATGAACTAATTCCCATTAACCCCACTGTGAGATCGAGCAATGGAAAAGGCCAAAAAAGAAGCTTGGAAAGAAAGAGTGGGTATTTTTGCACCTCCAGAAAAGTGGAGACAAAAAAACATTTCATTTTAGAGTGTGAAGCCTTCAAGGACAATAGGCACAGCTATGCAAATATCTTGACAACTAGCTCTTGGGATAATTTATTCAGCGAGAGGACTATGGAGAAATTGGGGGCGTTCATCATCAAATTGAACTGGAAAAGGGTTGAAATGCAGAAATCAGTTTGTGAGGCAATCCGTCCCATAAGCTATTTTTAGCCTCGTGGACGTTAAAATAATTTATTTCTTCTTTCTTCTCCCAAAACCAACGCTCCAATAAATATGGTACCAACAAAGAAAGGTTAAAGTGGGCACCCCTAGGCGATATCCTCCATAGAGTGCAAATAGATCAACTCATCTTCATGTCTCAACAACCATGAATAGGGGAAAGTCGAACCCACAAGCCCTAACCACCTCACATGAACGAAGGGGCATATCCAAACAACACGATTTTACTTCCATATTTATTCCACAACAAACATACAACCAAGATGGCTCCACGATTTCAAGTTCAAAATACTCCACGATTAATGTGTTAAAGAAATGTAACTGCAGAAGATATTCCATTTTGTATCATAGCGAAAAATATCCCCAATTTTTTTTGGCTGCCGATTTTTCGACCCACAAAGATCACAATTTTTCAAAAAATCGAACATCTGAGAAAATCGGGAAAATCGACAAAAATCGACGAAAATCGGGAAAAATTTGACAAAAATCGGGAAAAAATCAGAAAAGATCAAGAAAAATCGGCAAATAGGGGAAAAAATTGTTAAGCAAATTTTGACCCTATTAAAGTACAAATTTTTCCTTTTTAATGCTTGTCATGGTTTGCCAATTTTTGCCGATGTTGCCGAGAAGATGTTTTCTGGACCCTCGCCGATTTTTTCCACTATGTTTTGTATTATTATTGTTATCACCCCTTCCGAAGATGTTGTTCCTCCAATTAGGGATGTAATTGGTCATGTAAAGTCTTGAGGTAAAACTTCTATTGTAAGTCAGGTCAGTAGTATCCACAAAAGTATTATTAAAATGTATTTTCGAGTCTTCCAAGGCAAGTCAACCCTGGTAGCAAAGAGCAGTCAGCTGATCAGTATAAATAGGAGAGGCGCCTCCCTCATTTGGACAAGCAGCACAACTCAACAGTTGCGCTAGAGAGAGAAAGTTTAGTCCATCTGGGAGAGAGGAGGCAGTCCAGTATTATTCCTGGGGTCTTATAAGTCTTATTCTTTGGGTCTTACACTGTACTTGGTTGAAGTCTGTATCGAGGAAGTTTTGTTGGGTTTTCTTCCCCATGAGGGTTTCCTAGGATAAATCTTTGTATTCTTTTGTGTGGTTGTGCTTGTCTTTTTTTCAGTGATCCTTTTGTATATGGTTATGAAGTTATGATGCTAAATGTTTTTAGATCTTGTATAACAATTGAAATCTTAACATAATGAGATGGCTCCAAGTCGGTTGACCAAATCACACGGGCAAAAGAACTCACGGTTTAATCTAAGTGACCAGAAACATCCCAATAGCCTTAGTGAAACGTCATTCCTTGTTTCGGGTCTTAAAACGAAGGGGATACAGCCATAAGATGTCTCTAATACGTATCAGATTGGTAAGGATACGTTTCAAGGGTTTTGGATATGTTTCAACATAGAGGTAATATGTTTCAATGAAATTGTGAAATGTATCAAAGAGAGAGGGCCATGTATCTAACAGTTTTTTATTCTTGAAATCAATTTTTTAATTGTTTTCCGGGTCTACATTAAAACCCTAAAGGGATCACGACCTCTCCATGGAAACTATAATGAATATTAAATGGTAATATTAAATTATTAAAGTGACATTCTCCTTATATTTCATTTTCTATCCTTTTACTGAAATTTTTAACATTACCATTAATTGTTTCAGGATGTTTGACAGTGGTTTCAACCCCATCGGACTTCATATGCAAAAAGTAGATTTTTTTATTCCATTCAGAATTCAACAGACTTAACAGTTTTCACGGTTTCAGGATTGCAACAATTCCGCTGGATTCTATCATATATGAGGGTATGGGACCGGCATTTAATCAAGCACATCAACCCATCTATGCACCTTGATGTTGGTGGTGCTGATTGTTGAAACTTGAACTTGTCTGTCTTGGATGAACTTGGACCTACTTCCATAGCCAGAGGATGTGAACATTCATGCTGGACAAGTGCCTTCAGGCCCAGGGGAATCAAGCCAGGCTCGGGATCCCTATATTCGGTCTACTTTTGTTGAGGACATAAAAAAAAGTACCCAGGAATACGGAAAGCCTCGGCCCTGATCTTTATTTAAAATTCTTCCAATCTGGATGAAAACTTATTATGGCTTAGTATCAATTTGGAAAATGTTTCTTCAGATACACTGATATTCACCACTTAATCATGCTGGAACAGTTTGCCGCTGAAGATACCCTTCTATTTTCATGCCTTTTATGCTTCATATTTGAGACATAAATTCCAATCTGCTGGCTGTAAGACAATGAGATTTCGCTGCTAGCTACTGTGTTAGAAATAGAATCCAGATTAGGCTGAGCAATTAATTAATACAGACTGTTGAATGCTTAGAGTGTTAAGATAGGCCTGGAACATTTCTTGATACAAGCATTCTCCATAGCTACTAGCAACCTTCAATATCCCAAGGCACCATCCAGATGTAACCCCTCTGAAATTTGTGACAAGATCACAAGTGTACACCCATGCAATATGGGTGGTAACAGAAAGATTTCAACATCACAACCCCATAGTTTGATTCAAGCATTTACGTATTAGTTGTTAACCTCCGTGACTATATCTTTTCTTTTGTACTTATGTTTCTTATATGTAGAACCAAGCTGCTAACAACAGTCAAAGTGATCCAACTCTGCAAATAATTAGATATCCTGTATACAGTTTATGTCTTGAAAAAGCTTCTGAGATGGCAAATGTTGGATAAAGTAATACCCATGAGAGTTATGTCTAAGAAATACCTTGATTGATCTCTATATAAAAGGGCATGGAAGATATTCCTTCACATATCAGATCTTCAACTCCATTTGCTTGAGGTGGCTTAGAAAGGACAATTCATTAATTTAAACCATAAAACCCTGCTCTCACATAACCTCGCAATTCTAAATCTTGAAATATTAGAATGGTCTAGTGGCAAGATAAGTCAGCTACACCCCATGAGATCATTAGGCTCATCATGAAATTCACATCCAGAAACTAAGCATGCCAAGCAGATTTATATGTGAGTAATTAAACCCTTAACCCCTCGAACCAATAAAGGAAGACTTACAATTTGTATTTACTCTTACATTTTTTTCTGTTATTTTATAACTCATATAAATAGCTTAATTGGTGAAAAGGAAAATCCAAGGCAGTTAAAAGATCACCATTTTGGGCCAAAGGGCCCTGTTGATGCATGGTCCAGCACCTTGAATATCCTGATATAGGTCGTTTATCGGTATTGTTACCATTGTCCAGGTGGTGAGATAAATCATTCCCTGTAAGAAAGCATCCATCACAATCATTGAGACTGTCTATTGAGGAGTTTAAGTTATTCTGTGTGCTCCCATTGCCTGTTGAGGACTTCTCTGTTCTATACACAAATTCTAACTTCTCATTCTGAAAGTAGGCATCAGTCTTCACAGGTTCATCTGGAATTCCCTCCTCACCCCATAAAGGATTTTTATAGATAGAAAAGCTACCATTTGTACTTGTATCAGATGCATCCCCATCAACTTGACTTGCAACAGCCTGCAAGCAAGTTATATCAAGCGAAGTCAAAAAAAATTATAGCAAGCTACAAAACAATGTATACACTCTATGCAAGTAAGCATTCATTCCATAAAGGTTCCAACAATACTTATCTACTTCTGTCATAATAAATCAAAGTTGTTTGGTGTCCAATGTTTTATGAGAACATTGCCACTGCACAAGAGAGTAATCTATTATTTAATTTATACTAGATTTGTCACCCAGCCCTGATAGTCAATCCATAATCAATATGCCAAATATAAAGAAATGTCACTCTAGGTAACTTTTATCAGAAAAAAAACCGCATTCTCATTCTGTTTCTTTCTATCTGAAAATTGGAGAAAATTAATCACCCGTACAAGTTGAGAAGCAAATATCAGGGAGTCTCTTTATCTAACCTACTAATAATGCAAATACTCACACACGAGAACATAAGAGAGAAAGTATGCAAGTATTAGAGAGAAGAATGCCATATGTTGAACATCTCAGTTGTATTAATATATATAGAGTACAAAATTGTGGGGAGAGTGATCAAAGTTGACCATGTTGTCAATAAAATACAATAAGTGGGTGTAGTGATCGATTTAGATTAAGCCACGAGGATAAAGTACAAGAATAACATAAATGAACTTATGATCACCAGACTAAGTTCCATCACCTTTGGATTTCATCAAAAATAAAGAAATCAAATACATCTAACCGATAAAATAATGTCAAATGCCCTAGTGTGGTTTATGCTTCCATGGTCATTTAACCTTTCACTGCACCAAAAGTAGAACTTTCATGAAATACTTGTTCAAGGCCAGACCTTTAAATTACCTACATTATTCATTGTTGTCAGAGAACATCGAAAAGAGGCTCTTCCAGAACCGGCAGTAATCACTTCATCTGTCTTCTCTCCATCTCTTCCTCCATCTAAAAATCATCAAATATCATAATACTGTTACTAAATAATTCAAGCCCCAAGTAATACAGATAGTAAAACTATATCTGTAATATGCCAAAAATTGTCTTTATGTTAAGCTTTTCATATATACTTATTAAAAAAAAATCCCCAACAATATTTTAATTGGGGTTTGGGGAGGAGAAGGGTCTATCTAGGCCAAAATCCTTGTTAATCAAATCCATAATAATAGAACTACTGGCCTTGTGAGATGTAGATATCCTTGTTAATCAAATCTATAATAATAGAACTACTGGCCTTGTGGGATGTAGATACCATTACATAGGAAAGCTAACATGTTACAAAGTTTAACTATCCTTCAGAGTTTCAAGCAGGAAAAAAAAATTCCATCTCCCCATAGCATGATTCCTGATGAGATTGATAAATCAGGGGCCTGGGATTTTTTCGACGGAGCTTCGCAAAGGGATCCTCCACAAGGAGAAGCTGGAGGTATCCTCCATCTTACTGAATATCATGATATAAAGTTCAAAGCTGGAATTGACATCTGCACAAAGAACAGAGCAGAATTATTGGCTTTAAAATGGATATTAGCTCTTGCCGTTGACCGAAATGTTCAAACATTACAGGTAATGGGGGACCCCATGTTGGTTATAAACTGAATGAAAGGTTTGATCACTGTTCAAAACTTTTTGCTACAACCGCTTATCGAGGAAGTCATTGTGCTAGAAAACTTGATCCCTGATATTTCTTTCCTTCATATTCATAGGGAAAGAAATGTCCAGGCAGATATGTTATTCAAAGCTGGTTTGCTGTTGGGTCCAGGACAGTGGCATATATGGGATCAACAGGAGGATATGCTGGCAGAATATGATCCGGAACCTTTTCTACGATGGGCCTTCACAAGACATTATCATGGCGTGATCTGATATGAAGCAAAAGTTACTGTTATTGTATTGCATGGTAAATGATGGTCATATGAGATGGACAGACAATTATCTATATGATAATTTTAATCTAATAAGTATGGATTTTTCTTTTTGATATATTTTGAACTGTATATTTTTGTAGGTGATAATAGTCACCAGAACTGAAGTGATCTAAAGAAGTCATTACTGCAGCAGCAGGCAGAACACTTTTTTTTATGTTCTTGTATGCAAATGCCTCTCAGGCATCTTCAATTTATAATTTTGTTTATATCAATAAAATTACGATATTTTCCGAGGGGGAAAAAAAAAACTAACATGCACAATGTAGTTATTTTTTAAGAAAATTCCAAAAACGATTCACTAGTTTAAAATGAATATTTTTGCCTAGACATTTTTTTGTGAAATAATTTGAGCCTATTGTTCACCATTTGGCTAGTTTTCAAATTTCCCAAAAAATAATGAACATAACTTCTTTGGTGTGAAATTATAAAAAAATTATTTTAGGGGTTAATATTTTATATTGGAACTTTTTTCTAATTTTTTTAAAATAATTCACCTATTCAAAATGAATAATTACCCAAACTATAACAAGTAATATGTACGCCATGGCCCACAACTCTGCATGAATACCATAGTTGTTTAATACTCGTCCCCTAACCTTTCGGCTGAAAAATTAGCACAATTGGCCTACTTGACATAAGTGGACTTCCCCAAACTGCCCATGTAGATCTAGCTGATCATCCTATTGCTTCCTTATCCGCACCTACATGAGAAAAATCTCAACTCACTAGGCATGACCTTGGGAGCAAGCTCAGGTTGGGTGCAATTGTCACCAAAACACCCAACTCCTTTGTTTAGGCCAACTCCTAAACAAAGCCATGGGAGGTAGACCCTAATAAAAAAAACTAAGGATGAATAAAGTATAGAAGTTAATGCAAATACAACAAGCTACTTTGGGAAAAAAGCACACCAAGCAAATCTACTTTAACATATGGCAATCGCACAAGAGCTTAGATGTACAACTTCATAAGCATATAAGATTCCCTGCAAGTAAGACAGTTAGAAGGACCAATGCCTAAAAAGGAACAGACCTACACTACTGTTGCCGCCTAATACACACTTTATGACACGGGAAAGTCTCCAACCCGCATTGTGTGTCCTTGGGGGCAAGTTAGAGCTGGGGACCACTGTCACCACAGTCCACAACTCCTCCGTTTAGGCAAGATCCCAACAGAGCCAAGGGGGGTAGTCCCTACAGAAAGACTAAGTTCCAGTTTTATTAATTAATTTCAAATTAATTAAAGGGATCTTTTATTAAGATTAAGGCTAAGACTTTATAATATCTAAGGAATGACAAGCAGCATGCAAATGCACAGATTTCCTTTAATGACAAGCAGACCTTGAGATAAACAAAGACCAGTGCCTATTACAAATGGAGTCTAAAAGTGGATTACAACTTTATAAACTTACAAATGAATTTGAGATTTAAGTTATAATTAAACTACAGCTTAGGTGTTGTACAACGAGATGAATGAATGATACAATTATAAACAATAAGGAACCAAGATATTAAGCAATATACAGATGATTTATCAATATAAACAAATGAACAAGATTTACAATATAGCAGAAAAATGCTTTGAGTGCAGATTATTAAACCAGCAGTAAATTAAAGAAAAATGGAAAGACTTTAAGCAGTTAAGCATTCACCACATAACAATTGCAGAACTGAAAGTAAATGAAACAGAAAAGTAAATGATACTGAAAGTAAAGAGTTGTAGTGCAATGCTGGAGTGCTGAAATGAAAAAGTGTTGTAGAACCGGTTTTGCAATGTCTCTTGGTTTATTTTAGTAAATTTTATTAAAGTTTTTCTTCTTGAAGTTAAGTTTTAGAATTGGTGGTGTGACTACCCCAATCTAGTACTTCTCAAGTCAAAGAGGGAGTGCTATTGCGCTCAACAAAGTGGGAGCAAAGCCCACCCGTAGCTCACAGGTCAAACCCCAATGGCCTGGTGCTCAACAAGGAGGACGTCAAAGCACCTAGAGACCCCCCACGGTCTACTACCCCAAGTCGCCTCCAAGGTCACTGTTTTTAATTAACTTAAAAAATAACAAGATGGATGCCTATGAAACTAGGACTTCTCTATCCCCTGTCGTATCTCGCGAGTACCCCGAAGGGTGATAACCGAGTAGAGGAGCAGGAAATAGAGAAGTTTTTGTTGGTAAGTTAAGGGTTAATTTTAATCTTGATGGTTAACCTGCAAGGTAAATTTTAGGCTGTCAACAAGATCAACCAAGCAGTATCCCTTATGGGAGGTGCTGGTACTTGATCTTGGACTTAAAAAATAAAATGTGTTTGTGTGATTGTAACAGCAAAAGAAAAGTTGTTTTAATTACCTAAGCCCTCACTTCTCCTGCTTTTCATATCCAACTTGAAGTCCCTAAAGGGAGATGACAAGTGGATAGAGGATACACAGGATGGGTGAGTTGTATGGTTACTTTTAACTGAAAATGAAACAATTGCTGAAACTTAAAAGAAACTGTAACTAGCTAAAGCAATGCCTAACCGCACAGCAATCTCTGTTACAGAGATGGTGGTCTGTAACAGAGATAGGTGGGTGAACAGAAAATGAAACTTGGCAAATCCTAACCTCACAACAATCTTTATGACAGAGATGGTGGTCTGTCACAAAGATAGGTGGGTAAACAGAAAAACTTGCATAAACAGAAATCTACTCTACTTCCTAATCTATTTACATATATATTACAAGTGCTTATTAAACTTTTGCAGAATACCCCAAGAGAACTTCTCCTTGGGGTTTACAAATATCAGAAAAAAGAAGAGAGAGAGGAAGTGTAGTTTAGGGCCTCTTTTGGACCAAACTTTAGCTGGGTTTTTCTAGGCAATTTAGGGCAGCATAACCCCTTCTTTCTGTACACAAAACCTGCAAAAATCAGTAACTTACTTGCTGGAAATTACTGCAGAAAAACTGAACAGAAAGTTAGAAAAATTTAGTTTAAAACCCAGAAATTTTACAGAAAAATCTGAACTTTTAAAAAAAGGAAAACAGAAATTTTAATGGCTGAAAATGAATGTTTAGAGGGCTGAAATAACACGTAAACAGCAGATTTAAAGCCTATTACTAATATATAATGGATGGGGGCCCTAAAACAAGGGTTATATTCACTATACAGTGAATAAAACCCAGTGTTATGAGGGAAAACAGAAAATGGCCGAATTGAAAATCTGGAAAAATGAACACTTGGAGGAGCCCTTCTTGGCTTGGAAAACCTGTAAATAAACTTGAGAGAGCTGCAAATGTAAGCCAAGAGGTGAGTACCCAATAAACCTACCAAAATACTTTGATAGATCTGATTGAAAAAACTCACAAATGGAAGTAGAACTACTTCTACTTACAGATCTCTCCACAAAATACTTTGTGGAGAGCTATCTAAGCTAGTACAAATGCAAATAAAAAATAAAATACAGGTTACCTCACCACAAGAATGCATGAGATGTAGAGTGACGGCACAAATTTCCTCCAAAGTATTCTTCTATTATGGCCCAACTAAGGCAAGATTCAATACAAAAGAGCAAGAGGCTTGGGCCTCTTGCTTGAGAACATATGAGGAGAGAGTAGGGAAAGATTCCGGCAGCATAACAATAGCATGAGAGAAGTTGATCAATGAGGGAGTGAGACCCTCATTATATAGTTGAGGAAGACCCCAACCCCTTGAAGATCAATGGCTGAGATTAGATCTAGATCTAGGTTAAAACTCCACCACTAGATCTAGGTATTTGACTTTACATTCTTCTCAATCAATCTACACCCTTAGATTAATTTTCAATCAATGGCTAGGGTGCTTGATCCATGTCAAACCAATATACACCTTTAGATCTAGGGTTTTGATTGAGCATTCACCTTAGATCTCTTGATGAGAAAAAACGTGGGCCCAAGGTAGGCGCCCCTCTAAATCTAGCTTTGACTTTATAAGAATGGCGCCCTTCTACCAAAATAGCGCCCCTCTACATTTGGCGTCCTCCTCTAAATCTGGCATATCCTCCAAATGCTAGCGCCCTCTCCATTTTCATGTGACGTCTTCTATATTGAGCTAGCGCCCTCTCCATTTTCATGTGACGTCTTCTATATTGAGCTAGCGCCCCATCTAAATGTAGTAGCGCCCCCTTTAATTAGCGCCCTCCATCAAAGCTAGCACCTTCCTCTTAGATTGGCGCCTCTACTAAATTTAGATGCCCTCTATAATGGTAGCGCCTCCAAGTTTAGAGCTAGCGCCCCCCTAAGATAGCGCCCTCTCCAAGTATGTAGACGCCCTTACTATATGTGGGCCTCCTCCATTCCATGGTAGCGCCCTTTCTCCAAAATGGGGGTTTTATATTGGCGCCCCACTTTAGTGAGGGTTTTGGTGGGGGTTTAAACTTGACTTGGCTCTTAGCCATTTGCTCCCACATAAATTTTTAACCTTAGACTTAAGCTAAAATTTAATCCACCCTAGATTTAATTTTTCCATTTAATTTTTAAATTTTTCCAATTTTGACTTAGGAAAAATTAAAAATAAACTTGGAAAAATCATATCTTGGCCATGGGGGGGTGAAAAAATTAGAAATAATTTTTTCCTAGGCTTAACAACCCCCAAACAAATTTACCATGGCATTATTTGATTTTTTACTTCAAAATCAAATAATATGAATTTTTGACTTAGGGAAAATTAAAATTTCCCTAGGAGAGATAGACCCCTCCTGATCAAAATTGGTCTATCTCTTCAACCACTTATCAGAAAGACATGGGACTCGAAGCAGTGGCTTAGGGGGTTTCATAGCAATTTACCTTGCATTCATAGCCCCTATTACAAAATGCCAGTGCTTGGGCAATTACATCAAAACTTAGTTAATTAACCACCCAGAGGTGAGATTAATTAACTAGGAAAAATTAAATAAAAATACAACAACATAACGAAACTCCGCAAGACTCAAAACAAATGTCTAGCATGGTCATGAATCATACTTTGAAACCTTAGCCACCCCATGGACTTGACTGGTAGAACGCCCGTCACCACTTTGGAGGATTTTGAGTGAAAAAACAAACCAATTAAAATCGTTTATTCAACAAGATCAATTGGAAAGGGAAAAAACACTCAATGAGGGGACTTCCCTAACAACCAGTTCCATGGTGTGGCATCCATATCATATGACCCACACTATTACATATAATTACATTAATTTTCCCACGCAGGGGAGCGGACATTTCGTTTTACAAAGGGGCAATTGCCCTGCAAAAGTGAAAAAATCCTCAGATTTTTCCAAGGTACAATTTGTACAACTATGTACATCTTCATGTACGTGGAGTTACCACCTAGTCGAAATAGGTGGCCAACAACTACAAAGATAATCAAATGAAAATAAGTATCTAGATCTATAACACCAAGTAAATCGCATGTATAAACTTTGTAACACAAAATCACTTGCATGCGATACTTGAAAAAGAAATCGAGACATGCCAAATGGAATAAGTGCTTTGTAGTTCCTTTTAGTTGATTAGATTTAGTGAAATTTGTAGATGATTAGAAACCTAGACTAAATTGGTGGTATCCACATAAGTGATGGAAAAAAAATAGGTATAAAAGTCTAGACGTCCAATTGTTGAGTGATGGACGGATGGACGGTATGCACCCTCTGCTCTACTATGCTCTAAATCTCTAATGAACTGCCTCTGCCAATCTCTAAAAGAGGTAACTCCCTCTCTCTCCCTAAAGAAGTGCTCCCTATGCCCCTCTTCACTACTCTACTTTGTCTAATAAATAAATGTGCCCTCAATCTCTGAAGTGCACCCCTCTAATTCTATCTCTCGATCAATCTCTGATGAGATCTCACTAAGCCCTCCTTAGTCTCTAAAGAAAGACCCTATGTCTTTAAGCTCTCCCAGCTTCAATATGTGTGCCCTCTGCCTCAGAAGTGCGCCCTCTACTCACGAAGTACGCCCTCTCTCTCAAAAGTGCGCCTCTATAGCCAAGAAGTGTGCCTCACCTCTCTCTCTCTCTCTCTCTCTCTCTCTCTCTCTCTCTGCATCAATCTCTGACGAGATAGATGTGATGATTGCTCTCCCTCACAGAATCATGTGCCTCACCCTCTTAGTCTCTGAATGTGATGCGCCCTCTCTCTCTCCTCAAGCATGCACCCTTCCTCATGCATCGATTTGCTTAGCTCTATAGCCTCTCGCTACATATGCCCTATATCACATAAGTGAGTGCACTTTTACCCTCAAGATACCTTTTCTATCTCACTGGTGAAATTAGGGTTCAAAATACCTAATTTCACTTTTCATGCAAAATCCTGCATGCAAACTTTTTAATTAAAAATGCATGCATACAAATCCCGCATGCAACAGGTAAAAATCTCAAAACCTTTACATGCTTCCACCACTACAGCCATACAGCCAGGTAATGTGTTTCTCACACACTACACTGATGCCTACCCTGATAATGTCCCTTCATGCTAGGCATAAGTACATGAAGGACATCCCAAGATACAAATCTCAACAGAAAAGACACCAGAGGCAAAATTCACTAGTGTGAAGCTAGATGTGAGTCATTTTCACATCTTTGGTTGTTTAGTTTATATCCATGTGTCAATATAGATGAGAACCAAGTTGGAACCATCAACCAAAAAGGGTTATTTATTGGTTACAGCAAGACTTCTTTATTCAAGAGCAAAGAAAGACAATAGTAAGAAGGGATGTAAAGTTTGACGAAGTCTTTGCATCTAAGAAGTCTCACAAACCTATTCCGGTGACAAAAGATGAGGAGCAAGAAGCTTCAAAGTTTTAGGCAAAGTCACCAATGACTTCCAATGCAGGACAACAACCTTCAAGTGAAGAGGAGACATCAATTCTTCTAAGAGACCTTGAAGGTTTACTCAGGCACTGAGAGATGTTCAAGAGCATGTTGAGGTTGTTAGGAGCACATTCAAGGAGAGCACACCTCTGAAGAAGTTTCTGAACTATATGGCATTAATGAGAAATAACATAGATTTCGAGCCTTCTAATGTTTAGAAGGCCACAAACCAACGAGTTTGGATGGAAGCTATGGTGGAACACACCTCCATCATGAAGATTGGAGGTGAAATCAATAGTGAGTTCCCACTGACTCTATAAGATTAAACATGTTGTAAATGGCAGCATTGAAAAGTTCAAAGCAAGATTTGTGGCAAAGAGGGTTCCCCCAAAAACAAGGAGTGGACTACAAGGATACTTTTGCTCCAATTGCTAGGTACCCTTCCATTAGAGCAGTTATGTCTTTAGTTTCAGTTATGGGAAGGAGGATACAACAAATGGATGAGGAAGAAGTATACATAAAGCACCCTCGAGGCTTTGAAGTAAGTGGAAAAGAATACCATGTTTGCAAGCAGAAAAAGGCCTCGTATGGACTCAAGGAAGCACTGCGAGCATGGTATTCTAGGATTGATGGATAATTGCAAAGTATGGGCTTTACCAAAAGTGAAGCAGAACCTAACTTATACAATATATTTGTTGGGATTGATCTACTTGTTTTGGTGTTTCATATAGATGACTTGTTTCTTATAGCTTTAGAGAAGCTCATTGTAGGGTCCAAAGCAAATATGGCAGTTGCGTTCGAGATAAAGGACATTGTCACAATGCATTACTTCCTGGGATTGGAGGTCTAATAGCAACCAACGGAGGTTTTGAATTTTCCTTAGGCAAGGTAGGTATGCAATTGAGATCATGAAGAGGTTTCTAATGGAGGATTGCAAACCTATGGCCACACCCATTATCACTAATCTGAAGTAGGTAACAACTTCAAATTCAATGATGGTGGACCCTATGTTGTACAAGCAACTAATAGGTTCCTTGATGTATATGGTCAACACTATACCAGATATATGTTTTGCAATGAACACCTTGAATCAATTCCCGGCAGACCCGATGTAAAAGCATTGGGTAGCAATGAAGCATGTGCTCAGATATTTAAGGGGCACAATGGAGTACGATCTCAAATATCTTAGAGATGATGAACTGAAGTTGCAGGGTATACAAGCTTAGATTGGGTAGGAAGTACAGCAAACAAAAGAGCATTGCAAGATGCTACTTTAGCTTGGGAACAATGATGATATCCTAGTTCAGCAAGAAGCATACTTCTATAGCACATAAATCAACAAAGTATATGGAAGCCAATATTGCTAGTTGTGACAGTTGGATCCCACAGTGATTAACTGTGATAATCAAAGATATATCAAACTCTCTAAGAATCCAATGTTTCATGATAGGTCGAAGCACATATAGATCATGCTCACTTCATACGAGACAAGATACAAAAGGGAGCAATAAAGCTCTAGTATATTCCCACAGATAAGCAAGTAATTAGTATTCTAACCAAACCTCAGCAAAAGGGAAGTTTGACATATTTAGAGACAAACTTGGATTGGTGTAGAATTTCTTTCTCACTAAGAGGAAGTGTTGAGAAATATAGCTCAAAGAAGAAACTTTACACAAGTTCAATGTGAATGTGTTGGAAGTGGTTTGAGATATTTAAAAAAGTAATTCTATTTTGTAATTCACCTTAGGAAAAAGCTAAAACTTGTATATTTAGTTGTTAGGTCTAATAAAGTGTATTTACTACATCAATACTTAGACTCGCATCTCACCAAGAGATAACGATTTTGGTGCATTAGGGTTTAAGCACAAGTATAAAGACAAGTCAAAATAGAGAGTTTGAGCACATTTTTTGTCAAACAAGTACAACAAGCTAAAGACAAAGAGAGAGTAGAATGCATCAACCAAGACGAGCATTTTCATACAACAAAGGCCGTATAGTACAGTCATATAGAAAATATGTACAGACATATGTATCCATATAGTACCTTGCAACAAGTCATATAGTATTGTACAATAGGTAGTACAAGTTGTATAAAACTATTGTTTTCTTGATTTTCGTGTAGTTCAAACTTCATACCTCTCTTCAACAAGGAATACACCTCAAGTTGGAGTGGATTTGTTTACTATGCAACCGCTAGGTTTCAATAATTATGGAATTTTCCTTGTAAGCTTTAATCAATTGAATCGTAAGCTGAATTGAAGAAGAAATTCCATGTGTAAGAGTGTAATTGTTGACACTTCCTCTACTTACTTCCCAAATATTGTGTGATTGTTGCTAAGTGAAGAAGTTAAATTTTTGCCATTAAATAACATGTTTTTGATTGAGAACATAAGGACTTCGATCATCAAGGATTTGGAATTTTCACAGGCCTCTACTTAAAAAAGCATGGCAAGATCTTGACCATATAGTTCTCAACCTTGAGGCTTTTTAGACAAAGCATTCACTCTACCAACAACATCTTTGATACTACTACTCAAACTTAGATTCCGTGGCTTGACATTTATAAAAAGTTCTCATTGAGTAATGCTGACAAAATTATTGTGGAACAAATTCAAGGACTCATCCCAAAGCAACAACAACTTAAGCTTGGCCTCTCATTGCCTTCACCTAGCAGCAAGACAAGGAATGGGGCAAGGCCACTGCTTTCACTCATTACAAGTCAACCATGGATACAAGTGGGTATGTTCCAAGCCCTACTAGGAACACCAACTTAACAAGATTTGTTCCTTGCGGGCAAAACAAAAAACTTGGTTACTTCACCCCAGCAATATATGGAAACCAGTGATTGAACCTAAAAACGTTTTCTCCACCTGGAGCTTGATGATGGGGGACCTCCTTGTTGATCAAAGATGACCTTACATAGGGACTCATAACCCATGGTATTCTCACTAATAGCCAACCAAAATCTGAAAGCACCTATTTTGGTTTGTATGTTTTCCAGAAGGTCTAAGCCTAGGCAGAGTCTGTGTGTTAACAATTTTTGCTTGCCTCCCTCTCCAATTTTAGATTTGGAAGCAGTGATATAATGTTTTGTTTAATAATATTGTGTTGTCTCACCAATTTTCATGGTATAATGAAGCACTAACATGTGTCAATTTCATTATGCAAATAGAGGCATAGCCAGAAAGGTGTGACTAGATATGGAACATCTCTAATGTTTTCTAGATTACTAGCATGGGGGCCCTGTACCATAAACAAGATACCTCCGGACCCACCAAATGTCTACCCCCATAGAGTGTTTTGACCAACATGGACAACATAGGCCACCCTCCCAGCTTGGCTCGTCTCACTTCAAGTTTGCTAACTCTATTGGGTAGGCCCACAATCGACCCTACCACTAACTAGCCAACAAGTTTGAGAGTGGAAAGTGACACTACAAAATAGGACACCTAGACCCTTTCAAGCAAACAACCACTTCCCCAACCTAGTGCTTGCTAGTCCCCTACTAATGGATGGGGCCCTATTGCACCCATTTATGTTGGTCCTGTGATTTCAATTTGGGGCAAGGCCATAGATGATCATGATTAACCTCCTCCAACAACAGACCTGATCATTGACTAGTGTTAACTTATTCAGGTTCTTTCCTTTTATTTTTATGCTTGTGACTCATTGTTTGAGGTATTTTGGCCTACACTATTTTGTTTTCGACTGTGCTCGTGACCTAGACTTCATGATAGGGTGTGTTGGCTTTCAGCAGCCACAATTTGGTGTTTTACACTTGCTCATGGAGGCTGCTATTGCAGCTCCATTTTTTGTAAATTACAAAGCTTGTAAGTATTGCCTATTAATAGAGTTCAAAAGAATATATATATATATATAGGTTCACAGTATCAAATAAGATGCTAACTTGGGATAATGACAAGAAGAGGAAGGGGCATGGTCCAGTTAGGTGTATCCTATGTAAAAATAATGGAGAAACTGTGGACCATTTGTTCGTGCACTGTCCTTTTGGAAAGGAGGTTTGGTAGGGAGTATTTAACATCACTGGTGTCAACACTTTGGAGAGGGGAAACCCTAGAGGATCGTTTTGAATCTGGGTATAAAGAGAGATTTGAAGCTGAACTGTGAGCATAAGACATTACGTTCTTCTGTGGTACTGGGGCTGTGTCTTACAGGAAATAAAATGAGATTTCAAGGGACAGATATTTCTAGGCTTCAAGTTAACCCTAAAATAAGGTATGCTTAAATGATGGATCTTGGAAACCAGCAAAGGCAAAACCACAAAGAATCCTGACAACCCCAGAATTTTCAAAAGATGTGGCATGGGGGTTTTTTGATAGTGCGTGTCAAAAACTCCAGGCATGTGTGGAGCTGGAGGTATTGTTTTAAGAGATGAACAAAAAAATATACATTTAAGCATGTTGTAGGTCAAGGGACAAACAATAGAGCAGAATTCTATCATTATGGTGTCTTTTAAAAATTGCTTCAAAATGGTATAGGCAATCTTCAAGTCATGGGGGATTCTAAACTGATTATTGACTGAGCAAATGGAACGAATCGTATTGAAAACTTAGCTCTGAAGCCTATTTTGGATTAGGATAAATGCCATAAGAAAATAAATTGCTTTTTAACTTTTGCTCACATTTATAGAGAATTTAATGAGCAAGCTGATAAGCTGTCTAAAGAAGCCCCATCTCTGCAGGAAGGTATGTTGTCTGCTCAAGAGTTTAAAGATGAAGGTCCACTTCCTGTATCTGACCAATTTGTTTATTGACTCATAAGATTTGAAACTTTGTTGTATTTTTGGAATGTGAAGCCTTAAGGCCGTTATGATTCAGTTAGTGTTTCTGAGATGTGATTTTGGAGTGCTGAAAGGCACAGTAAGCTGGCTGTTAGACAATATTCATTTAAGTTAGAGATATCCCTCTGGGTTCTGTCGAGTTATAAAGAAGCAAAGACCTGGCTCTGGACATGTAGTAAACAGTCAAGACACGGGAATGTATACTCTGATTTCTTTCTTGAGAAACCAAATACAAAGTTTTTTCCTTGGACAATTTACTTATAGCAAGTATTTTATATAAAATCTTAGAAATATCGACAATTTGAAAATTTTCACGAAATATTTTTGTTAATGTTTCTAGGGTTTAAAGATTGACGATGTTTCTGCACTGACAACACAAATATATGTTCCTTAAATTTTCCCCCGAACCATCCCTCCATCAGTAGCGCTTTGTGCCAAATTTTCACAAAGCTTTATTTCTAGGATTCATTTAAATATATTTCTCGACAAAGGAATCCGTAAGAGCCGTATTTCGATCCCATTACAATCCATTTACAAAAATTAGCATCTCCATTAGACCTTCTGAGTTGAACAGAAGAGGAATAAATAAGTAATCACTATGTACCTGAGAGCGACACAACCCTCCTACTATAGCTAGAATCGTTAAATAATTCGTTGTGTTTGATGCCCAAGTCTTCATTTAAATCTGTGGCGATGATGGTAGATTGAATTTGAGCTTTACTGGAGTCCGGAGAGATATTTTTGACGAATTTTCTTGTTGCGTTTTCCGAACGTCGTTTGATTGAAGAAGCGGCAGAAGAAGAAGAGTTTTTTATCCAAGAACCCCTTCCCGCCCATTGCCGGCCTGTATTATTATTATCATTTTTATAGTTCTTCGACCCCGAGTTGGCGGCCATTACAGGGCGTCGCAATCTCATACTTGAATGAAGGAAGACCAGAAGATGTCTGTAAACATAAGCAAAAGAAAAATTAAATGGAATCGAGCAGCAGTAGCAAGCTATATTATGAGAAATGAATTCATCCATCTGAGTGCCTCAAACCTCGAATGCAGAGGACAATGTATACCTCGACTTTTGTTTCTTGACTCCTCGACGAATATTGAGAAGAGCGGGAAGGGCTCCGAATGTCTGTAGTCTATGATGTTTTGAACGACGACTGCATGCATAAATGGATTTTTTTGGATGGAAGGGAGTGGTTGTTCGTTTTAACTGGTAGTTAATCTCTTCAAAATATTTTTCAGGGTGATGATGTTTTTAATTTTTCATTTTATAATGTAGAAGGTACTTATCAATTGAGTGTTTTTTTTGCAGTAATAGAAAAAAACATAATATTAAAGAAAAGTTGTGTCATAGTTAAAATCGATTTATAGATTTAGAAGTAGATCTTTATAGATAAAACTTGATAGATACATTCATCATGCCTTATCAACTTCATTCGGACAGTTCATCAAAAACACCATTACAAACATTCATCAAAGAAAATGAAATACATCTACCACCACCCGCAAAATGCAATCATAAGTCAAAGGTACTACTTGAAGAGAACCAATTGACTTGATCTAAAACAAAAACCTACAGATAAATATATATATAATAAAAAAATAAAAATAAAAGACAAAAAAAATGGATTCTATCGTCCATAGCGCCCAGATCAAGCGTAGAGAGAGTATATGCTTCAACATTCAGCTATCTGTAAACATGATTGAAAGTTAAAAATGAAAACTCTTTCATTCAGTGGTTAAGTGGTTAAGTTCCAGAGACTTCACTTGAGCCTCACCCAGTGCACAATTAATAATAACTTGGGAGTCGCCTAAAACTTGTAAATCTTTTACACCCCGAAATTTAGCACAGAAAAGTAAACTCCATAATCCAACCATTTCCACACGAGTATTTGTGCCAATACGAGCCTTTAACCAACCTATATAATCACTTTATCTTTATCAAGCTTAATAACTAGGCCAGCACCACAAGCATCGTTCGAGGTTGCTCTATCAAAGTAACCCATTGGGTGCTCCTGCAAAAGAGAAGGGAAAGAGTAACATCTTCGCCTTGTAACTAAAGACTCTTTGCTCCAATCAGAAAAAAGTTGATAAAAGGATCGTATATCGGGACTTTTATGTTGTTACGAATTCATCATTAAAAGGACGGTATATTAAAAGGATGGTATATTGGGATTTTTATGTTGTTACTAACTAAACCTCATATTTAATGTGGGTCGATAACAAATAAGAGGTTAAGAAATTTTTAAATCATAGAAGTTATTTCAATATGCTAAACATGGTATATCTTAATGCTTTCTTATCTTGTTCATTATTCATTTTTAATTAGCACGTTCATACACCCTCACAATATGTCCTACAAAGGAGAAGGAAGGGGAGGTTAAGCAAGGATGTATATTCATCATCTCATGACCAGTCAACAATTATATTAGTGGGAGAAACACTACCTTTATGGACATGTCCATTGGCATAAGGATCATGGTATGTTATGACTCGTATGTTAACGCGGACTAAACCTCAAAACCAATGCTTCTTGATAGCACACAAAAAGAGAGTCTAAATTTTCATGTTGTAGAAACTATTTGAAGACACTAAATATGGCATATCCAATTATTTATTATCACACCTACACAACACATTCCATAGAGTAGGGGGAGAGGTTAAGCATGCACACATATTCATCTCATAAATAATCCATCATTATGTTAATAGGACGGCCACTACCTCTATGGACAACCTATTGACATAAGGACCATGGAATGTTGGGGCTTATGTGTTATCATAAGCAAGACTTTATAACCAACATATGAGGAATGTCGGGGCTTATGTGTTGTCATAGGCAAGACTTTATAACCAACATACTTAGATAGCACAAAAGATGAGAGAAGATTTTTAAGAAGTAAAAACAATTCCAAAATGCCAAGCTTCACATATTTAATTTTTTATTATTGTATTCATTCTTCAATGCTATCATCACATAAATATACTTACACAATACATCACATAGACACATATTATGAAGGAGAAAAAAAAAACAAGCAAGAAAGCATATTCATCTTATACCATGCTTAGTAATAATGTCTAATTTTTTTAACTTGTAAGTTGAGAAGCAATTCAACCTTCAACCATCTTACTATATATATATATATATATATAATTAATGGTTTTTTATAAAAGCATTAAACATATTTAAAATATAATGTGAAGCATTTAGGTTGAGTAGGGAGTTAAACTATGCATTCCTTGAGGGATAACATGGGCACATAAGAGGGATATTATTCTTAGCTGAAAAATATGCATTCCTTGAGGCATAACATGGGCATATAAGGGGGATATTATCCTTAGTTGAAAGATCTGATAGACTTGGATAAGATGAGCCAAGCATTTAAATCTTATTGTGTTGTGAACTTAGACTTTATTTTGTATTGGATTGTGATGAAACAAAATGTGATCATGGTACTAATATCAACACATTAGGAGAGTCAATAAATATTGTCATAATGGATGATATAGCATGGTAGAGCAAGCAATACCAAGTCATTGAAATAACATCAATGTCAAAATTATTAAAGGCCAAACTAACTAATCAAGAAGATTAAACTGAAAAGATGGGAGTGGGACAAGGAGATGGAATTCAATGATGGATACAATCCACCCCAAAGTTCTCAATTGAAAAATATAGAAACATTCTAAACATAGGAAATCTCAAGAAATTATCATAACGTAGAACGACATGACATTATTGACAATGGTCGAAGTTTGAAGGTAACAATTGAATTATTCAATGTAGGCAAAGAGAGGGAGTGAGGAGAATTCAATGGTATGAACTATGTTGTGTTGATTTACAAGCTCGGGATGAGACTAAATTTATCATTCATTAAGGTATAGGGATGCTAATTAGTAAGGTACATAGATTTGGAGTTAAAAATTATTATCAAACAACTCCTCTTAAATAATCAACAAGAAGAGTTCATAACAAAGAGAAAGGAGGAAGGAGATCAACCAAAGGGAAGGGAGCCTTGCCAAAAAGGAGTAAAGTAGTGACATTTATGGTAAGACAATCAAAATACATTTATGGTAAGACAATCAAAATATAGTGAAGTGGTTTATTAGGGAGAGTAAGAGGAAACAAGACAAATAAAACCTCCTACTAAGAAATGGGTTGAATTTCATTGATTACCTTTTGTTGTTCATGATCATTTGATTAACTAAGAAAGATTTTAGGTTTAAGGAATTTTGGTGCAAAGGTAGAGGTTGAAATAAAAGAGGAGAAACTCACAAGGCTTTCTATAATCTACCAATGTAGCCCATGTGGTAGAAGAAACATGTTCGAAGTACTCTATTAACTAAACAAAAATATAGTTAATAGTAACATATGGAGTTTACACTGAGAAACAAAACAACATAAAAATAATTCCTTGTTTTCTAGATCTAGTAAGTCTTAGAAGAGATGTCTTATTAGAGCGTGGTGAATGTATCTATACTCTTGAACCCTTCCATAACTAAGGATAATGTAATGGTGAGAACCCCATGACAAAAAATATAGTAAAGGGAAATCCCAAAGAGAGATCGAGACACTATCACATCTTGAAAAAACACTAACAAAGAAAAACATGGAAAACAAGGGCTTAATGGTAGCTAAGTTTCATTTAATGTTAACTGATTCACCATACCAATAATATCACAATACCTTAAACCCCTTCTATACCAGTGATACACCCTAACTCAAAACATCTAGACAATGATACCATAGTGCCTTAAACCCCTATCGTACCAATGATACACCCTAACATAAACACATTAGAAAACATATCACATTACCTTAAACCCCCTCCGTGCTAATGATACACCCTAACTCAAAGAACCTAGACAATGATATCAAGATGCCTTAAGCCCCCTACCACACCAATGATACACCCTAACTTAAACCCATTAGAAAACATGCATGCTAGTTCCACACCATGTATTACTTGCCCCAAGGAAAACGTTGTCTCTACATTAAAGAGTGGAGAAAAAGTAAGGGTGAGGAATGACACTGGGACATGTGATTGAAATGTGAGTTATGTTTTCTCACAAATCATAAAAAAATTCATTAGTCACAAGGATAGAGAACTTTTTAAACTACTAAAAGGAATTTCTCTTCATTAGTAAACATGCATTTGCATTGAGGGGGATTTCTCTTCATTAGTAGACATGCATTTGCATTGAGGGAGACAGGTGGTCCACCGTATGCCTAATATATAATTATGACCATTATGACCATTGCCTTGGGTCTGTATGTGAAGCATTGCTAAAATATGACAGAACCCAATTTCTCACTTTTATGTTGTTTAAATCATTTTTTACACATATATCCACAGCGACAATCAATACCGTGATGCATCTCCATCATACATCACTTCCTTGTTTCCTCATTAGTAATGGACAACCTAAATCATTTTTGACACATGTATCCACAATAACATTCAATACAATAATGCATCTCCATCATCCATCACTTCCTCATTTCTTCGGTATTAATGGACAACCCACATGGCAGTTCCAATACATTATGCCCATTATGTTGTTTCATTATTTGGAATTAGATTTGTAGAGGTTATTGAAGGATATGAATGTTATTATTTATACATGCATGTATTATTTTTTACTAGGGAAATCAACAACGGGGCTGGGTTCGTACTCATGTGAATTTATGCATGCATATATGATATTTGTTTAAAAGAGGAGATTATTATACATTGTGCATTACATATACAAGGTCTTTAAAGGATGTAAATACAATATTCTTCTACTCTATTATTACAAATTTTAATATGAGTTTGTGTTGTGTCACTAGCTACTTAGAGATGTTGAGGCTACACTAGATTCAACTTCCCAATGGCTGAACTCATTTGTATTTAGTTGTGATTATGAGATATAAGTATGAACATTACACATATCATTCATACTTGGTTGTTATTTTATTTTCAATTCCTTTTAATATAATATTGGGCCGACTTAATGCTCTATATTGCATAGGCATTAGGCACAAACATTACACATCTCCCTTGCACTAGGATGCATACTATAAATCGCTTTCTCGATGAAATTACATGATTAAAAAAATCAATGATATAGTATTTATTATTCCCAACCTCTATAACTTCATTGGTTGTTGAACAACATAGATCCATCTTAAAAAAGATCTACAAAGTGTCGAAAGGGATCAAATCTCTCGAGTTGTAAATCCCATTTTTAGAGTGGAAATGTTGACGAAATGTGAGCTGAACTTTTATGGTCTATTCGTAGTCTTATATATGTGGTTCAAAAAATATTTTAAGTCTAATTTGAGCCGACATGTTATTTTTTTATAACATTTTATTATTTTTTATAAAGGACGCAAGTAAGCTCTAGGATGAGCACATAAAGACTTACACATCTCCCCCTACTAGGCTATAAAATGTGCCTCTTCGGTGCAATAATTTATAAGGAAATAATGGAGTATGACTAAAGTATGCCTTCATTGTTGCCTCAATTCAATACAACTATATTAGAGCCAAATAATACATGATATCATTCTCCCTCCTTTTGTGGTCGATATGCCTTCATTGATAATCCATGTTATTGTTCTCCCTCTCTTCGTGGCTAATCTTCTTGCATGAGTGGTTTGATGAGTTTTGGTCCATTCTTAACATGTTAATAATTTATCTTGGAATCTAATATATCATAACTTGGTAATAGTTTAGTATGTGCATACCTTCGTAAACATAGTAATCAAATCATCTCACAAACAAAGGGATCTCTTGTCACATAATTAGAGAGATCACATACTTCAATTTTATGTCTAACAAAACTGCAACCTTAAAATTAGATTGTTATATTATTAGTACAACTTGAGTGGGCCTAAAAGTTAAGAACAAGTGTTTCCTCCTAAGAGATCATAAGTTCAAATCTAGAGGTGGGTAGGGTGTGTACACTTTTGTAGATTCTAGCAATCAAATCGTTGTGTGAAGGTGATCCATTGTCTTGCAAGCAAGGGAGACTCATACACCAATTTGGTGTATGGATTTCTCGTGACATCATCGTTGTCGTCGTCGTCGTCATCATCATTTAGGGATCCGTTGTCTCACAAACAAGGGGGACTCATACACCAATTTGGTCCGTGGCTTTGTCGTGACATCATCATCATCATCTAATATCAACACCATCCTCAAATCCTTACGAGAAGAGGATCCATTGGCCTGGCAAAAAGGGGAGTCATACACCAATCTGGTGTATAGCGCCACCACCACCAACCTCATTCAATTTTAATTAAATATTTAATAATAACTAAAAATTAACATATATTCATTTCAAACTTATACTACGAACATATTCTCCCATCACCTTATAAGCATAACAGTATTGGATTCAAATCAATCTTGCATTGAAGTTAACCATGGATTGAATTCTACATTCGATTAAAGTCAACCTTGTATTAAAGTCAACCATGGATCGAATTCAATCTTAGATTGAATGCATCCTTGGATTAAATTCAACCATGCATTATTATTATCTATGGATTGAAACAAACCATTGTTAAAAGTCAACTATGGGTTGAAGTCAACCATAGTTAAAATTCAACCTTGCTTAAAGGTCGCCTATGTTTTGAATTCAACTATGGATTGAAGTCAACCATGGTTCAAAGTCAACCTCTCTTAAAAGTCAAACATGGATTGAAGTCAACTTTACTTAAAATTCAATTATGGATTGAAGTCAACCATGGTTCAAAGTCAATCAAGCACTTTTAAAAATATGCTTATGTTTTCTTAATATGATAAAACAATGCTTGGCCATGTTCTCGTTGTTGTGTCAACCATGGTCATCGCCAAACATGTTCCCCTAGTTATGTCAACCATGACTCGCACTAAATTCAACCATGCCTAAAAAATGGTCCACCATGGTTCAATGTCCACTTTGGTTTAACGTCAACTATGGATTAAAGTCAATCATGTCAAGACACGGGATAAATAATCAATCATATATTATTATTGTTTATTTAAATTTTCTTTCTTTCTTTATTGTCTATTTATTTTTTATGTTTTCATTTATAAATAGTTTTTTATAATAATAATACTAATGATCATTTTAATACTATTAACATTAATAATTCCCCATTCCTTCTCCGCACATCGATCGTCAACTAAAAAACTATATATTTTAATAATATGACTTATATACGTTGAAAACATATATCAACCATTTTAAATGTATAACCATAATTGATATACATAACATATATAAGCCATATTCAGAAAAAGCTGGATCCTTTCTTTAAGGGGCATTCATCCAACTCAGTTTAATGCTTTGCTTCTGTCTTCTACTTTGCTCACAGTTTGTGAGAATTTACTCATGTAAGCATTTTTTGTCATTTTCTCGAATTAGCTCTAGACGCAGATGGGATTTGTCTCCCAAGACTTCCACAAGAAGGTTGGCAGCACTGTTAGAGGTCACCAACTTTCTTCAGTTTTGTAACTTTCTGATTCTGGCTTGCCAGAATGCTGATTAATGCAACATAACCGTTCTTGTTAAAAAAAAAAAACATACATAAGCCATATTATTAATAAAAATAACTTAGTAATAATAATTAAACATTAACATATATTCATTCACCTTATAAACATAACAATATGTGTTATGTGTTATTCCAATAAGCTTCCAATAGCATTAAATTCATAGACAAACCATACATATATTTACACAGATATGATTTTAAAGAGAGTAGAAAGAAGATCAAAATATTTATTTATTTCACGCGATTAATCATTAAGGTCTATTTAAAACATGGTTATTCTGTAAGTTGTCAATATGTCCGAGTGGTTAAGGAGATAGTCTTGAAATCTATTGTTGGGCTTCGCCCACGCAGGTTTGAACCCTGTTGTTGACGCTCTTAAATTTATTCACTCATCCGGTGCAAGTTCGAACCCTGCTATTGACGCTTTATATTAATAAAAACTTGTTCGAACCCTGCTGCTGACGCTTTATATTAATAAAAACTTTATTCACTCATTCGACACAGGTTCGAACCCTGCTGTTGACGCTTTATATTAATAAAAGTTTTATTCACTCATCTGACGCAGGTTCAAACCCTGATGTTGACACTTAATTTTAATGAAAATTTTGTTCTCTTTCACACTTGGAAGCCATATAACAAAATATTCCATGAATAAACTCCACCTCCAATTCTTTCATCGCACAGATAGATTTCATGATTGTTAAGCAATGTTAGGGACCCATAATTTTCGATGTGGTTGCAGTTATCTGAGTTGATTAACAAAAGATGATGGTATATTGACCTTATATAGGAAGCATCTTCTACCGAGAGGACAGACAAGCCCCTTCAACAATCATTTTAACAAATTTAATGATGGTCTATATGGGACAAATTTTAACCAATTTAATTTTGTGAATTTTTATTTTTATTGCACCGAGAGGCACTCTACAGCCCAGTATGGGGGAGATCTTGTAACGTGATGTAACGTTAGTAACATGTCGGCAAAAAATAATAGTGATAGTGAATATTATGGGAGAGATCTTGTAACTTGATGTAACGTTAGTGACATTTGTAACATGTCGGAAAAAATAATAGTGATAGAGAATATTATGGTAGAGATCTTGTAAAGTGATGTAACTTTTGTAACGTTTGTAACATGTCGGCAAAAAATAATAGTGATAGTGAATATTATGGGAGAGATTTTGTAACACAAAATAAACTAGCGTAGATCCAAATCCTAGGCTCTATCAAGCGCCGAGAGGGATCAAATCTCTCTAGGTGCAAACCTCTTCTTAGGTATTACACTCAATGAGCTATCAACTTTGGTGTGTCCTATATATACCATTGATTTCAACTTTGGTGTGTCCTATATATACCATTGATTTGATTCAAACCAAAAGACACATATTTTTATTTAAGGTCAACATATAATATATTTATTATTAATATTTAATATTATTTATTCCCAACATATAATATTTAATATTATTTTTTATTTTGTTAGGAACCAACATTACAACATCTCTCCATAAATGGTTTTAAAACCATATGCAAGGCCCTCCTAAAACCATGGGTTGTTTAGGAGGCCTTGCACATGGTCTTAAAACCATTTGCAAGGCCCTCCTAAACCATGTAGAATAAAACCATGGGTTTTTTTAGGAGGCCTTGCACATGGTTTTAAAACCATGTTCCGGTTCTCCTAAACCATATACAATAAAACCATGGGTTGTTTAAAAGGCCAACATTTTTTTGCAAATAATTCAATTTTTATTCTTTTATTATTTTGATAGGTAGGAACATTACAATATCTCCCTCATATTGTGTTTTTTTAATGATCCACATTTTTTTTTGGGATAGTTAAATTTTTACTTTTTTATTGTTTTGTTATTTTTTACTTTTTTATTGTTTTGTTAGGTAGGAAGATTACAACATCTCCCCCATATTAGGTTGTTTTTCTCGCCGACATTTATTTTGTTTTATAATTAAAAAATCTATTTTTTTATTAATAAAAATAACGTTACATAACGTTACGTAACGTTACAAGATCTCCCTCATAGTGGGCTGTAGAGAGCCTCTCGGCTCAAAAATAATATCACTGTCGGCCACAAAAACAATCTAATATGGGAAAGATGTTGTAATCTTCCTACCTAACAAAACAATAAAAAAGTAAAAAATTTAATTATCAGTAAAAAAAATATGTGAGTAAAGAAAAAAACAAAAATTGAATTATCCGCAAAAAAATGTTGGCATTTCACATGGTTTTAAAACCATGTGCAAGGCATTCTAAACAACACACGGTTTTATTGTACATGGTTTAGGAGGCTTTAAACCATGTGCAAGGCTTCCTAAACAACCCATGGTTTTATTGTACATGGTTTAGGAGGGCTTTGCAAATGGTTTTAAGACCATGTACAAGGCCTCCTAAACAACCCATGGTTGTAGGAGGGCCTTGCATATGGTTTTAAAACCATGTGTGAGGAAATGATGCAATGTTCGTTCCTAACAAAATAAAAAATAATAAAAAATATTATATATCGGCCATAAATAATATTAAATATTAATAATACAAATATTGTATGTGGACCTTAAATAAAAAGATGTGTCTTTTGGTTTGAATCAAATCAATGGATACCTAAAAAGAGGTTTGCACCTCGAGAGATTTGATCCATCTCGGCGCTTAATAGAGCCTAGGATTTGGATCTACGTTGGTTTTGATTATAATAATTAATAAAAAAGACAAATTGTATACATCATATATTTTTTAAAGTTATAGTAAGATTCTATTGATTATAAATTTAAAGTTATAGTAGGATTCTATTGATTATAAATTAAAAGTTATAAAAGTTATAGTAGGATTATTGATTATAAAAAAAATGTAGTATAATAGCATTAGTGGTTGACTAAGGGAAGCCTCACCATATATGGAATGTCATTAAAAATTATACTTGTCAACTTAATGTTGTAAAAGCAAAGTGAACATAACTATGATTTCTCAAAAAGAGAAGATGAGAAAAAATTACTATAATTTGTATTATCGTAATCAGAGATAGGACTCATCGGGCTTTTGTTGGCCACTTTTCCTAACTCGCGTGAACCAGGTTCTGCACAGCCCGTTAACCCAACAAATACCCGAGATACTGACCCGGTAGAGAAGGCCCCATCGGCAACACCTACGAAGGAGGCGCAGTCTCACCCGAGATATCTCTTCGATGGGTAACCGTCGGAACCATTTTTCCGCGATTTTCGAGGGATTATAGTCCCTTGGCTCGCAGCCAAGGAGCTCAACGAAGGCAACAGGATTGCTGGATAGAGGATTCAGTCCTGCGTGACCGAGCACAAATACATGTCATCGCATACGACTTGACCTTCCTTTCCACCTCGCAATTGGCGCAACCTGTGCGGCGAAGCTGACTCGTACCAATCGGACCTATGACTCAAGACAAAAGCATACAGGCCGATATATACATTTTCAATTCAAGGATCCCTTTCCAATTATTCATCTACTGATTACAGAATAACATCAGAGATTTCAACAACATTTAACATTATACAGAAAGCAAACAACAACCATTCAGATAAACATTCATCACATGAATCATTCATTCAACGCAAGAGATAACATGGAAACCCATATGGGAAAAACCACCAAGGTGCTCTTCAGATAGATCTTAAGATATGTCTTTAAGCCTCAGACTTATGGTTCTCATGCTCTCTGGTTTGCTCTTTTATCCTACTTCTACTCCTAGCGGTCTGCGCACACAGCATCCAGATCCATGGCTCAACAACCCTTCTATCGCTACGAAACTCTTCCTAAGTCTCCTCTCCTCTGATCTCTACAACATTACAGCAAAAGTGGCATCTTTCACCATGGATTACGACTGAACAGGAAAATTATTACTTGGAGAACTAACCTAAAACATAATCACAACCAATGATAAGCAACTAAAAGCCACTAACAGCCAACAAAATTAGCCAACCTTCTAACTATTGCATCCCTCCTATTTATACTATTTTACATGACCATGCAGGGCCGACTGCATACCGGCAGTCTGTTAGCTGTCACCATCAGTCGCCCCTCAGGCTACAACTGTGGCGATCGTGACTTGACATGAAGCACTATCAGCCTGACTTACAAATATCCCCTCATACGTGCGTACCTACAAGCTTACGCCGCCATAAACTGCCATGATCTGGATTCTGCACCTGGCGCTTTTCGACCATTATCATTTGCGTGCTTCTGCGCTTTCCTTTCCTTTGTCGCGCACCTCTCTATTATGCCTGAGCAGGTCCTTTGCTTCCTTTGCAATCTTCCTTTGTTTATGTCGCATGCGCGGTGCATCTTCCTTAGTTGCGTGCATGAACTTCTTCATTATGCCCCTTTCCTGGGCCAACAGGCCCCCAACACTCATCTATGGCTCGTCCCAAGCCACAAAGCAAGGGACATATGCAGAGGCGCGATCTGCGCGACACCTTTTGCAAAAGTTTTTTTTTCTTACGTAACTTCTTTTGCCTCCTGGCTTGTGCACCTTGTTCCTTTTTTTTTACGTTTCTTGCACCGCAGCTTCTTTCCATACTTAGATGATTTGCGAGGTTACCATACCGATACAACTTCTTTCTTGGCACCATCGAGAGACTCGTAATGGAGGGTTCAAGTTTCGAGTTCGCTTGGGAAGACAAAGTGAGCTTTGCACTTCTTATTAGGAACAATATTGCAACAAACAGTAATGTTGTCTTTACTTTGGGACTCTTTCATCGTCTTATCATAATCCGCCTCCAATTTCACCAAGGGTGGCTACTGTCCCATTCTGACACAGCAATCCAAGTGGCCTTGGTTCTTCCACCATTCTCAGGCCTCTGGGGTTTTGCACGTGCTTGCTGCGGCTTGTTCTCTTGCTGTGCTTCCTTGATTTCATCTTTTCTGCACCTTGCTCTTCACCACCCTTCTTGACATAGATATGGACTTTGAAGACTTGTCCATATTGAAAACCAGAAAATCCCCATAAGCAAGGGTGGTCGAGGTGGATAGTTTGCCAAACTTTGACGAATTTCACTAGAGAATCATAGAGTACAAGCCATAATTGGCCCTGTGGCCCTTCCTCGGTCCCTTAACACCTAGAGATCTCGCCTAGATTGCTGGAAGATGAGCCCGCTCGCCAATCCTACAGACTTTGTCAAATACGGCAAGGACTCTGGCTCTTACCCCGTAGAGTTTGTCAAATTGGGAAAGAACTCTAGTCCCTACCGGAGTCTGCTCTAGTGCCGCCGGCAATATTGCTAATCTACTAATAGCCAAGGATGACTTTGCCAGAGACTTCTAGCTGGGTCGAATTAACTTGCAAATTGTTACCATCTTTCTTATCCCCGTCTTTGGATATACCTGATACGCTGAAGGATGCAGCAACTGCTTTAGCCCACAAGGTTGCTCGCCATGACACTCCCCAACCCATTTGGAACCGTAACTCGCATTCAATCAACACAACCAAGTGATGTATGCTTGTCGTAGGGGTGCCCCAATCTTATAGGAGGAGCATCGGGTCACCTGCCGTGTAGGCTTATTTAGGTGCATCATTAGGACAAAACCTTCATCTGGTGTACAGGATTTTCTTCTCAGATTTGCTATTATTACCGACGTTGTCACTTCCTCGTACTGACAGTCGTGATCGAGTGTTGATGAGCTAGACGGTCACCGTTACATAGTTTCCCACACTTGATCCACACGGGTTGTTGTCCTGTCACAAGCGCCAAATCTTTGAAGAATATTGATGCATTTAATGGTCTGTCAGTGCTTGACAGCTGTTTGGTACCTCTAGCCATTTGTCTCATAAGTGATTTGGTGGCAGGTTTAAAGTGCATGATCCATTCCATGCAACTTCTTCTTTCGGTGCCACTTTATCTTTTCGCGCATGCTGCGTTGGGGATGCCTTCCTTGTTGGTTTTCATTTTTTTTGTGTGGCTTTGGCTGCATGCTGCGGCCTTATTTTCTTGCACTATTTTAAGCTGTTAGCGTCGGCTCCGACAGCGTAGCAGTATGAACCTTGTCTTGGAATGTCTGCACCATTATTTCAACCTTAGCAACTTCCTCCGCAACTTCCTTTGCTTGTGCGACCAATCGATCCACACAGTTGGAATGGACATGTTCCAATGATTATGCCTATATCGATTGCACTATGTCTTGAAGTTTCTACTGTACCATTTGAATATGGTCTGTGAGCTGCTCAGCTTCCAACTAGAATGCCTCAACCTCGGCTTCCTTAGCTTTTTCTTGTTCGCGAAGGGTCTGCACTTCCTATTGTATCCTTTTGATCTCTGCATTTTTAATGACCTTCTGTTGGAGGGGCAACTTCCGCATTTCCACCTTTGCATCACTGATTTTCTCATCTGCCTCTCACGCACTCTACCTTATTTTATCATCTGCCTCTCGCGCACTCTACCTTATTTTCTTGTCTGCCTCTCGTGCACTATGCCTTATTTTCTCAGTTGTGTCATCTTCGAGCATTGCTCCCCAAATGGTCGCAACAACATCTGCAACCTTGGCGCAGAGTGGTTCACCTTCTCTTATTTTCTCAGCAGCTTCAGATGTTGCTCTTCTTCTTTCCGCAAACACCTCCGGGGGTGTGCTTGGCATCTGCTTGGTTTGCATATCTTCTACTTGCTGCCGAAGATCCTGCGTGATCTTCGCAAGCCTGGTGACTTTAGCCAGGGAGTATTCATCTTCTTGTCCTGCTCCTGGTGGGAATGCTGCAATGGCATTCTTGATAGAGTCCACTAATGCAATGCATTTTTGGTCACGTGCCAATATTTCCTGCTCTTTCTCGACAAGAAGGGAGATGCGTTCCTACAATTCATGCTCTTTTTCCTTCAACAGGGCCTTGCGTAGCTTGGCCTTCCTTTGTTGTTTTGCTACCTGGTAAGCAACAACATTCTCCCTTAGCCGAATTTCGGACGTGACTCCCTGCTGAATGTTATAAAATTCCTCTAAGGGGACATTGGAGAAATCTATCTACATGCTATTATCATCAGGACCTGCACTTGTCACTGCGTCTACCTCGAGCACGTGCCTCTGAATTACCACTTTGATTGACAGCACTAACGCTGGTGTAACTAGTGGAATGTTAGGATCAATACAATATGTCTCGGCTTCCACAGTGGCTTTGACATCCTGAAGAGCCTCTGTTAGTTTAATGAGGTGGTCCTGGACTTGGGTAGCAATGTTTAACTGTTGCATTCTCAGGCTTGCGAGGTTATCTTGCGCAACTTTAGCAACAACGTTGGCAAGTTCCTGCAGATCATCGTCAGTTAATGTGTTTGTCTTCATCGTTCTATTGGCTTTCTGCTTCCTCCATGACGATTGACCCTCTTCTTGTTGTACATGCGCTTGTGCCTGTGCCTGATCGTGACTTGGCCGATGCTCTGATGGATGATTATCCGAATCATCCATATCATCATCGTCCTTGATGTGTTCCCGCGACAGAGCATCTTGGGCATCGTCATCTTCATTCTCTTCACCATTAACTTGGTGGAGAGGTGGTTCCTCCGCGTTCTGCTCTTCAGGTAGCGGCTCTACTAGCGGGCTGCGCCATTCCTCTGGGAAAAGATTAATAATTGCATCCACATCGTCATTTGTCACTATGAAGCTTGCATGGTGTAATTGCTAGAGCGGGTCCTTTGTTGGCAGTAGGGTTATAGCATGTGCATCAGCTTGAAACTTGATGAATGCGGCGTACCTGTGCATAGTCGCGGCACGGATCCTGTGGGATTGTCGAACAACCTCACGCAGCACCTCTGCATGCATAAAGAATGCGATGTTATCTTTCTGGTGATCACTGTCTGCCTTATCTTCCCAGAGATTCTGGTACTTTGCACCCAGCAAGATAGTGGGGCATCCATCTCGACATAGTCCGGCGGCTCAGCCCATACAGTGAACGAAATCAAGATTAGCAGCCAAGAATAGTGGAATTTGTGGTCTTCCATGTGTTGAGCCAGCATTGCGTCATCTATAAGTGCGTTTAGCAGGTACCGCGACCAGTTGAATTTTTGTCCTAGTGCACATAAGTCTGCAAGTTCCACCACCGTTGTTGAACATTGCGTAGGTATCATTTTATGCAACATCTTGCAGGATAGGATTTTTGCGGCAACGCGCACACTTTTGTCCTAGATGGGCCCAAGTAAGTAGCCCCAGCCTGCTCGCTGAAGGTGATGCTTCTATTTGATAGCTTTAGTGTTGTGCTTAGCCAAGTATGGCACAGGATCTTTGCCTTCGCTTGGGAGTCCAGTTATCCTTGCAATTAGCTTGACATCAACCGGATATGGATGATACAACCATAATTATCCTCCATGGAAGTAGACCAGTAACTACTTCACGTATGTATTGATCTGTATGCTATGGCCAAAGTGAGGCATAAACAACATGTTGGTTAATCCTGCGTGGGCAAGTCCCTCGGCCCAATCCTTTGCCTTAAGTACCTGGGCATCACTTGTAGTGGATTGGGTCGTGGTCATGCAGTCTTTTATCTGTAGCCCCTCCTGCTGCCAAGTATCAAAGTATTGGAACTTCAACATAGCTAACTCGGGCTAGGATATCGTTTAGTAAGGTCATGCCGATAGGGATTCGTGGTACCATAGTATTCACCACCTTCTTTGAGAGATCCAGCTCCCCTGCATCAGCCCTACTTGGCGCAACGTAATGCGAGAAATTCATATCAACTCGCTCTAGGGTAGCAAGCCTTCATTCATGATATCTTCTACTTGCTCAGCAGCAGTTGCCTTTCCTCGCTTGTCCGGAGTAGTCGGAGCCTTGCGTTTTATTTGCTTTGGTTGCGGTTGTGCAGACGCCTCTCCTAGCTGTGTCTCACTGGGTTGCCTCAGCTCTCTGTTAGGTACTAGAGTTGCTTGCTGCGGTCTTGGAGAAACTGATATTCTCTAAACTGGGTTCGGTATAGCACGAGACCCAGGGGTTGGAATAGTAGCATGACCATCTTGTCTGCTTTGCTGCTTTTGTGTTCTTTCCATTGAGTCGATCTCTAGTGGTTGTTGTGGTTGGTGACCCTCGGCTGACTGTATTTCTACTTCCTCATAAATGGGACAACCAAACATGACAGTAGCTTTTGATGCCTCACTCTCACTGGGAATGTTAATTACCATGGGCGTCGACATAATTGAACATGGATGGAAGGGTTTAGCTCTACAATGCCTCAGCTCTAGTGCTCACTGTGCGTAACAAACTGCTTGATGGGGAAGCCGAATATTTACAGAGCCCTTGATGTCCTTCAATCATCATTTGACAAGAGGTCGAGGTCTAATCAATTTCCCAGGTTGCTGCCTCCGATGCTTTCTTCATTAACTTCTACGACTGACTTTTCGAGTTGTACCTGTCAGGCTAGTTATCGTAGTTATTGCAAGGACGAGTGATGGGATCAACAAGTATGTCGCCTTGCTCCTCGTATTATGCCGAGTTAATGTCACGTAGCTGTCACAGCTTCCCGCATCTTTGTCAGAGATTCGTTGTTTTAATGCTAGCCAACCTGTCATTCCTGCTTCTTTCTTTGTCACGCGCTCTCTGCACTTCGTTTCCCTTGCTTGAGGTTGTGTGATGACTTGATTTTTGTGAGTTCCATTGCTCGTGCTTTTATGTTGGTTCTGTCGCAATCCTGCAACAGAGTAGGTTACGTCTTTTGGTCTCTCATCTTTTTTTTTTATATGGCTTCGGGCGACTATCGTTCACCATACCCGCAACATGGGTACCATCTAATTTTTCGATTTTTTTTGCACCCTCCTTAGTAATGTGCACAATTCTATATGGCCCTAGCCACTGTGTTTTCAGCTTGTCCGGTTGTTTGAACTATTTGTTGTCGTACCCTAAGACAAGTCTTCCTTCTTTA
This sequence comes from Pseudotsuga menziesii, assembly GCA_001517045.1. NCBI lineage: Eukaryota > Viridiplantae > Streptophyta > Pinopsida > Pinales > Pinaceae > Pseudotsuga > Pseudotsuga menziesii. The sequence continues at coordinate 465,556 of LPNX011219835.1, forward strand.
GATGGTTTAACCCTGAGATATTGATCATGCGGTACCGTTTGCCGCTGCTGACTCGGCTTAGTCTGTAGTCGCAAGGGTATTTTCATCTCCTCTAAATCTCCCACTATTCCCCTCCTTCCTGAGCAGTTGGTAGGGAATAGGGTCTGGTACTCCTGCAGGAGATCTGCAATCTTTGAAACTGCTTCAGTATGCGAATAATTTTGGACATTGGCGAAGCTTGGGTTCTTTGATGATCCAATATGCACTTGTTTGATTTTTAGCGGCTGGGGAAACTGAGCACTTATATTCCCTTTTTCCTTCTGAAACGCAGCGTCAATTATAGGGTGTTTGTCAGCAATTACAACTGTATGCGCAACATGTTGGGCTCCTTGTCGCAGTTCCTCAGAGGTATAGCAGGTCTTAGGTGTCATATCCAAGGTGTATATGAAACTCTCATAGGTGGGTAATTCCCTTGACTCAGTCTCCACCCGTCACACAGACCTTGTAACTCTTGCACACCTTCTCATAGAGACTTCGTGTAATCTATTTTGACAATTCTCTAAGGTCTCTCCTGAATCAGATGTACATGAACTTGCGCATTTCTAGCTCAGGTTTCCATCTGTTGTTGGACTGGTATAATCTTCCTGCATAGCTGTAACATTGTAGATATGGTCGAGATAGTCACCCTGCCCCTCATTATAGACAGGCTCAATGTATCTTTGTCCCTCCAATGGATCGATGGGTGATACTACCCTCATTTCCTCATCTTCAAACGAGAGAATCCTTTTTTTGAAATTTATGATGGTTTGGTTGTCTATGGCCCAATCTATTCCTAACATCGCAAAGTAAGGGTTCATGTCATCTACAATGTTAATGACCTCAAAGTCTGCAGATGTGCGCAATCCTTCGACATCAACAGTTACATTGCTCAATCGACCAATGGGTAGGACCTTCGCCTGATTGGCAAGTCGCAACTGGATAGGAAACCAGTCCAAGCTCGTCTTGCCCATACTTTCCAATGTTTTTTTGCATCAAAATGTTGACATATGAGCCTAGATCCAAGATGAATTCATCCTCAATTCACGGTTCGTTTTACTTTTCTTTTGTACTTGGTTAACTTTCTTCTCCAGTTGTGGCTCTACAGGAATCTCGTCTATCATTGCTTGCAACTCTGCAATAGCATCTTTGTCTTGCATTAGTGTTAAACAACTGGATAAAAAGGTTCTTAGCTTGTTGGGCAATAGGGCAGACCCGGGTTTAATCCTTTTATGTTGCACCAACAAAAGACCCACAGTGTTGGCCCTTTCGGCAACAACCTGTGCGCAGGTTGCAGTCTCACCCGAAACAGCTATGGGGTGCCGCAGAATCAGGTTTCTGCAAGGAGAGAGGGATATTACTGTACCTTAGCCTTTAATAACTTATTAATCAACAATTACACAGCTTTATCATTCACTCATATACAACTTCGCAGATAGATAAACAACCGTGACTTGCTTAACCCACTACAGGGAATTCACAGCGAAGCTTGTTACTAGCAGTGATCTAATTTGTCAAATGTATACAGTTATTAATGCATAAAAGACAACAGAAAGAGAAGCAACACAAGAAACCACAACACCAGATCTAACGTGGTTCACCCCCAGTGTAGGGGCTACGTCCACAAACTGTGTTTTATTCAACTTGCTACAAAACCACAGTTGATCTGCGCACTCAGCTGCAGATCCCTTCAGTCCTTAACAGCTGCGCACACAGCAGCAGGCCTCTGCGCACACAGCTGCAGATCTTTCCTTAACCTTCTTACAAAAACCCTCTCCGCACATAGCTGCAAAGGTCGTCCACGCACTCAGCTGGGACTTAACCTTTCCTTACATAATCAACCTTAGCTTCGCCTTTCTTTCTTTACATCAAAAAGCCTAACTTTTCTTATTTACAAAAATGCCTATTTATACATCGCGCTATTACAAAACCATGGCTTCAAACCATGGGCACCCAAAACCCAAAACCCTGGATTTAAACCATGGGTTTATTACAAAAAGGGGTTCTGACTTACCCCAACACCCCTAAGACTATTTTGACCCGTAACTCTGCTTACAAACAACTGCGAAGTTACCGAAACTAATAATCCTTAGGGTACGCATCCCAACAGGCCCCTAAGACTCACTAGTGGCCCGTCCCGGGACACTCTGCGATGGCTCTAGTGGGAGAATCTTCTGCGTGAGAGTCTGGAAGCGACTGGTTGGGTTGTGTAGTATGTCGTCAGCTGCTTTCTCCTTTTCCACCAATTCCTATAACACTGAAGATGATTCTGTGTCAGCCCGTTCCTGCGCAAAAGTGTCGTAGGTCTTCAAAAGTTTGAGCTGGATCTCTGTGGTATTACTCAATTCCAATGCTTCATCAACCAGTGGCTGTAACGCATTCTCCAGCAGCATTACCTTCGTCCTGCAGGACTCAATTTCCTGCTGAAGTTCCTTGCTGCGCTTCACTTTAGCCATCTTCTGCATAGGTGGCAGCGTCTTGATTTCTACTCTGACTGCATCTAATTCGTCCTGGCGCAACTTGATGGTTTTCTGGATCTTACCTACATCTGGATGGTCCTGTAGGTTCGCCCATGCTTCGATGCTGTCTTCCATCAGTTTTGCGACACTGGCCACATTATCTGATATCTTTGCTGTTGAAGCTTTGATGTCCCTATGGAGCTGTTCTCAGACCTCTGGTGGAGTCTCGGGAGGGATGCGTAGTTGAAGTTCTGCGATCTAGTGCTGGTGTTCTGTCTTCAACCTTTCAATCTCGCTGCGAGACTGCTGGGCATAGTCTCTCAGCTTAGCGATTCTTTGTTCTGGTTCCTCTTCTCCTTGTATGTCGGAGTCAAAAAGACTCCGACATGCCTCGTCTAGTGCTTGCATCAGTGTAGTTGTTTTATGTTCAGCATCTTTCTTCTGTTGTGCTACTTCTTCTAGTCGTGTTGCGAAGATTTTGTTTTGTTTGATGGTGTCTTCCAATTGGAGTTGGGACAATTGGTCTCGTGCATGGATCTCCTTTGTAATAGCGAGCTGGCAGAGGTGCAATTCTGACATGGACATCTTTGTATAATCGATCCCTACGGTCATACTCATCTGGGGCCGGGAATCTGCATCGGGCAGTATCAGAGCTGCGCTTGATACTTGGCCTCGGTGATCTCTGGGTGGCCATTACCTAATATCCTGCTGCGTGGGTGATGTAGTGCTACTTGTCTCTGTACTGTTTGCTGACTTTGCTGCTAACTCTTTTAGCTCCGAAACCCTGTTTCCTATACCTGTGAGCCCAGCAAGATGTAGTTTCGCAAACTCTGACCATTTTTTAGTAAGCGTTCCCGTAGATTTTTCTAGAGCTTGCTCCAGCTCATCCAGCGTTATAGTGGCTTCTTCTTCAATATTTTTGTCCTTCGACGCTTTTGACTTTTTGCGGGACTGCGGCTTGTTTACCTCTACTACTTTGGGCGACTTGCGCTTGGTTGATGGGTTAGGATTTGATATTGTCTTGATCGACTCCTCATCCTGTTCGTCCTGCCCATCATCTCCGCCTTGGCCATTGCCATCCAGCTGCGAATCACTTAGGTATTCGCTACCTTCTAATGGGTTTTGCTGCTGCGCCTGACTGGTACCCGCGCCAATATTAGTAGCTGGTGGAACTGGAATAGAGGGTTTTTTTCCTATATCTTTTAACCAGTCAGCCGGCCAGTGCTGAACTATACCCTTGATATCTGGCTCGGTAACTACATATGGTAATTTAAACCATTAGTGTCATGGATCTGCACGGGCTTGAATGAAAACATGATGTATATCGGCACTGAAGTTCGCGACGCCCTCATATTTAGAGAACAACTCATTGGTAAGCCGTGGTGTTCGCACAATCTCATAGTGGATACTCATGGCATAAAAGACGAACACAGTGTTCGTCATCTGCTGAGATACCTTATCTGAGGATATCCATAGGGAGGCGTACCTCGCTGCCCCTGGCATGCCTCGGTTTAATTCTACAAACTGAGCTTCGGTGGGTTCTTTCCACCCAACTAATGCAATAAGTATTAATAGCCAGGAATAATGAAAAGGTCTACCTTTTTCCTGTGCGTCGCGGGCATCCTCCAGGAATTCCTTCGCAAGATATGCGGCCCAATTGTAAGTATACCCCTCAGCGCAGTTCATAGCAATTCGGATAACCGGAGCAGGTACTTCAGTTGGCCTACATTTCCGTATGAGTTTGCAGGCTAAGAGTTCAGCTGCAAAGCGAATGTGCTGTTCCTGAATCGCGGAAGTGTGATACCCCCGTTTCCCCTTTGTCAGGCCAACCCGTTCTTTCATAGTTTGCGCGAGCTTTGTATCCTCATGTTTTGACGAAAATTCAGTTCCCGGATCAGGTCCTGCCATTGGTAAACCTGTGATCTTATGGATGAGGGTGGCGTCAATAGGAATTTGCTTGTCCCCTATCCATAAATAGCCATCATGCACTAACGCTAGCAACTGTTTGGCCACTACGGTCACATGTATGCCGCGACCGAAATGTGGAATATCAAGCATCTTGAGTAGGCCAGCTTTGTCCAGGCCCGCAGCCCACGGTTGTACTTCTAGTAGTGTCACATTATCATCTGGGTACTTGACGCGGTGCAAGTATTATGCTTGTTCAAACTGTGGAAACTTGCCATGGTCATTTGTGTCGTGATCGTTGTACTTAAGCCGATCGATCTTCCCTGTCATGCTTCCGATCAGCTGAACTCCTTGTGGCAGCAAGGGTGTGGTTAATGTGAATTGCTTTGTTCGACGGGGTAGCTTGGCACCTGGTCGAACAGGTTGTAGATACGGTGGCCGTGGTGGTGCAATGTTCTCCCTACCCCCGGCTGGGACCTGTGCTGAACTAGTGGGATCCATAGGATGATCTGCTGGTGTTTTCCCTGGTTGCCTCTGCCGATCTTGGTTTCGCTTGGAGCGAACTTCAGTTCTGGACTTTTTCCTGGCAGACCGTGTCTGCATCGGCCATGGTGGTGCTGGGTGAGATTCTTCACCGGAAGCAAAGGCAGGCGGCCAATTAGAGCAGCTTATCAGACCCTCTTGCTCGAATTCTCTTACTAAATCGTCAAGCTCTCGTTCTGTTGTCATGGGTTCACTCGTAAATCTTGAAGAAATGCAGAATACAATTTTCCCTAACTTAGGCATATTCTTATACACGCCATCAATCAAATTGGGCAGGACGGTGCATTGAAGGCACCAAATCTGACGAAAATCTTGTCCAAGTGGAGCTCGATTTTCGGTACTCGTCTTAGTACAGGCATTTAAGGCAATTAAAGCACTACCGCCGCCAATTTGGCTGCTTCCCAACGGTCGGATTTGAAGCCTCGCTGTGTTTGTGGTCTTCGGCAGAATCATGGTGTGAGCTTCGTGACAACAAGCACCCTCGGCACAGTATGGCCCTTCGACCCGTCCTAGGAATGTCGGCGACAGGACTGTTAGGTTTGATGGGTTGGCTTCTTGGTTCTGCCCCTTGGTTTGGTATTCAATTCCGTGTTGGAGCTCAGCCTCCATATACCAGTTTTTTGCTATAGGTTCCAAGGTGTGCACGAAATTATGCACCCACTCCTCGCAAGGTATGTTTTCCCATGCGACATAACATTGCCTCAAATGTTCCTAAGGGCTATTCTGTCTATTGAACTTACTTCACACCTTTTGGAATTGGGTTATGAATCCGAGGCACAAGAATTCTTGGTAGGCTCCCCAACCGGGAGTAGACTTTTTGTGGTCGGTCCACCATGCTACTGTAGTTCCTAATGCTGTTTCCAGAGTCGGCATTCTTTGTGACTGAGGTACTTGTTCTGAGAGATGTGCAGTAAATTCTCCAGGGTCTGTCAACCCAACATCTGTAGGCAACTCTCTGGGCTACACACTAAGGCATCTAAGAGACTTAGTGATTTGCGCGCACCTATGGCCATGTAGCTCATATAGTCGATTCTGCCAATTCTCTAGACCATCGTCTGAATCAGACATGCAAGAGCTATCACATTGCCAATCTATTACGCCATCGGCATCAGGCTCGACATAATCTTATTCCTTGGCTGTAATGTTGTAGATGTGGTCTAGAGTATCCTGCTCCCCTTCGTCTCTGATCGGTTCTGTATATCGTTCTCCTTGGGATGGGTTGAGGGGTATGATAACTCGCAGACCATTTCCTTCGAAGGTCATCTGTGTCCTCTTAAGGTTGATGATTGCAGCATTTGCCATGGCCCGCTTGATTCCCAACAGGGCTGGATAAGGGTTGCTGTCATCAATGATCTCAATAACTTCAAAATCTGCTAGAGTGCTTACCCCATCAATATCTATTGGAACACTAAGAAGTCTCCCTAGGGGCACAATCCTTTGCTGGTTAGCTAATCTCAGTTCTATAGGTGACCAAGCCAGGGAAGGTTTTCCCATTTGTCCCCAGTTCTGCTTGGGTAGGACATTAACTTCTGATCCAAGATCCAGAATGACATCAGTCATATCATATTCCCCTATTTGAACATTCAATCTCATTTCCCTCCCCGTTCTTCGGACACGACTAACAGTTTTCTCCTGATCAACTCCTCTCTTAGGATCTGTGACAGCAAGAACTTTTTGCAGCTCTTTTAAAGCATTCTGATTCCTCAAGAGTTTCATACAACTCTGTAAAAAGGAGGAGAGTGTACTTACTTTATCCTTCGTAGCATCTTGCGACTGCGAGGCCTGCTGAGGTTGCCGCGCAGGTACTGTTGTTGTGCGAGGGTCAACAATATCGCACTGGGCCGCCTTGACTAGTGCTTGGTTTTTCGCAGTGTCAAGTGCTGGGACGTTCTCGGAGGCCTTACGCACGTACACCTCGACAGGTTGTTTGTGCGTGTTTGGAATGTGCGTCGTAGCGCCACTCCGGGTGACCACATTGATGGCTGCGGCAGGTCTCGGCTCAACGGAAATCAACTGAATATTCTGGGTAGGGCCACTGTTGTGTTCCTGAATCTTTGCTCTGAGCTGGGGGCACTGTTCAATCACGTGGTCTACTGCGCGGTAATACCGACAGGTTGTGGTGGGGTTCCGACAGTCACGAGCAAAATGGCCAACTTGGTTACAATTGTAACACACAACCTGGCCTCTACCTCTTCCGGTCATACCACCACGGCCGCGACCTCCAAAGGCACCTCTTCTAGAGGCACCGCCGCGGTAACCATAGCCGTCATTATTCTGGGCTTCATTGTGCACTCGGTAGGTGTCAGAGATGCGCTCTCTCATGAGGTCATAGCTACGACACTCCTCCTCATTATGCCCTACTGACTTACAGAACTTGCAGTTGGGGTTCTTGGGAACTTGAACATATCTCTGAAGAAGATGGCAGTTTTCAGGGCAATGTTGGCCAGTGGTTCGACAAATCTCACAATATAGAACACCGGGATTGAATTGGTTTGGCGCACCCGTATTGAGGTAAGTTCTGACCACGGGGCACTGGTCCCTATCGTGACCTTCTGTCTGACATTGCGTACATCGGACCTCCTCTCGACTGGTTTTAGCCTTCTTCATATCACGAATCTCCAGGGCCATTGCTGCTAGCTGCGCTTGGATTTGAGCAATACCGGAATCGTCTTCGACGGGGGCAGTTTCTAGCTTCATTGCAATTTCCAGAGCTTCCTGCTGGTCAGCAACCTTCTGTTGCATGAGCGGAGTTCTAATATGTGGTAATAATGCTGCGATAAACCATTCCTTGTGCTGCGCAGGACTAATGGTAAAGATGACTTGGTCTAGTAGAACTTTGAATCTCTGGTCAAAGTCCCACACAGATTCGCCGCACCGCTGTTGAATCTCTTTTAGCTCAGTGATGCTCTGCGATTTTTATTTAGGCTTCTTAAATTATTTGGTTATGGCTGCCTTAATCTCATCTAAAGTAGGGTTCTGAGTACTGGAGAATTTCATGAACCAGGTCAAAGCCCGGTCTCGGAAAGAAGTAATGAGCTGCGCGGTTCTCACATCCAGGTCTGTAATATTCTTTGCGTTCCATACTGCTTCACATAAAAACCAGAACTGTTCGGGGTCTTCTGATCCCGTGCCTTTGAAGATGGGCAGCTTGATATCATCAACTAGGTGAGCCATGGCGGTTCTGGGAGGGTTGGGAGGGGGACAAGGTGTCGATGGAGGGGGTTTACAGGGGCAGATTGACCTGTGGCCGGAATACTCGGACTTGGTTGACTGTTGGACTGCGACGAAATTTCAGGGTTAATAGAGCTTCGCTGCGGGGTGACCGGAGGGTTTCCAAAGGAAGGGTTGTCTTCCGGGTCTGAGTCTTCAGAATTGATAGGGGACGGTGCGGTATCCTGGCCTAAGGAGTAGGACTCGAAATCTCTCTTATACCCTTTTCCACTTCGCGGCAAACTACTTTGCGCAGCGAGGGTGTTGTCACTTGCAAACATATGTTAATAACACAAAATCTAATAGTCTGATTCAAATAGCAATATTCCCTTTTCAGCCAATAGCATTTTAATTCTCAAGCTAAATAAATTCAAAAGCTTACCCCGCGGTCCGTGGAAAAATCGTCGCTCGGCTTCACTAAAGGAAGTGCACATGTCGATGGCGAACTCTGTCACAAAGGCCTCAAAGGTTCGTGTGGTCCAGAAGTCAACCGCTCGGGAGATCTCGTTGTTCACGCTTTTTAATATATTAACTCTTGCGGGGGTCCAAACAGAAAACCGCCCCTCGCGGAAGTTCGTTCTTTTCTCAGCTAACCTGGACAGCCACTGGTGCAACTCTATGTGGATACTACCAAAGAAAATTTCATAAGCATCACAAAAAACATACCTCTGTAAAAAGTCACATGCGCTACGACGCGGATTTGTATTCTCGTTCTCAGCAAATTTCAGATAAGTCTCATCAAGCCAATCACCGATATCCTTCACAGAGGGCCTCCAGAACATAGCCCGCGAGGTACGATGTAAACCCCTCTTGAGCAAATATTGAGTTCAACCGGCAACAGAACCAATTTGTTGGGCAATAGGGCAGACCCGGGTTTAATCCTTTTATGTCGCACCAACAAAAGACCCACGGTGTTGGCCCTTTCGGCAACAACCTGCGCGCAGGTTGCAGTCTCACCCGAAACAGCTATGGGGTGCCGCAGAATCAGGTTTCTGCAAGCAGAGAGGGATATTACTGTACCTTAGACTTTAATAACTTATTAATCAACAATTACACAGCTTTATCATTCACTCATATACAACTTCGCAGATAGATAAACAACCGTGACTTGCTTAACCCACTACAGGGAATTCACAGCGAAGCTTGTTACTAACAGTGATCTAATTTATCAAATGTATACAATTATTAATGCATAAAAGACAACAGAAAGAGAAGCAACACAAGAAACCACAACACCAGATCTAACGTGGTTCACCCCCAGTGTAGGGGCTACGTCCACAAACTGTGTTTTATTCAACTTGCTACAAAACCACAGTTGATCTGCGCACTCAGCTGCAGATCCCTTCAGTCCTTAACAACCACGCACACAGCTGCAGATCTTTCCTTAACCTTCTTACAAAAACCCTGTGCGCACACAGCTGCAGAGGTCGTCCACGCACTCAGCTGGGACTTAACCTTTCCTTACATAATCAACCTTAGCTTCGCCTTTCTTTCTTTACATCAAAAAGCCTAACTTTTCTTATTTACAAAAATGCCTATTTATACATCGCATTATTACAAAACCATGGCTTCAAACCATGGGCACCCAAAACCCTAAACCCTGGATTTAAACCATGGATTTATTACAAAAAGGGTTTCTGACTTACCCCGACACCCCTAAGACTATTTTGACCCGTAACTCTGCTTACAAACAACCGCGGAGTTACCAAAACTAATAATCCTTAGGGTACGCGTCCCAACATAGCTTACTAACCTTTGGTGGGGCGTTCTTCTGCAATATATGTTGGAACCATTCAAGAATTTCCTTGAATTTTGTGGAAGTCGATGGTACTTTTGGGCTTATGAATTCCGATTCCACATCCCAGAATATTTCTTTTTGTTTCTAGACAGTTAGTTGCTCCTTTTTATGTGTCGCTGGCCTCACTTATGGATGTGGTTGTTCTTGCGGGTTATATTGGTGTGCTCCAGTCATCGCACCTCCTCGAGTTACGACGGCGATGTTCAAGTCTCGCGGTTCAGCCACGATCATCTGGACATTCACATTTGCATTTGGGTTCGGGTTTGGTGGAGGTTTAGGTGTGGCAATGGTCCCTGCTTGCCACTTTGCGATCAATTGAGGACATTGTTCAACATTATGGTATTGTCCTTTACAATACGAACATGTTTTTGCAGGCTCTAAACAATCTCTAGAAAAGTGACCCATTTGTCCACAATTATAGCATGTAACTTGACCTCTTCCCTACAAAATCCTCCTCCTCCTCCATCTCGTCCTCAGAAGTTTTTGCCACCCCTTCCCTGCGGGTGTAATTGTTGTGGTGGGTAGTGGTTCTGCTGGTAGTGTTGTTGATAGGGGTTTTGTCGTGTGTATGGCTATTGGTACTAATTAGATGGGAATTGCGTAGGTTGATACGAAGCTTGTGCCTATTCAGCCTGAGCGAGCCCTCATTTTTCTTTAAGTATGTGTCGACTGTCTTTTCTTTCAAGAGCTGGTATGCTATAGAGTCTTTTTCATCATGTCCTACTGATTTACAAATTTTAGATAATAGGTTTGCAGTGGTACTTACAATTTTTTGCAAATATAAACATTCTTCGTCGCAGTGGCCTCTTGAGTGGCATATATGACACCATGGTAGCCCATGGTCGTTTAATGGGTTAGGTGCACCTGACGCTACATAGTTCAGGAAGGTCAAATAGTTATCCTTAGTGTGTTCGTCTGTCCTACATTTTGTGCACCACAAGTCTTCGTGTGCTTCTTTACCCTTCTTGATATCTTGCAGTTGTATCATTAGGTTGGCGAGCTGCAACTGGACATGCACCATTCCGACGACATTGTTGCCAATGGGTGAGGCTTCTAACTTCATTGCGAGCTCTAGTGCTTCTGTCTGTGACTCAATCTTCTACTGCATTAATGGTCCTTGGATGTGTGGTAGCAGGGCAACAATGAACCACTCTTTATGTTGTACATCGGACATTTGGAAACTTACTTTAGCCATTAGCATCTTGAATCGCTGATCAAAGTCCCACACAGTTTCTGCTGGAGCCTGCTTAATCTCCTTAATCTCAGTAATACATTGGGACTCTGATTTAGGTTTATGAACTCAGAGATCATTGCATCTCATATCTCCTCAAGGGTATTTTGTGGTGTTCCGGTTGGTTCGGCGCAGAACTTCATGAATCAGTCTAGCGCGCAACCCCTCAAGGTCATGATCATATGCACCTTCTTTATGTCTGCACTATGGACTAAACATACCATCCAAACAACATCACATAGGAACTAATGTTATTCGGGGTCTTTCGTTCCATTTCCATTAAATGTGGGTAACTGGACATCTATCGAAGCCATTGAGTTGGCGTCAGGGTCTTTCGGGACAAAATTCAAAAGGGGTGTACCTTCTTGCGCACTAGTTCTAGGGCTAGTGCTATCCGTATTAGTGGTCCTTTCTGGGGATGAAACTCTAGATCTTGTATTAGGTGATATTGTTGGTGTTATGTAGTTGTGCTCTGATCCCGATGTCTCCTAAGAGTCCACAGACTCTTCAGGTCCTTCCAAGATCGAGCTATAGTCCTCCTCTTCGTCGCAAGACCCTTCGTCTTCGCATGACTAAAGTTCGTGTTCGCTTCCTTCGACAAATTAGGATTATGTCGCCCCCTTTCAGTTTTCCTTCTCTTTCTTGATCTGAATCTTCTCCCACTTCTTAGGACTCCAACCTCTAGTTCATGTTCTATTCTTCCGGGGAACATTTCATTGTATCGTTCCCCATGTTCTTACTCGGTCGTCCGTGACATAACCTCCTTCTAGGCACGCGACTCAACTACTCAAGTGCAAAATACCCTTCTCATAGGCAAGTAATTTTATCCATGTACTGATACATAACAAGTATCTCCTTCGTGGTCCTTGGGAAAAATTTCTTTCAGCTTCACTATATGAGGTTATAGTATCTATTGCAAACTCAGTAATATATCATTGCAATATACTATCAACCCAAAAATCAACAGCTCTAGATACAGAGTTACTTACACTGGTTACCTCATGAACGAGTTGGTCGCTCCACTCAACAATCTCCCTTCTCTGGAAACTGGTATGCTTAGTCACAAATCTTAATAACCATTCATGTAGTAAAATGGGGAACTCAACAAAGAAGATCTCATGAATATCGGAGTATATATATTCATCTATCCATTTCTCGGCGCTCAATCGTGTTCCTGCGCTCTCTTATTTCTCGAATGCCAACATTTTAGAATCCAGCCAGTCTTCTATCTCTTTCTTCGTTGGGTGCCACAACATTTTCCTCGATTTGATCAATAAGGTCCCGAAAACGAAACCATTTGTTGGCCACTTTTCCTAACCCGCGCGACCTAAGTTCTGCGCAGCCCGTTAACCCAACAAATACCCGAGATACCGGCCTGACAGAACAAGCCCCGTCGATAACACTTGCGAAGCAGGCGCAGTCTCACCTGAGATATCTCTTCAATGGGTAACCGCTGGAACCATGTTTCTGTGATTGTCGAGGGATTATAGTCCCTTGGCTCGTAGCCACGGAGCTCAACGAAGGCAACATGATGGCTGGATAGAGGAGTCAGTCCTGCGCGACCGAGCACAAATACATGCCATCGCATACGACTTGACCTTCCTTTCCACCTCGCAAATGGCGCAACCTGTGCGGCGCAACTGACTCATACCAATCAAGCCTATGACTCAATTCATGACTCAAGACAAAAGCATACATGCCGATATATACATGTTCAATTTAAGGATGCCTTTCCAATTACTCATCTACTGATTACATAATAACATCAGAGATTTAAGCAACATTTAACATTATACAGAAAGCAAACAACAACCATTCACATAAACATCCATCACATCAATCATTCATTCAACGCAAGAGATAATGTGGAAACCCATCTGGGAAAAACCACCCAGGTGCTCTTTATCTCGCATGAGAAATGGATACAATAGCTTGTAGTCTGTGGGATGCAGACTGAACTTAAGATATGTCTTTAAGACTCAAAGTTATGGTTCTCATGCTCTCTAGTTTGCTCTTCTATCCTACTTCTACTCCTAGCGGTCCGTGCACACAACAGCCAGATCCGCGGCTCAACAACCCTTCTATCGCTACCAAACTCTTCTTGAGTCTCCTCTCCTCTGATCTCTACAACATTACATCAAAAGTGGCATCCTTCACCATGGATTACCACTAAACAGACAAACTATTACTTGGAGAACTGACCTAAAACATAATCACAACCAATGATAAGCAACTAAAAGCCACTAACAACCAACAAAATCCAACCTTCTAACTATTGCATCCCTCCTATTTATACTATTTTACGTGACCACACAGGGCCGACTGCATACCGACAGTCTGTTAACTGTCACCATCAGCCGCCCCTCAGGCTACAGCTGTGGTGATCATGACTTGACACGAGGTACTATCGTCCTGACTTACAAATATCCCCTCATACGTGCGGAGCTGCAGGCTTATGCCGCCATAAGCGGCCATGATCTGGATTTTGCACCTATCGTTTTCTGGTCGTTATCATTTGCATGCTTCTGTGCTTTCCTTTCCTTCACCGTGCACCTCTCTATTCTGCCTGCACGGGTCCTTTGCTTGCTTCTCAATCTTCCTTTGTTTCTGTCGCGCGCGCGGTGCATCTTTATTGGTTGCGCGTGCGAACTTCTTCGTTATGCCCCTTTCTCAGGACAACAGCTTCCTTCTCACTCGATGTTTGGGGATCTGTTGTTGCAATCTCAAGCCCATGGTGGCCTTGTACAGAGAATTGAGCTCGTCTTCAAGGCTTTGATTTTGTTCCTAGATATTTCAATTATGCTCTTGAATTTCCTCCATCTCAAGGAGGAGTTCATGTGGCTCCTCCTTTGTATCTAGGAGAATTATTCCTATAACAAAGTTTTAGTCTGCTAATATAATACAACTATCTTGCGGTACTTTGTATCACTAGATTGAGTGGTTTGAGATCTAAGATCCACATCCCCATATTCTCCTCAATTTATGTATCGTGGCTACAATCTTGTTCAACTTTTACCCATTCCTCTACTTGGGTGAGCTCATGTTTTATGCAAGTGTGGGTGAGGAAAATATAAGAGGCTTTGAACTCTCTTGCCTCCATTATGAGTCAAAGATAAGACCCAAAGTTGCATCCTCAAACCTCTTCCGTGGATACCTCTTGTCAATGTGGAAATAATGAACCAATTAAGGAAACAATAGTTCTAGGAGGAAGCCACAACACACCGATCAACTTGTTGAACTAGTTGCATGGAGGTATGATAGATGTAAGCCAAGGCTAGGAAAACCAGGGGGATAGGGTAAGGAATTTTAGAGCCAAATCTAAAATTGAGAGCTTGTTAGAGCTGAGGAGATGAAGATCAAGGAAAAGTTGAGCACACAAACCATGATTGTTGAAAGGGATTGGAAGTTCATCAAGCAGAGAGGAAAACTGGTTGGTCTCAAATTCCTTTTGATATCTCAAAAAGTCCCAAACAATGGAGAATTCATCACATAATGAAAGAAATACAATGTTGCTAAAACTGATCTGCATACAAAATTAATAAAACATCGAGAAACCAAGCCACATGCAGGAACTTTTCGAGTGAGGCTTGTGAAACTATAATGCATATGTCGTCACAATTAACATACTACATACCAAAGATTGCACCAAACTAGAACATGATAATCCTTGCCACCCTTGGAAGAGTAGTCAACTAGTTGTAGATGAGTTACATTGAAAGATGTAGAGGTTGGACCGAATTAGGGTTGATCATACCTTGCTCTTGCATCATCGTTGGATATGTGTGAGGCATGAGACATGATTTTTAGTTTGCCAAATGTCCCGTGGGGTGGTGGACATGGTAGTCCTCAATCATATGGTTGCATCCCAAGCACTCAATCTATGTATGCATACGCCAAATGTTGATTAGCATTCTTGTAGCCTATTAAGATCATAAAAGAGACAAATTTGTAATTTGTTGATTTCTTTGTTACATCTTCTCGGTTACATGTAGTACAAAATTATGTCTTGATTTTCATCAAAAATATCCTTTTCCACCAACATATAAAAAATAATAAAAAAAATTAAAAAAATTACTAGATAGTTTTTTAATGTTCTTTTAGTTACGTTACTAGCCATAAAAGTTACTTCATAGCCATATTCTCTGTAAGTAAGAACAATTCACACAAAGTTGGGATATTCATAGACTATGTTGACACCTTCATTTGTCTATTATACCCACCATTCTCTTTGTGCCAGTTGTAGACCTTTCCTAGACAGAGAGATTGCATTTGTATTTCTTTCTCCAAATATATGGTTGTAAGATACCTATGTAAAATGTTCCAAAATACCTTTAATTTCTTCAAAGAAAAGATGCATAGTAAAATTCATGTTCTAACCAATCAATAACTAACTCGGAATCGCAAAAAATATGAATGGTTGTTTGGCCATGTTCAACTACAAAGATAAGTGTTAGCATCAATACCAATAATTTTGCAAGATTGTTTATGTCACCTCTTATACTTGCTTTTAAAGAAAGTGTATCGTAAAAAACATATATAATGTCACCTATTCCTTCGTTAAGAGTGTCCCCTTGTGATGCCCCATCAAAATATGCCCAAACCCATTGTCTATCAATTTCCTCATCCCTTATAATTCTCAATGGTTTTTTAAGAGTTTCCCCTTGTGATGCTCCATCAAAATATGCCCAAACCCATTGTCTATCAATTTCCTCATCCCTTATAATTCTCAATGGTTTTGGATCTTTTGTTACAGGGAAATAAAATACTTTGATTTTGGCTTTCACTTTGGATTGGGGTTACCACCCTATTGACATTTTTTTTTGTATTCCTTATAGTTTAAATGCCCCAAACTATCATTAAGGGTAGGGCTCTATATAGATGTGTAACAACATTCCCAACCCACAATCTCAAAGCTTCATCCACAATACCTCTACTCCAAGCATATCTTAATCTTATTAACCAAACTTGAGAAACAATCCCATGATACATAAACATATGTGTCATGTAAGAAATTACAAAACCTAAGCGTACATTATTTAATCTAGAAAACGAATATATTAGTTGAAAAAATGTAAATAATAATTATTATTATAATGGTTATTTCTCAACAAAAAAATTTATTTAAATATTAATATCAATAATATATAAAATTTCAATAAGAAAAAGATAGGTAAAAGTGGACTATGGGAGAATACTTGTGTGAAAGTTTCAACTTGTAACACAATTTTGATGAAGATTTTGTGCTTAGCACACTCATTTAACTTCTAGCCAATCAACAGGGATATGACATAAGTTAAGTGCCACGAATTGCCCGTTATTCATGCCTCAACTACCAGTTAACACATGTACGCTGAGTTATATATACATTCAAATTTCAAACAATGACCATAAAATAAATCTTGATAATACAATTGTCTCATTTTCCTGCACTCTTCCTACTCCATTCCAAATTGTAAAATATAAACCCCTAGTGTACTTAAAAAAATGTTTTTCATGACATCTCTTTTCAACATATTTATACAAAAGGAACTTCCAATGTATTTATACAAAACAACTTCCAAAATGATGGGTTATTTAAAAAAAGTTTAAAAATGACCCTAGGTCATTGGAAAGATTGTGATGTCCAGGTATTTGATTTTATCTATCCTTCTTTACTAAGGTTCTCTTATATGCTTTTATTTATACTTTTCCATATTATGATCATGTGAAGTTTTTGTACTTTCTAGTTATGATATACAAATATTTTTATATCAGGATATATTCCCAAGTCTATTAAAGATGTAGGAAAGTTCGGCATACCTCTATAGAAAATGAATTAAATGTTTTAATAAAACCTTATAGGGTGATTTTTTTTAAGTCATATAGAATGTTTCATATTAAAGATGTTTTTTTAATAGTCTACTATAGAAGTACATCATTACCCTTGACACATATTAAGGGAATGTTTAAGCTTTTGTTAGCTATAATTTTGTTATATATTTTAATAAGATTAAAAATATTTTCCAAAATGTGTTCCATAGACTTACATGTGTTCCAAAATGAATGGTCTAATTAAGTAATTTTTCATTTATAAAACCCTCTTACAAAGTAAATAGACAATGGCTCTTACAATTTCTCATTATTTTGAAAAGAAAAAACTAAGTAAAAACACCCTTTCAAGATTCAAATATTTGGCATATATAATATTATAGACACATCCACGACGGTAAAATATTTCGTCTAATAAATTATGAAAAGGTGTGTAGAATAACAATAATTTTCGAATCTGAGGACCTTTTATAAGCTGTCAATATGTCCGAGTGGTTAAGGAGTCAGACTTGAAATCTGTTGGGCTTTGCCCGCGCAGGTTCGAACCCTGTTGTTGACGCTTTATTTTAATGAAACTCGCGCTTCAAATTATTTTGGATCAACTTGTAGTTATCTGAGTGTGTCATATACTTTAGATTAATTAAGAACAAATGAAATCATAATAGTTGGTAACTCGGCAATATTTCATTTACTCCATTTTTTTTTAAATGATGATTTTTTTTTTAACTAATGGAATTGGTAATTGAAAATTGGGTTGGTATTCACGTGATACGGGGTTCAGGGATCCAATCTCGCTACCTCTATAACCCTAAGTGCATCCATACGGCCTGAACGCATGGAGCACAGGTAAAATGTGGTGATTTGAACTCATGCCCTCCATTTACAACTTATTCTTCATATCAAACGAATCGTTGATTGAGCTACACCCCTGCAAGCCTCATCCTATAATGAATTAATCATAAAGAAGATTAATATTTTTATGGATGTCTCAATGACTTAAATATTACAATATACTAAGGTTTATATGTGATTATGATACAATACCCATAATCTATGTGAGATAGGAAGAAAGAAGAAGAAGATTGTACATTCTTACAAGGTATTCCAAATCTCTACAAGATAGATGAATCTAGCTATTATTATTCACACACACAAAGATTGAGAAAATAAGCATAATTACTTTACAAGCAATTAATCATTATGTTAATCTTTGGGGCACTACATTTTTGCACGTTTTCCTTGGCATAAGGATCGGGATCATAGCATATTAGGACTTACATGTTGTCATGGAACAATCCTCACAACTAATGTGAGATAGAAGGGAGTCAAGGTGGACAACATCTTATGCCGCAAGCTTTTTTTGTTTTACTATCTTCCTCTTATCATAGCACAACAAGTGGCCATTTCATTAACCTAGAAGAGTATTATAGTTAACAAAGCTAACTTACAATGTTCAAATAGGAATCTCTCGACTAACAAGTGATGAGTGGGAGATTTATAGTGTACAAAAGTCATTCATAAATTACACATGCCCTCAATCACAATACAATACAAGACCAATTACAAGTGAAACACCCAACAGAGTGCAAAATTTTCGTCGAAAAACCGCAATCACGATGAAAAATAACAACGCCCTACTTTCTTGAATGCAACAAGGCCTCATTGACAATGATATAAAATTTTGTATAAAAAAACTCTTCATATATCTATAACCCTCAGGATAGGAAGCATGTTCTACACATAGGACCTTGTTGTGTGGTGGAGTCTAAAGGAGTTGAAAGGAGAACCAACAAACCCCTTTATTGCGATTATCGTTTTAGTAACCATTTTACCCATATTTAATGATTTTTTGTCATGAAAGTTTAATTCCAATGATTGATTATGTGTTTTTTTAGGTTACTTTTTAAATTTATGAGAGCCACTCTTTCATTATTTCTATTTTTTTTATAACTATTAATTTTAAAGGAAAGCAAAATTTGTTTATATAATTAGTATTTTATTTTAAAAATATTAAATTTAATATAAAAACATTTTAAATTTTTTAATAAAACCTAAATACACTTTATTTAATATTAAAAAACTATTATCTAAAAATTAAATAATAACAATATATCTAAAATATTTTCTAACAATATATTTATTTAATTATAAATGTTTCTTAACTTTTTTCAGAAGAAAAAATTCCAGTCTTTGTTATTCATCAGAATCAAAAGACATCTTATACAAACAGCATATGAACTTTGACAGTCAGTCCATCAACACCCTTTACATCCAAATGCAAAGACAAATATGACAATGACAACCATAACAAAGTAATGATATATATCGCAAAGTCTAATCTTATTGCAGACTTTTTCATCATTCCCGATGACTCGGGTCAGATTTTTCGATCGTATCTGGTGTCCATTCAAACATACATACCAAAGAAAATGCAATGTCTAGTTGATAGACTCCTAAAACAAGCCAGTAAGTTCTCAAATGTTTCTTAACTTATAATTAAAAAAAAACTATCACAAGGGTGAAGAGAAGAGAAGTAAATAAAAGCTTACAAAAATAAAGGCTATCCAAAAGTGTGAGTAGAAGTAAACAAACACTCAAAATATAAAAAATAAAAATATAAAACTCTACCTACAAAGTGTGAGAGTAAAGTAAACAAAGTTCGAGTAAAGTAAACAAAGTTCAAAATAAAAAAATAAAAAAATTATCAAGTAGAAGTAAACAAAAACTCAAAATTATGAGTAAAAGTAAACAAAAACTCAAAATTGTGAATGAATTTAAATTAAAACTTTTAATAAAGTTGTAAGTAAAAAAAGAAGAAGCTTATAATCAAAATATAATTAGAAGCCTGAAAGGAAAGGGTCAAAGATTGATTATCAAGTGTGCATCAATTCCACAATTTGTTACCATAAAACAATGGGAGGCTTGTGAGTTGTCATCCTTTCACAAATAACTAGGGTTAGAATAAAAAATTGTTTATCATCATGGAGCAAAGTTGCAAGTCAATTTTTATTATTTTCTCACCTTTAGTCCACCTGTATGTCATCCCATTGTATGGGGTTTATGTTTATGGCTATCTAGGGTTAGGTAGATTTATTATTAAATAATGAAACCTCACTAATGAATGCTCTTAGATGTAATGTTATATAAAGGTTTAATAAGATTTCTTCCAATACAAGTTAGTGTTTTAGCCTATTTTGATATTCTTGTTTCTTGTTGTCTTTAAGTTCAACATTTTGAGTGTTTGTTAAGAGGTGAGAATCCAAGAACCTCACTTCTAATCCTATATACAAATCAATTGGTATCAAAACATGTTGCTTCTTTAAAATCTGGTCTAAAAGTATATTTACTAAAACCAAGTGTGAAAATATACATCACAAAAAAGTTTTCAGGCTCTTTCCATGATTTTGAATAGTATTTAAGATAAATGGTTTGGTTGTAGTTTTGACAACCTAACCTACTAAAGACGGCAAGTAAAACTCACAATATCCATCAACCCATCAAATAATTCAAACCATTAAATTTAAAAAATAAATTCATTTTCAAATTCCACCTTTACTACTCTACAATTTATCATAAACCATTAGTAGTGATTTTGAACTCTCAAAACTATTCCCACAAGAGGTATGAAATTAGCACCTTCGCGGGCCCTTCAACACATGATTCCCTTCACTTGACCGTGGGTCCTATTTTCATTTATAAGATACATGAAAATCACTATTAAAAAATATAATTGAGTGAATAAAGCAACACTGAATTGCCATCATGAAACTCATTAAATGATGACGAGATGTATGTCACAGGCATTAGAGTACAAAAGCAAATATTGGAAAATATGTTTGAAAAGAATCCAAAAGAGGGGTCAAGATTCTGTTCATTAGTATGGTTGTTGTTCCAAGGATTGTACCACCACATTTTATTTGAATCACTTGGTAAACTCTTGTACTTTGTCTAGGATTGTGGTGGTGTTTTATATGAATCACTTGGTAAACTCTTGTCAGTTTTGTCTAGGATTGTTGTGGTGGCTGATAGGTAGGATTGTGGTGGTGTTTGAAAGGTTTAGGTATTTGGTGCTTTTTTTGGTTATTTATATGAAAATTTTATGTTGGTTTTTGATAAAGTTAAGTTGCTTTTTAAGTATATTTTTATAATTTTTTTGGTATATTTCTAAAGAATGAAATTGATAAATTGATGGGTTATCTAAAGAAAGTTTAGAGATGACAATAAAGAAAGTTTAGAGATGACACTAGATCATTGGCAAATCTAAGAGAATCGTGATGGCTAGATATTTGATTTTACTCTTCCTTAAGTTATTAACCAGCTTTGTTATATGTTTTTTATTTATAATTTTTTTTATGTTATATTTATAAGAAGTTTTTGTACTCTCGAGTAATTATATATAAATCTTTTTGTAACGAGATATATCTCACAGATTTATTAGAGAAGTAGGAAAGCTTTGCATAACTCTCCAGAAAAGGAATCGAAGGTCCCAATAAAACCTTATATAGTGAATTTTAGGAGAAGTCTATTTTTTGTTTAATACAGATTGTTTCACATTGAAATAGTTTTTGTATAATCTACAAGAGAAGTATATCATACCCTTAATAGACATTGAAGAAGTTGTTGTATAATCAACTAGAGAGGTATATCATAACCTCAATAGACATTATTGGAATGATTATCAAGCAAATGTTCACTATAATTTTGTTATTTCTTAATAGAATTATGATTTCTGAGAAAAACAAGTACATAGGGTACAACCTTCCATGTGTTAAAAAATGCTTGTGCCTTACATCACAGTCATCTAATTAAGATGTTGTTGGTTTCTAAATCCTCTTACAAGGTCAAGGTGCAATGCTTTTCATAGATTTCCATGGTTGGTGAGAAGGGGAGCTGAGTGACACACCCTTTAGGGATTCAAATAATGCTATAAAATATTAACAATATTTGACATATATAATACTATGCACGCCAAGTTTTACACATTTTGCGCTCACACTTATAATGAATGTATCAAGAAGATGAATTGTCACCCATCGACAATTACATAACCAAAATGTCAATTAGCGATTTGATGGAGATTCTTGTAATTGAAATGTATTCTTATGTACAATGTATATGATTCAAAGCACAAGGCATCGAAGATCATAACTTTGAAGTATTTTTTTTCTTACTCTTTATCACAAAGCAATACAAACATTGTTCCACTCGAATTTCTTTGTAATAATAATATATTGGTGAGTTGGGGCCTATTGGTGGGATTGTGTGACTTTCACTCTCCCCACCATGGTTCGAACCCCCAATGAGGTATTGACCTATTGTGATAATGCTTGAAGGGTAAGTGACCCCTGGGAAGGACACTCACCCCGATGGGCTTTGGGGCATATCGACTCCTATTGAGTCACAAGTTATTGGAATATCTAGCTTGCGGGTTGTTGGATATATTCTTTGGGTAGTAGTGGTAACCGTTGGATTTGAACCTGGGCCTAGCCCAGGTAATCCCGAGTTACTTATTCCCCATGGTATATATATAAGGTCACAACCAACCCAAACACCAATTTGGTGTATGAGATCCCCTTGCTTATGGGACAAGGGATCCCCTGTACGCAGTGGTGTAGCTACTAAAGTCTACATAAGTGTATATACCATACCCCCTTCGGATTTGAACCTATGACCTCTTAGGATAAAACACATGTTCTTAATAGTTAGACCCACTCATGCTATATCCATTGGCGAAAATTAATCAGCGTGCGGCAGAGCAATGATTGCTACAACAGGCTCATTGCTGACTATTGGATCTCAAGATGTTAAGATCTAAAGATCAACAATAAGCCTGCGGCAACAATCATTGCTCTGCCGTAGACTGATTAATGGTCGCCATATCCAATTTTTACCTTTCATTTATGTTCGTACTTTCATGCCCTAACTTTATTTAAGTTGTTCTCTCATATCATTGTATTAATAACCAAAAATTTAAATAGTTGCTTATACATTTTTCTTTTCTTTTCTTATTGTGACAATTTTAGCATTTTCATCTTGACAATGATACCAACCTGCCTTAAACCCTAGATAATATACATGTTAATTACACTCACAATGCACTACCTGCCCTATGGAGAAGGCTGTCCTTACGTATTAGAGTAAGGTTGAGGAAAGAGAAGGCATGTTGAAGGGCAAGTCATTTGTGATCACGATACATTGTAGAATGCATTGGTTATACGGCGAAAGAGAAATTTGAACAACCGAAAGGAATTTCTGTCCGGGAAGAGTTCCCAATGGTCAAATAGTTCCGTTAAATCATGGAGTTTGGTATAACCAGCGTGTACATCAAGGCAGCGGAGTGACCCACCTTTACTTAGAAAGATTATTGTGTTTGATTCCTTGGGCTCTCAGGTCAAACACTGCTCAACAAATGATAGAACCCATGTTCTGACTTTCCTGTTTTTAAAATCAATTCTGGTATATATATCCGTGATAGTAGTCAGTGCAATGATGCCTCTCCATCATCCACCACCTCCTCAGTCTTCATTTTTCTCACCGTTTATGGGCAACAACCCACATGGCATTTCTAGTACATTCTGCCCATTTTGTTGCTTCATCATTCGGATTTAGATTTGAAGAAGCCGCTGAAGGATTTGCATGCTATTCTTGATGTATGCATGCATGAATTCTGTCTATAAGAGGAGATTATTGTAGACTGTATATTACATCTACAGGGTTTCCTGAGAGTGTCAATATAAATATTCTATTTTACTCTAATACCATGAATTCCAATATGAGTTTGAGTTTGAGCTGTGTTGCAGGTTGCCTCGATGCTCAGGCTCCACTGAGATTCAGCTTCCTGAGCTTATACCAATGGCCAGACTCAGATGCAGAGTTTGTTCGCATCTTAGGTATGAAAGAGGACAACCGTGTGATTAAGAAGCCCATGAGAGCATATAATGAGAGTATGTATGCTTGCAGACAGATGTATCTGAGGAGTTACACCTTCTCTAAGAAGGAAACCGTGGCAGAGAAAACAAAGAAGTGTTATGAGGGAGCCAAGAGAAAGGTGAAGAGTTTGAGGCCCAAGAGAGTAGTATCTCTCTTGAGGAAACTGAAAGCTAGAACTCTGAAAGCTTTCTATGCTCTTATGACTGCTGTCTTCCATGGTCTTCTGGCTTGTACCACAAGTGTGGATGTCAAACAGCAGCAGTAAAGTACATTGGTGCAGGTCTAACTGCTTTATTTAACTGTAAGGTATTAGTGTTCAGTATTTAGAGTGGGTTTATGGGTTTGGAGGTTTAACAGAATTTGCTTTCAGGCCTTGCAAGGGTGGGGGCTTGATGGGTTTGCTATTTGCTGTATGGGTAGGCCATTTGCTGCTTGCAGATGGCTACCCATGTAGAACTATGAGTTTCAAACATTCTGTTAATTGTGGTGGGGATGTTAGCTGGATTTTTAGCTCTTGGGTTGTCACTTACCAAAGTATTGATAAAGTTGAATGTAAAACCGATCAGTATTTCTATGAAACAGCAGCTTTCCTAAACTTGTATACTTGTCATACATTGTCATGGTTTTCCTTTTAAATTTCTTGGATGTGCTAAATACATTGTCATGGTTTCCTTTTAAATTTATTTGATGTGCTAATTACAACATATGAATCAAAATATAGTAGTAGAGAGCTCAGATCCAAAATCCATACAGGCCAGAGGGTGATCAGTAAAATATAATCCATTTTCCTGGGGTTCCTACTTTATAACAAATCTATAATGCAATATATGAGAGTGAATCAATTATTGATAGTGTGAATCTGCCCAAGAACCAGGGTAGGAACCATATCAATGGGATTCTAAAACATAATATGTTTCATATTTTTATTTTAATTTATTTCAGGTTCACTGGTTAATACAACAGATGAATCAAAATGTTGAAATAAAGAGCTAAGATCCAAAACCCAAACATTAACTAGTTGGAGATCGACTAGTTAATCAAGATCATTCTTTGGAACCTACTGTATATATTTTTGTATATTTGCACATATAATCAAAGTGCATTCTAAATGTTTAAGTGAGGTGAGGTGATCTACCAACTCCAATGTGAAACATAAGAATGTATATTTGGTTTTATTTTGTATGATTGTAGGGTTACGCAAGATGTTTTTTAGAATTATTTACATAGATAAGCAAGATGCATTTTACAATTTGAGTGTGGGTGGATGAAAGTGTTCATCATTTCCAAACACAGACCAGCAATAGAAGTAATACACTGTTATTGTATGTGAACTGTGCAAACAAGGGTACCAATCAGGCAGATAAGTATACCAGTCTGGCATATAAGTATTAGTCTACATGAGCTTAACAAATGTCTATGTACACTAATTTCCACGCACAGAAAAGCATTGAAAGGAATATACTGTCAAGTATTAGTGTACATGAGCTTAACAGATGTCTACGTACACTAATTTCCACACACAGAACATCAATAGAAAGAATATACTGTTACACACACAGAACATCAATAGAAGGAATATACTCTTATAGTATGGCAACTGTGCAAACAAGGTGAAGCGACCTGCCAGATAAGTATACCAAACCTGGCAGATAAGTATTAACCTACATGAGCTTAACAGCTGTCGATGTACAGTAATAAGTATATCTTGGGTCTAGAGTTCCGAAATTGACACATAATAATCCTAGCAAATGTTAAAACTCAGAATATACCTGAAAACTTAGATGCATCTCAGACCCTGTTTAGTTGGATCTCTGTTAGTATATCATTTATAAGGATTCAGTCGGGTTATGGACTATATGGGAATATTCATTAAGATCAAGTTTACAGCTCAATTTTTACAGTCATGCAGCAAGGTTTCAGTCGGCTTATGGACTATATGGGAATATTCATTTAGATCAAGTTTACAGCTCAACTTTTACAGTCATGCAGCTAACTTTTGTAATTGAATAATTTGTAAGGAGTTAGTAGGAGAAGCTTTTTGTGTTCTATAATGGGTCAGAACTTCCAAAGATAAAATACACAAGTGAAGCATATGTTGAAATCAATTCTAACGATGGTTGATTTCAATGGATTGCAGATTGTCAGTGCACCTAACAGTAAAGAAATGAAACCATTTTACATGTGTCAATTTTTAAAAGCTACTCAAACCATTTTACATGTTTATGTAAATTTTAAAAGCCATTCAGCTGCAATGGCTTTTTGCCAACCACTGGTGATAAGATGACAGAATGTTGAGCTGTATACAGAGTTCCATTCTTGCAGATCATTATTGCTGTTATTAGAAAAGGACCTGAGGCCAAGTAGATGATTTCAAATTTGGTTCACAAAACCCACCTGGCCTCCATATCTCAAACAATGGGGACAGTCATACTATCATGCCCACCACTAATCTAACTGGGGTACCCCTTTACACTAAGCTAAATCATCTGCATCAAAGAATGAAGGCAGCACAAGAAAGAAATGGGTCCAGTTGCATATTAAAAAATGATAAAGTGAAGACTGTTTAAACACTTTCTTTCACATCATTTCGGACATTACACTCATAGAGCCCAACAAACTTTGACTAGAGGGTTTCCAGCTTCAATTCCCATGTGGGCTATCACATCAAAGTAGTTCTTTTCATGCAACTAGAAGCAATATATGTTTATTTTCATGTACGTTACTTATCTAACTCGAGAGGGACATTTTTGTGGACTTCTTAATGTAATTTTAGGAAACATGAAAGCTTCAATCCTGATTCTTAAGAACGAAGATTAATCTTAAACCTACGCCATGCAAATTCACTCTGTGATTTGACCTGTCATCAATCTTAAATAATTTTGCACTGTTAAAAAAACGAATGACGTGAGTTAAACTTATGGAAATACAGTAAATACACATACATTGTATAGAATGAGTAAAATTCATATTTTTCAAATTTGGTATTTAAGTGGAAGGAATTTTTATGGAGGTATGAAACATCTAATTTTATATGATTTTTTTTTATATACAGTATTATATATATATAACTTTATGTTTTGATGTAAAATATAATATTTAAAAATATTATTATAATAAATTATATTGTAAATTCATTTTAATTTAGCATTTATTTATGATTTAGGATGACAGATCTCTAATTAAAATGGATTTATATCTACCTTTAATATACTAGATATACTAGATTTAACATTATAAATATAACACATATACAGCCCCAGAATTAAAATAAATTTACATACACATTTAACATTATAAATATAACACATATATGTTTTGTTATTAATTTTTTTTTATTGTTACTTTTCAGCTTTACTATTTCTGTTGAAATCTGCATGGAATGAAGGGATTGTTTGTTTGCAGCTATTTGATGACTTCGCTTCTACAATAAAATAGATGCATGACAAACTTCAAATTCAAAAAGTGGGACCTGCATAATATTGCTTTACATGCGAAGGAATTAGCTAGCAAGTTCCACTTGATCACATTTTTTCATATCTATCAAAAGTTCAATGATGAGGCTGATTCTTTATCTAGTTTGATTGGCTTTCTAAATCAAATTGTAGACGTTGACTATAGAGAATTCTCAAATTTTTGGATCATATTAAACATTTGTAGAGGACTGCCTTTACATTACTATTTTGGGGTCACAAGATTGTATTTTGGTTTCTTGCTAGAAATAAAAATACTTATTTCTAAGGAAAAATAATAGTAATTTTGATATTGAAAGGCTTTTAAAGAAAATTAAGTTATAATGAGGATTAACCTTGATCTAGAAGATAAAAAATATCTCTCTATTTTAACAAGTATAAAGAATTTAACTAGTATAAAGAATAAAATTAATACAGCCAAGATAAAAAAGAACTCTCACGAGCTTTATAGTGAAAGAGGCCATTGGATAATTCCTAAAATATTGTGGGCTGAAAGGATTTACTATTTTTGTAAGACTATGATGAAAATCACTTTTTCTTAGAGTGCACCCACATTAGATCCTTCATAACCTTCTAACCTATCAAAATTATGGTGAGTTAGGATTACTTCTCTAGAAGCTTTTTGAGCATCGGAATATAATTTTATGGTGAGTTAGGATTACTTCTCTAGAAGCTTTTTGAGCATCGGAATATAATTTTAAGGCAAACCAAATAAGATATGATTGACCAAAGTTGGTGTCAATGGACATGAAGAGTGGTCATCATCAAGATATTGAAATAATTTTTAAATTATGGTAAGTTAGGAATACTTCTTTTCAAGTTTTTTGAGCATAGCAATATAACTTTAAAATAAACCAAAATATTCCTTACTTTTTTTCTTAAAGTTTGATTGACCAAAGTTGATGTCAATGGGCATTAACTCATTATCATCATATTGAAATATTTTTCTTAAGATGAATATTGAAATATTTATTAATGGTTAGCATTAAAACATTTTTTTGTTAATAATATTTTTTTTTAAATATAATGTGTCAACTCCATGTTAAATGGAAAACAAATAACACATCTCCCTTTCAGTAGATTATAAAAAGAACTTATCAATAAAAAATATTTTATTTTTTAAAATAAAATAAAATTACAAATAACCTAAATATATCTCAATACAAAATTTATAAATTAATACATTCCAATCAAAATACACATATATATATTCCAAAAAAGCTCATTGCAATATTAAAAAAAAACATTTTACTTAGATTATAAAAGTGAAATCTTAATAAAAAAACTTTTGAGGAATGTTAAAGAATATTGTTACTTCATTTAAACAACCTAGTATAACATGCAAATTGTTATATCATATGCGGTGACCTACTATTTTTTTATCTATATGTATTGCATTGTGATAAAAAGAGAATGATATTCTTAATTGTGAGGTTGGTTAGTCTTTCAAGATCAATTAATCTCAACATTGATCACAACCTATAAGGATAAAGTATCTCGAATTTTCTTTTTGTTATGATCAACTTTGTAGTAACATGACTTCGCCATACCAAAAGTTTTCTTATTTACTTTAACAGTTCTAATTGGTTAGCCCTTATCCTCATATAATCTTATGTTATCTGTCTATCAACAAGAATTTCAAGTAGTTAATTTAGAATGTCCATCTATCAAGCAAATCTTTAATAATTTTTATTCTCAAGATTCTTGTTATCAATAGAGACTGTACAAATCATTCTTGAATAGACTCATAATTTTACTATCTTGGATTGAGTTCTACTATCATAATTTTACTACATGCATGAGTAATTTCTGTAAGCTTGTGTTCTCTAGTAGATGTAGCCTCCCTAATACAATCCCTAGTGTGTTTTTATCCAAATGGATTCAACTCAATTTCCTTAGCCTTACCTCCTCCTATGTTACTACACACCCCACCCCACCTTGGGAGGACAAGGGTGATACCCTCTTATTTTAGTGTTGATTCATTAGATCAGAGCAATATGCGGGGAGTAGAGTCCCAGAGTACCTCTAACAGTAGTGTGGTGAGACCTCGAGTCCCCCCTCAAACTCCCTCTCTGCGAAACTGGTTGATTTTATCGAGACCGATTTAGAGTCCACTCATTCTCAAAGTGCCAGAGGGATTAGGCCCAGACATATCTAGAGTAGGGCACTCCTCGCTCATCGGATTTCCTCCCAGCCCCAATGGGATAGCCAACCGTGTATACATATTTTATTTTATTCTACCTTGGATGTTAGGAGCATCCCTCGCTCCTACATCCTCCCAAGGGTCATATAGTCAGACATCTCGATGGCTCTAGATATCCTTGGCAACGACAACAAACATGCGCCATGTTAACCCTGTTTTCCCTCAACCATTAGGCCTAAGAGATCCTAACATCACTCGATTCATCTTCATCTCTCATGCGCGTTCTTCCTCTATCTTGACAGGTATTTGTGTGGTTTGAGTTGTCTAGTCTCAGACGAACTCACTCACTTTATATTTTGCTTCTCGTATATTGGATACAATTTTATACATGTTTATGAGGCTTTACTTCTACTGTATCTTTATTTTATCTTAGTTTCGACACTTTTTAGGAGCTACATTTGCACTCCCACATTATACTTGTACTAGATGTATCATCTGAAACCATTGACCTACTTTTGTGGTCATTCGTTGAACATTAGTATAATTATATTATCTTATCTTATAGTATGTCCAAGGAAGAACTTCACATTTTTTTACCATAAACTAAAAGGAAATAGCAACTTGACATTTCTAACATCAAGAATGATAAAATATTCAAATTGCAAGATCGATATTTCACCACTATCTTTTATCTTTAAAAATATTCACATAAACTAGACCCAAGACATGATGAACATTTGGATGCCATTGTAGTTATGGAGACCAGTAAGGCTGTAAAATAAGCATTGAAACCCATAAAAAATGTGCCACAAAGCATAGGACAAAGGATTGTTGTACCAAGTAGAAAATGTGTTACAAAAGGCATGGTCCAATTATTAACATATTTCCCCACAATCACTGTTAAGACGAAGTAGGATAATTCTTATCCAAATGCACTAGATTTGTCTTTTTCTAGTGAAATTTCAGGTAACAAAACAAATTCACGAGAAAATAGTGGTAGCAAAAGTCTCATGGATCAAAGTGCTAAGGACATGGTTTTCCATGCTTCCAAATATTTTGAGGTTCTTTGAATCAAGCACAACTTCCAAAATTCCATGAACAACCTACATTTATACCAAATTTAAATTATTTATTTGACCGAATTCCAAACAACAAAATTTTCAAAACCATTTTAGATGAAGGATGAATAGGTAAACTAAATTCTTTGCTATTGGCTCTATTGTATTTATACAGGTATAATGCTACAATTGCTACTATAGACATAATGTACATAACAATAAAAGAGAAAGTCTCCTTACTAATATCCACATTAATTGCTTAACTGTTGTGAAGAAAAGTTGTTACTATAGGCATAACATGCATAACAATAAAAGAGAAAGTCCCCTTACTAATATCTACGTTAACTACTTAATTGTTGTGAGGAAAAATGGAAGTGAAGAAAAGAACTAGCTACTAGATACGATGATGGAAGTTCAAAACCTAAATTTATGACATTGTTTATGTATGGCTTATGGACTATATATATGCATCTAGTGATGTGCTTAATGATAATTACTAAGAGGGTCTCAACTGCAATTATAATAGAGTTCAAACAGGTTTCGTTTTTAGTTATTATGTCCTTGACATATAGTAATTGGTTCGGTGGATTAATTTGATACTTTACTTCAAAATATCTTTTTTTCTATAGTTTAAACATGAACAATTTCGTTTTTTTATTATTATATAAATTTAAAATTTATGAAAATTAATATTTTATCATGAATGTGATTGGTTTGCAGAGAATGACATAGTCCTCATTTTTTGGTGCCCAGGACGTGGCGATGAGCTGACATCAGGTCTTGTATAGAGGACATGCACAACAATCCATTGGAGTTTGTGCCCAAGAGGTGACGGCCAACTAAAGTCATAGTTATACTCTTCCTTTTCATTACTCGTTGTGGGTACAACGGTTTGGGGGGAATGTATAAATTCTTCCTCCCGCATAAAATCTGTAGAAGCACAATCCCAATGTTGTATACATCTACTTTTGCAGTAATAGGTTGGTTTTCATGTATCCAGTATTCTGGTGCTAGATACCCAAGAATCCCTCGGATGTTAGACACGTTTAGACTGCACTCCCTCTCAACCAGCTTTTCTAGGCCAAAATTAGATATCTCGGAACAAAACGACTCATCCAACAATATATTCGTTGATTTGATATATTGATGGAGCACCCATTCCAAGCACTCTTCGTGTAAGTATGCTATGGCTCTCGCTACCCCGACATCTATTCGATATCATCTGCTCCAATCCAACACAACTCTTTCTCCTCTGCCCTGGGTATCAAACAAATATTTGTCTAACGACCCATTGGGTATGTACTCGTAAACAAGCAATTTGTGTTCACGCTCTGTGCAAAAACCCCACATATGAACAAGGTTTAGATGATGGATTCGCCCTATAATTGTCACCTTTGCCCATAATTTCTCTTCGCCTTGAGATACCCCCTTGAGTTTCTTCACTGCAATCTATCTTTGATTAGGGAGAACACCTTTGTACACCATCCCGGATCCTCCTTTGCCCACTTCATTGCTAAAATTATTAAATGCAGATTTCAGCTCCACATATGTGAATCTCTTTGGCCTACCGCCTGAAATATTTTTGACATTAATGATATTATAATTACAATTTAAATTGAAATAAGTACAATGCAAGCTCATCTCCAAAGCATAGATACCAAGTTGAATTCAAATTCAAATTCGATACAATAACAAAATAGTTATGGGTAAAAAATTTAACTATACACACACACACACAAATATTTTCAGTTATATCTTCATCATAAAGTGATTGACCGTAATCACTTGATCCTTCCCAACATTAAGGATTAAAAAATTATTGTCCAACTGAATGAAAAGGTTGGATAAATGTTATTTCCCTCTGACAACCAATTCATTGTCCAACTATTCTCTTTGTTTTTGTCAAAAATTATTCTAAATAGGGAGATCTAGTCATGTGGGGTCCATATGTTTCTATCTTAAACAATAAGAGTCCTTAGAAACATATATGGTAAATAATATGATCAACTTTTACATATATATGCAAGGTTTGGCAAGAAAAATGAAGGAAAGAGACCAATCACATTGCCCAAGAAAAGTTTCACAAATACTTAAGAGGTCCATTGAAACATATATGGTAAACAATATGATCAACTTCTACATGTATATACAAGGTTAGGAAGAAAAATGAAGGAAAGAGACCAATCACATTGCCTAAGGAAAGTTTCACAAATACTTAAGAGGTCCATAGAAACATATATAGTAAATAATGTGATCAGTTTCTGCATGTATATACAAGATTAACAAGATTATGACAATATATAACATACTAAAGATATTAGTTGAATTTCTTTGACTATGAGATATTTGAAATCTGAATAAAACAAATTTAAAAAGTTATGATTTATAAAACAATATTCACAAAATTTAAAAGTTCAATGTAAAGGTACAAATTATGGGTATAACAAAATTTTAAATCTCAATGTAAAGGTGCATATTATGGGTATAACAAAATTTGAAAATTCAATGTAAAGTTTTGATATTTATAATTAAATCTTTACATAATAATTCTTAAAAATATAGATCAATTCTTAAATTTTTAAATAATTTTAATCATTTATTTATATATTTAATGTTTTTACAATCATATATTAAAATAAATCGTATTCTTAAAAAATGTTATATAAACAATGGAAAATACTTTCATAATAAAAATATACATTTATTAGTTAATGTGATGTTTATAAAGTTTTTTTTCATAAAGAAAAATAACTTTTATATTAAAATTGTGTCATAAGTACAAACAAATAGAGAGAGATTCTCTTTCAGCTTTTACTCACATTGACAGATAACTTCATAGTCATAACCATGCTAGCTTAAAACATACATATATTTCATTTTCGATAGTATTCAACCCTGCATTATACTATAAAGCATGGCTCTCCAAAAGTTCTAAGAACCACTAAAACAACATTGTAAGCATAATTGCCCAAAATAGACTCAAAAATATGGCAATGATGTTATTTAAACTCTCAGATCCCCTGAGTCGATCACTATCCCATTTAGCATCTCCTCAAAAAATATGCATCCAACCTTATCATCATTGGCCTTTTTCGATAGTGAGTCAACTTCACTATTGTATTCCCTATACATATGGTGAAATCCAATCCCATGGAAGGAACACAATAAACTTCTGGCTCTACTCAGCCAATGGGAGAGGTCCAGAGGATAAATATGATGCACCTGATTGACCCAATCTATTATGACTTTGGAATCAACCTAAATATGAGAAATAAGAAGGTTCTTGTATAGTACAAACAAGAGAAGCCCCGATAAGGCTACCGATTCGGCCTTAATATTAGTTCCAAGGCCCACAACCATCCTCATTCTGAAACAATGGTTCAATTTTAGCTTGATCACCATCTGTGCCCCACACACGCCTTTTTGTTCCGCCCCACCAAAGTAACCAGTTACTAAAGGCCTATCACAGAGAGGTGGCTGAGTCCCTCTAACTGTAGTCTTCATGGAGCCACAACCATATTCTTTCAATCTAGTCAGAATATTAAAACATACCTCTTCTGCAACCAGATGGATCCCCTAGAAAGTAGCCAAGTTCCTGGCCCTCCAAATCTCCCACATAGTTTCCAATGGTATATCCATCAATAAAGGAAACAAATCCTTCAATCTAAGAAGGTTATCCTCCAAAATAAACAACTCCCAGTTAAAAGAAATGCAATCTCAACATGAGAGCATTCCATACAACAATACAAAAATTACACTCACCAAAGAGATGATCCACATTTTCAAGTGTTGTGCAGCAAAGACTACATCTTCTTGTCCCATTAATTCCTCTTGTTTGTAAGCCTTCCCATGTCAGTATTTTCTTTTTAAGAGTCAACCAAATGAAGCACTGTATTTTTGTGGGGATATTTCCCTTCCATACCAATGGAATCCACTAGGTAAGAGAATTTTGTAAGTGTTTCTCCACAAGAGCGTTATATGCCAATAATGCAGTGACATTACCCCGTTGTTTGTTTTGGCACCATACATTGTTGATGTTGTTGTCATGTATTTTTATGACTGCCATGGTTAATCCGCTAGTGAAGGCCTCCCATTCCACAGCCAATCACCAAACAATTGTAGGTCCTCCACCGAGAGCCCCCCACATACATGCTTCCATACCTCCTTAACCGCCTATTTGATCACTATAATATTTCTTTGATGGAGATATCTGATCAGATCTACAGATAGAGTAGAATATTCCAACATACCAACAATGGGATCAATCCCAATGTAAACTTGAACTCCCCTACCAATCAACCACCCAATATCCCGTGCTATGAAAGGCATTGTCTTAGAAATACTTCTCCAAATTTCAGATGATGTTGTAGAAGTCCTATAATTACTTCTGAGCTAGATAGCCAATGGTATATTCTTCAAGTATTTGCATCTAACTGCTTTGCCCCACATACCTGTATCAAAGACACATCACCAGAGAGTTTTGGCACAAAGAGCCAGATTGAAAAAACCGAGGTTCTTGATCCCCCAACCACCTAGGGATTTCGGTTTGGAGATAGCTTCCCACTTAGCAAGATGGTATTTAAAGTCTTTCTGCTTACCCGCCCGAAGGAATTGGAAAATCATTTTCCTCATGTTGTCAATGATTCCCTTTGGAACTTTGAACAATGAAAACCAGTATACCACAGTAACGAGTAGTAATATTCCTCCGAGAGAAATCCAACTAGAAGTCCACTTTTCCATCTTCCATCTCATTTTTTAGGATCCAGGCCCAATCTCCTTTCTTGTAGCCATTAGGTTTAAGAACGAATCCTAAATATTTAATACCCTTTTACATGCTTTCCATTTTGAAAGGAAAAGTGAGCGATACAAATTCGATAATCAATTGATCTTGACATAAAATACATAAACTAGATTTATGTGAGCTAAGTTTCATACCTGAAGTCCCAAAAAATATGTCAATGATTACCTTCAGTTGCTTCCAATCAACCACAGTACTGTCCGCAAAGATAAGTACATCATCAACATAAAGGAGATGAGTTAGAAACTGAGTTTTGAACACCTTGATCCCTGAGAAGAGTTTATTCTCTTTAGCGTTAATGATCAATCGACTCAAACCTCTGATAGCCAAGATAAATAAGTAAGGAGACAAAGGAAATCCTTGTCTGATGCCTCTGGTGCCTTTAAAAATGGAGAAGGTGAACCATTTATCAATATAGAGAAATTGTCTGAAGTGATACATGACATAATCCACTTGATTATCTCCAACAACAGACCAACATGTAGGAGAATAAGTCAAATGAAAGACCAATCAAGTCGATCATAGGCCCTCTACAAATACAAATTTAATATAAAAGCAGTGTGATTTTTCTTCTTAATAGAATGTAGGCGTTCCTGAGCAATGCCCACAACATCCAGTATTTGGCAATTTGGTAGGAAACCATACTGTTCATCCAAGATGTGATTGTCCAAAATGGGCTTAATTCTCTCTACTATAATTTTGGTGATAATTTTGTAAATCAGATTGCAGAGAGAAATTGGTTTGTATTCATTAAAGGTAACATGTCTATCCTTTTTAGGGATAAGAGTAATATAAGTCATATCTAAGCAGTTAAGAACCACCCCCAATCGACGAGTGTCTTCAATTGCCTCATTAATCTCATCATCCATCAGATCATAAAAAAACAGAAAGAATTCTACAGTCCAACCATCAGGGCCCAGGCTCTTATCAACAACAAAACCCTTGAGCACTTTCAAAATATCAACAGATGTAACGACCTTACCAATCACTTCACAATTTTTGCTTTCAAAAAATCGTGGATAGAGTTTTATAATTTTCATATGATAAAAAATATTAGTGGCATTGTTGTCTGTGTAAAACTCCTGAAAGAAGGTAATAGCAACTCGTTTCAGAGATCTGCTATCACAAAGAATCACAAAGAAGCTCATCCCCATTATCACCCATTTTTCAAATTGCATTAATTAGTCTTCTTTTATTAGCAAAGTTAGGGAAAAAATTGTTGTTATTATCCCCCTCCTTAATCCACGTAGCTCTACTCTTATGTCGAAGAGATTCTTCCTTCAATAAAAGTAGTTGCTGCTTCTTGGAAATAAGTGAATGATATCTTTGCACATTCTCTTCATTGAACCTGCTATAAATAAACAAAGGATCATCCAAATGGATTTCCTACTCAATATCCGCAAGAGCCTTGTTGTTATCAATCTTCTTTTGTCTTTCCCATTTCATCACATCCCTTTTTAACAACTTGAGCTTATTAACAAGATTTTGCATCGGATTCAATAGTCGAGCAAAGGATTCATAGTTGTTGATCCAATTGTCATTTATGATAGAGTTAAAATCTAGATCTCCCAGCCACACCAAATTAAACTTGAAAGGATATGAGATCAAGCTCATATCGAAATCCAATTGGAGAATAATGGCATTATGGTAAGAAAAGTCAGTCAGATAGTTCCAGGATCTATAACGACCCAAATTCTCACATAGTTCCTCTGTCATATAAAATATGTCCAGCCTCTTAGAGATACCTGCAAGGACACACCTCCCATTCGACCAAGTATGAGCTAAGACTGGAGGGGAAATATCCAACAGATTGGCAGCCTAAAAAATATCCAAGAAAAACTCTGCCAAATGATCCACAACTTTCCCCGCACCCCAAACTTCGTCAAGTGAAGTGGTAAAATTTAGATCCCTTGCCACTATGAGGGCACGATCCAATAGTAAATCAGAATCAACCAACAGATCCCAAAATAGTTTCCTATTTGTATAGGGTCCATAAATATTCAGAATACGAATCATAGAGGAAAAACCCTTTAACTTACCTTCCACAATAATACCTGCACAACATGAGAAAGCTTTCATATCAGCTACTAATGGATTCTACGCTATCAGGGTCCCCCTAGAGTGACCATTATCATCAAATGCACTAACTCTCCAACAAGGCTTGATCCTTAAGAAAAAAATCACATGCAGAAGAAGTTGACATCATAGTCTCCTGCAACATCACAATCACCGGTTTCGAAGACTCAATAAAATGTTTCAGAGTAGTGCGCTTGGAGCCACCACTCAAATCCCTGATATTGAATATGTAGTTATCATTTAAAATTCTCATATGGGGCTGCTACATCTCTAAGAGCCCAAGTAGGTTACATTCTTAAATCATTCTAATAATTTATTTTATATAGTTAAGGTTTTATATTTCATATTTATGGTTTTTACAATCATATATTAAAATAAATCATGTCTTTAAAAAAAATTGTTATATGAACAATGGAAAATACTTTCATCACAAGGAAACACATTTATTTAGTTTATGTGATATTTATAAAGTTAAAATACATATGTGCGTACGGTTATGTCGCATTGCTATAATGATAATGGTCCATGGAGACATTAGAACTCATTAAACAAGTAGGAATATGCACGATATTGTAAAATATAATGTACAACTTGACATAGAGAGTAAATATATTTTATGCACACAACTTGACATGGAGAGTAAAATCGCTTTTCCTTTTAGGATACTTTACTTTAAAATATAGCTTAATTAAGTTAGTCATTTTCTTAAAACTTATTTTAAATTTTATAATTTTAGTTATATTGTATTTAAATTTTATGATTATAGTTATAATGCATATTTTTAGAAAATTTCATGTTGCATATGGCTATGCGGTTCACTAAAGTCAACCATGGTTAACTATCGTGAAAACAAAGACAAGCATTGTTTACCAAAGTCAAACATGGTTGACCAAAGTCAGTCATGGTTCATTACAGTGTCCGATATATACCGACACAACTTAATATGTGGCACATTGATAATGTGACATTCGACATTCATTAAGGGTTATGTTGACTATGGTCAAACTAAAGTCAACCATTAATCCAGGAGGAACTCTGAAATTGATCAAAATTAAAGTCTTTAAATTGTGAATAGAAGCTTGCAGCTGCGTGTAGAGTTTGGGGTGTCAGGTTCTTCGAGTTCGCTTGGGCCAATTCCAAAATGGGTTTATATTGTTGTTCTTAAGGTTTGAAGTCGATAGTCACTCTGTGTTATTATATTACAATTCTCGCTCATTGTTTATATTTTTTGGAAAACATGGGTCTGCCATTTGCTAAAAATCTCTCTACCTTCTCGCTGCTTCAATTCCTGTCGGGTTTTGTAAGCTTTTCAACCTTAGAGGAAGAAGGCGAGTGTTGCATCGACTAACAATAGCTTGGTTTGCAAGTGTGACAGATAGTTGACAATCCATAAATATTAAATAAATATATATTCGAGAAAACATCTCGACAAATAAATGACACGATATGATAAAACATATCGCAAATTCGATTTGAATGTTCTATCTCACCGAACTTTTCGATCTTTAATTGCATGAACGCGTTGAGTTTTGATGGGGATTCAGAAGCCTCGTATAGATAACTAGACTTTTAACGTTTTGACATTTTCCCTAACGGGTAGTGATGTTAACACGTGTAATCAAATTATTTATGTATATTTTTAACCAATAGGAAGGTCACAGGTAATAATGACAACCTATGAGAATAGACTACTCAAGTTGGCTTGTTAACATTGAATACCACGAATCGGAGTAAAATGGTTCTAGCAGGTAAAAAACAATAAAAAGATCTTATCGTTAATCGCATTCTCATCATTAGTATTCGTTATCTATGTAATGCTTCCTCAAAGATCTTGTAAGGTTAACCTTTCTAACATTTTAAAATTTTCCATCATAGTTCATAAAGTTGTGTGTTCTTTTTTATGACTTTCCGTTTTATTAAATTTGTGAGACTTTTGAAACCATATTTTTATTTTCTCTTTTAATTTTATTGAATAATTTTAAGTTACTTAAATAAAATTTGGATTATTATGTATATTTTTAAGCACTCATATTTATCATTTTCATAATAATGATAAACATGTAAAGTGTGGATAAGATAAGCCAAAGTGTTGACTTAACAAAGTTATCCATCAATTCTAAGAATAATCTTGAATCTCCTAAATATGAGTTTATATATTAGAAGTATTTATGATTTGTTACATAACAATTCCATGTGATTTCATTGGTAACTTTAATTATTTAGAGATTCTAATGTATAAATATATACAAGAAAATTTTGTGGTCAAGTTTTTACTATTAAATATTGATGAATTTGAATGTTTGGGGTCAAGTTTTTACTATTAAATATTGATAAATTTGAATGTTTTACGGAGTGGTTGAGAAGGAAGGATATTTCTTTATGTTAACACACTTGGATTATGGAGGGATCTATTTAATTTTGGAGTGATATAATATAGAAGCTTTTGAATTGTTGCTTATTATTTTTAAATGGAAAGAAATAACATTATTTGGTCACCACAAGATTGCATTTGCATCTTATTGCAAAAAATTCCTATTAATTGTTGCATATTAATAACTGGTGATAAAGCTAGTAGCTCCTTTTTATCATGTTTTAGATGGTAGGAGTGTCTTAAAAAAAGAATTACAACAATAACAGGATATGAGGATCTATTCTCTTAATTAGTTTTAAAATAATTTTCATTTATTTAATTAATTAATTTATTATCTTGAATTAACTTGATTGTTGGCAACCCTTTTGATTCAAAACTCTATAAATGTAACTGTAAATATATTATTGTAAATATAAAATATATTTTACAAAATAATAATAATAGTAATTGAAATCTTATTTATTTTAATATTTTGAGAAATATTGTTTTAATATTTCTTATTTCTTGAAACTTATATGATTAATTAATTTAGTTTTATTACACCAAGAGTAACTAGATGTTTTACATCCTAGTGTGGAGGAGATGTTGTAACTTAACTTACAGTTGAAAAAAAAGTAATTTAAAAAATTTATCTAGGTCGATAAAATTAAAAATTAAAACCAAATTAAAAAATTAAAAAATAATCCATGACTCCTAAAATAAAATAAAATAAAAACCAAGATATATCCATCTAAAAC
Source organism: Pseudotsuga menziesii (assembly GCA_001517045.1). Lineage (NCBI taxonomy): Eukaryota > Viridiplantae > Streptophyta > Pinopsida > Pinales > Pinaceae > Pseudotsuga > Pseudotsuga menziesii. The sequence goes on from LPNX011219835.1 coordinate 506,108, forward strand.
AAGATCTATTTTTTGTGTAAGTGTAAATAAAATCCAAAATTTTAAAAATTACACTTAAAAAAATGAGATCTCTATATATGATTGAATTCATTCATTATAACAAACTATATAATAAAGATCCATCTAAACCTCCTAAAGAAGGTAATAATCCTCAAGGTAATGAGATCTCTTAGGCTGCTTCTTTATTGCTTCTTCTTTGATCCCTTCCCTCCTGGTTCATTGTGTATGGACTCATCACACTGATATTTCCGACCACTATCCGATCTGCCTTGAGTGGAATAAGACTTTGGGGTCTTGTAATTACCCCTTCAAATTTAATAGATCCTGGCTTAATGATCCGGACTTCATCACCTAGGTCTCCAAGAGATGGTCTGAGCTGTCCCCTTTCATCTGGCACTGATTTGGATCACCTTACCCACAAACTCCTCTCTCTTAAGAAGGATGTCAAAGGCTGGATTAGGGAAAAAGGCTCTAATTTGGAGTCTGAGTCACATATGTTGGATATGGACATTGGCACCATCCTCTCTGGCTCGGTCTATGGTATTCTTTCCCATGAGGAACAGTTATCTCTGTCTATGCTTCGATCCAAGAAAAAAAAACTGTTGGACCATATCCTACTGACCTGGCAGCTTAAAAGTCGTACTAAGTGGGCTCTCTATGGGGATTCTAATACTAAGTTTTTTCATGCTTTGGCTTCTGGTAGAAGGAATCAGAATACTATTTGGTCTCTTATGGATGAGGATGGAAACAGTGTCGAAGATGAGACTGCTCTTAAGGAGATGGGACTGAGTCATTTTGCCCATATCTTTTGTGATGACAAGCAAACCAGCTTGCTTGAACAACTTAGGGTTGTCATGTTGTTTCCCAATATGATCTCCCATGAGGATGCCCTTGGTCTCACTCAACCTGTTACTCTATTTGAAGTTGAAAGTGCCTTACACTATTTCAAAAAAGATAGGAGTCCTGGTCTTGATGGCTGGCCTGCTGAATTTTATCTGCATTTCTTTGACTTATTGGGTAAAGAATTATTGTCTGCGGTTGATTGTGCCAGGATTTCAAGTTGTGTTCCTCCCTCGCTGAATTCTACATTCCTTGCATTGATCCCAAAAAAAGAAAAGGCTTTAACGTTTGCTAATTTCAGGCCTATCTCCTTGTGTAATCTGTTATATAAACTGATTTCGAAGGTTATAGCTGTTAAGTTGAAGCCTTATTTGGATTCCCATATACCCAGAGAACAGTATGGTTTTCTAAAAAATCGACAGATTGTCAAACCTATTGGCATTGTACAGGAGACTCTCCACACTGTGAAAACCAAGAATACATGTGCACTCATCCTTAAATTGGATTTGGTGAAGGCTTTCGATAGAGTTAACTGGTCCTTCATTTGTCTCATTCTGATCCAAATTGGGGTTCCTCTACTGGGGGTTAACTGGATTATGGGATGCTTCACTTCAGCAAATTTTGTTGTCCTTATCAATGGCAATCCCTTGAAGTTCTTTAAAGCCTCACGTGGTATCAAACAAGGTTGTCCCTTATCCCCCTTGCTGTTCATACTTCTTGTTGAAGGGCTCAGCCTCTTGATCGCAGATGCCAGGGATCATGGTCTCATCAAAGGTATAAAAATCTCATCTACTCTTGCTCTTACACATCTCTTTGTGGATGATGTAATCATACTGGGCACTGGCACTTTATCTGAATGGATGGCCTTCGAAGTCATTTTAAATACATTCTGCAAGGCATCCGGGATGTGCATTAGTATGGGCAAATCGTCCTTTCTCTTCAACAATATGGATGTGGATATTGGTACTGACATAGCTCGGGTTCTGCCCTACAAAATGGAACCAATTGTCTCCGGTTTCAAATACCTCGGCTATCATCTCAAGCCTCTAGGGTATAAGATCAATGAATGGTATTGGCTGATCCAGAAATTTGAAAACAGAATATTTCACTGGTCACATAAGCTTCTCTCACTTGATGGCCATCTAATCCTTGTACAAGTTGTGTTGTCAAGTGTCTCGGTCTATTGGTTGGGACTTGCCCCCATTCCTATATCTGTTTTAAATAAACTTAGAAGTTTAGCTTTTGCATTTTTATGGGGCTCTTCAGGTAACAAGCACAGGTACCATCTATCCAATTGGTAGCACCTCTCTTGGCCGAAAGAGAATGGGGGATGGGGCATCAAGAATTTGCATTGGTTCAACATTGCATTAAGACTAAAGAAATTTTGGATGGTACTTCAGAATCATGGTTTATGGCATCAGGTTCTTATAAGCAAATATTTGAAGAATATCTTGGGTGTGGATTTGCTCAGAGGTAAGAACTTTCATTCTCGTGGTGTTTTTGTTATTTGGGAAGGTTTCCTGCAAACTCTTCCTTGGCTTGGTCGTAGACTTGCTTGGCAAGTTGGCAACGAACATGACATCCTTCTTGGCATTGACCCTATCATCGGTGCTTCAAACTCATTCTCACTGCTAGCTGGGCTTCGAGCATACTTAGAAGATCTGGATATTACCACCCTCTCCTGAACATGTAATACCCTTCTTGGGATTCACCACTACTGGTACACTGTCGAGGATCTTTGCGTTGCTGGAGATTGGAAAACAACTTGGGATTCTTTTACGATGGGTCTGGATTTTGGTCGTATTCGACTCAATGCACAATCTGACTTCCTGATTTGGGCACACAATATGCAGGATGGTTCTGTAACTGCAAATTTGGTATATGTTAGCATCGTCCAATCTTCGAATCCCTCGGTTGGTAGCAGAATTCTTGCTCTCATCTGGAGTGGCACTCTACCCAGAAAGATTAGTTGTTTTGTTTGGCTGGCTTTAATGAACAAATTACTCACCTGGGATAACCTCCAAAAAAGGGGTTGGATTGGGCCTGGTATTTGTGCACTTTGCAGTGCGGATGAAGACAGTGCTCAACATTTATTTTTTCACTGCGTTGTATGTAAGAACGTACTCTCTATTCTGAGTGATCAGCATCATATTGCTCCATGCTTTAAATCTGATAATCTCTGTAAATTTCTGGAAAACTGGACTGTCAGCTATTCTAAGTACTCAGCATGTTGCTTTCTTCCCTTTCACACCATGTGGGTGTTATGGAAAGCAAGAATTTATAGTATCTTTGAAGGGAAAAAGCTGTTTGTCCTCAGTTTGATTCAGTAGGTTGCTTACTGCTCATAGATGTATTGTCCTCCAGCAAAGAAGGGTAAAAAATCAAGATCTTTGGGCCCTAGCCCTGAACTTGCTTATCCTTGTGGATTTTTTGATGGAGCATCAACAAAAAATGTTGGAGGAGTTGGTTTCTGCCTGTACTTGAACGAGTCACATTCCTTCGAGTTTGTTGTGGGGGCCGGATTGAGCACCAACACAAAAGCAGAATTGGTTGGGCTTTGGGCTCTTCTGCATACCACCCAAATGATGGGGATTCCCACACTCAAGGTTTTTGGTGACTCTTCAATCATCATCAATTGGGCAAAGAGTACTGTTACCCTTTCTCCACCTAAACTCCATCACTAGTGTAGGGAGACTAGAAAGCTCTGCTCTCGCTTTCTAGAGCTGTCATTTTTCCATATCTACCGTGAACACAATCAGCAAGTAGACCGCCTTTCTAAAACTGCTCTTTCTTTGGCTCCGGGATTTGGTTCATACTCTGAATTTTTTGATGGTCTTTTGGCCTCACATGACAATTTCAAGCTCATTTGAGTTGGTGCTGGAGCATGCTCCCCTTATTTCACTTGCACCCTTTCTTGTTTAGTATGGAACGAGCTCCTTTAGATTGTTGTTCTGCGCTTCTTTTTTTACAGTAGATATGGTTTTGACTGATAGTATATACTGATGGGTATTATGATATCGTTAGATAAGCACTGGGTCCTCCCCCTAGCAGCATTGTTGAGTTGTGACTCTTTCCTGGTGATCGGCAGAATGTTACTTATTAGAACCACTTCTATGACTGTAACCCATATTTTGGGCGGGCTCATCAAATGCCCTTTGATTCTAATGAATATCAATGACAGGATTTTTTCTTTCTGAAAAAAAAATCCTCAATTGAATACCAACTACCCTTGTACCTTTTGTGGTGTTTATGGGCATTACACTCATCATTGCCCGCACTTGAATCGAGCCCATCAACTGTGGGATGAGGCAAACAAGCATGATGCTACCCATGCCCCCAATGCTAGTCTAACAATCACCTAAAACCTCCTCCTTCCAAAAATAAGATCTATTTTTTGTGAACCAAGATTTTTTTTGTGTAAATGTAAATAAAATCCAAAATTTTAAAAATTACAATTAAAAAAATGAGATCTCTATATATGATTCAATTCATTCATTNATTAATTTTTATTATTATCTTCAATGGAAAAGATTACAAATTGATACTATCATATTGATAGTATTATAGGACAATTAATGAACAAGTCATTACTTGTCCATGGAGATTGAGATTGTAATTTTTATTGGGTTTAAACAATGTGAAATTTCACAAAATTTTTGTGAGTTATCTTCACTATCAATGTGTATAGTGCCAATGGAATTTCTATTTATAGTCATTTTGACTTTATCAAATCATTTTTAATCTTCATAATTAATAAACACACATTTTTATAAAAAGATGATAACCATAACCATATACCCATTACCAGTGATATGAAAAATATAACATATTTATAATATAATTTAAAACTAAAAATATATAACATATTTATGATATAATTTAAAACTAATCAATATAGCTTACGTCAAGGTCATTCAAGGTAGGATTAAGAGTAAAAAATGATAATAAGCATATATGCATTGCCCATATAACATATTTATGATATAATTTAAAATTAAGCAATATAGTTTATATCAAAGTCATTAAGGGATGATAACAATAACCATATATGCATTGCCTTTATGTGCCATTTATGTGAAAAATATAACAAATTTATAAGATAGTTTAGAAATAAGAATATCTAATATTAAGGCCATTTAAGGGAGGAGGATTAAGAGTCAGTAGAAAATTTGGGGGTGAACCCAAACATTTGAATAAATGGAGAAGGAAAGGGGATAAAAATAAGATAGAAGAAGAAAAAAAATAATAAGGAGAGATTACATTTTGGGGGAATGAAGAAGGTTTGAACAAAGAAGAATATGGGCACTGACAAAAAGGGATACGAAAAACGCAGGAAAATGGGAAAAAATAAAAAATAAAAGATTCGAGAGAATCCAATTAATAAAATAGAGAATAGTGTAGAAGAATCAAATATAAGAAAATGAAGGGAAGGAAGAAATAAGGAAAGGGGGCACAAGGAGCACCAGGAATAAAATATTTGAGAATGAGAAAGAATGACTAAGGGAGAAAAAAATAAGTAACGCGGGTGGAGAGAAGGGAAGAGGAGGAATTGTAGACAAGGGTTGAGGAATGGAAATGAAAGGAGAATAAAGATAAAGGTAGAGGGATAGATATAATATAAGAGTTTTATTACGATTCATGAAAATAATCGATAATAGGATGGCAAATTGACTAAAAATATATTCATCTTTTCAATTGATAACCAATAGCCAATAACATTTTACACTTGACACTATTCAAAATTAAAATTAATGTTGGCTTTGTAAATATTTCTATATACAATTGCGACAAATATGTTGTTTTTTTCACTTCAGTAAAATTTAACACTAAAATTAATGCAAGTTGTGTAATGATTTAAGTCATGTTTCATTAACATATTTTTGAGTGTTTTTGGCAAAAATTCTCATAAAGGAAAAAGGTTTCCTCGACCATGTTCTTGATGGATTTCAAAGCTTCTACAAGTTGTGCCACATATGAACATTATATTTGGCAACAAATGCACCATTTTTTGTTTCTTTTATTAATGCACAATAGCATTGCAACATAAAGAATTGCTTTCTACATGTGCTTCTTCTAAAGTCGTACAACACAAAGAACACAAAAATAAATAAAAATGAGTAAATTATGACCTTTGACTTGTATGTGAATATAGTTATGCAAAACATGTCCAAAACTATCAAAGTTTGTTTAATAAGGTCTTCTCTTTGCTTGGGTTTTCAGTTCTTCACTTCTCATCAATGATCTAGAGTTTGAACCTTGTATCAATCAAGGTTGAATTTCTACATTAACAAAAAATATATTTAGAGTAGGGAAGGTCAATAACATGAAGTTACTTTTTGATCAATAATCAATACTCAAAGAAGGTTGTTTATCTCTTTACAATCCATTTCGTGAAGCCATGGAGTTGGGGCACTACTACAACCACAATCTACTAGACACTTTCGATGCAGTTTAGAAATCCTAATTTTATGGGTATTTTAGATTAAAACCAAAATATCAATCTATGTAATCCCTTTTTTTCATGAATTAGATCATTAAACTATTAGATTGAAAAAGCAAATAAAAAACCAAAAATTTAGATAATGCAAAATGGAGTTAATCATCACTTGCTAATCCTTTGTCATGATGAAATAACTCTACCTTATATAATAATGCACCGTACAAACGAGCAATTGGCTAAAACAAGCATTCTACCAACAACCAGAGCACACTTGGGTGCATGTGCATGGAGGGTGCATAAAGGGTACTTTGGGGCATGTGCATGGACAATCATCAACGAGGAGCCTAAACATATAGAAGTATAGAATGTTAATGGTTAGCCCACCTCACTACCACCATAATAATAATAAAAAATTGCTTTTCTTATCAACCCTTTTTTTTTCTAATTTTTGTGTTGCCAATATATAAACAACCAACCTCTTTTTTTTCTTATTTTTGTGTTGTCAATATATAAACAACCAAAATAGCCAAGCCAATGAATCTTTCCATCTACCGTAATTGTTGACACACTAGGGTTAAAAACAATGGTTATTTCTCAACAATTATTCCATATAGTTTTGGGAATGCCAAGCATTCAAATTTTACGATGAAGTAGTGTTGATTATGATTCACGAGGAATTCATGCCATATGGTTTTGGCAATGCCAATCATTAAAATTTTATTATGAACTAGTGTTGATTATGATTCATTAGGAATATTAGGAATTTTAAGATTGTTAATAAAATTATTTCAAGTTAAAATATTTTTTTAATGTGTAACTCATGTTTTTTGTTGTATTTATCGTACTTTACCATGTTAACCATTTATTTTCCCATATTTGAGATTCACCATTTGAAATTTGTCAATATGCATTGCTCACCACCATAAGCAGAAAATCTCGAAGATCAATCAAGGTGGCGATCTGAATACAGATAAGTGATGACAGAAATTATCCACCCAATAATGCCCACAAATAATTAATTTGTATTTGCAACACAATTGGCTTCTTGCAATGGACTTTGGTTTTATGATAATAGAGTTGTAAAAATTGGACTTTGATTCTAATTTGGTTTGACCCTATAAACTCAGGATTTAGAATTGGGGTTTTATTTGGTTTGACCCTACAAATTCAGGGTTTGGGGTTTTGGTTCAATAGTGAGGATGGTAGCATGTCAATCCACTCACCAAGGTTCAACTCCCCTGGAAACATAAAAAAAAGTATGTGATAAGTTGCAATTTCTAGGTGATGGTGACAGAATAATACCCTGTCATGACAATTATGCCAAATAAAGTGGTGTCCAATATCTTCTAGGCAATTGTAATGCTTCTAAGAACTTGAACTCCCAACAACCTAATGGAGTTTTCCAAATCGAACCCAACACTGAAAAGTATTGTCGACTCTAACAAGCACATCAGCACTGGGAAAAGTATTATCGACTCTATCAAGCACATGGTCAATAATTTGGTGTAGCTTTACTTGTAAATCTTTTGTCTTCTTTATGCAAGGTGCCATCAGGGTCTTTGTATTCCACTATTGTCCCTGATGTTGTTAGTGGCAGCACTGGTTCATGAAGAGCAACCAATCTCCTTATTTCAATCCAAGTAGTTTAAAAATTGGGCGATTTAAACCTATTTCCCAGCTCATATTCTGAACACTTCCACAAAATCCAGTCAGAGTTGTTGGCAATGCAGAATCCAGATATATGGTGTTGAGATTGCACAATCAAGGTGGAACAGCGGTTTTTGAGGGCATTGAATCCATTATTGCAATATGAATTTAGAACATTCAAATTTTTTGATCTGGTAAAAATTTAGAACATTGAAAAATTTTGATCTGGTAAAAAATTAGATCACTGGATTCCGTCAATAATGATAAAAAAGAGTCAAAATTGTCAAAATCTTTATACAGCTCAATCTTTCAATCTCCCAAATTCTTCAACCAGGACATCTTTCATTCTCTGCTTTAATAGCACAAGCCCTACGGATATATCCAAATGGGTAATGGCATGCACTGCTTTCACAGTGAAATCAACTTCTACGGACCTTCAAGGACTTCTCTACAAAATTTCGCCTTGATTTCATTTATATTAAACTCTGAATCAATATCCTTCGGACAAGTTCAACTGCTATGACATTCGAAAGATGGTTGGCAAAAATAAGTAAAGCAGATATCAAATTTGTCAATAGGGTTTTGGTTTGATGGTGAAATGGGATGTTTCAATCTTTCACCAAAGCACAACCACCTTAGACATGTTTACGCGTGGGTCATCTCACTTGTGTAGGTAGGCCATCTAATATAAGTAGATCGTTCCATGTGGATGGTGTCATCTGCGAGTCTTGGGGAACTTTGGCAGAGAGAATCCCCAGTGACTACATCTTAGTTGAAGTGGTGAGTTGAAGCATACATAATATTGAATATCCTCTTTCTATAAATACATACCTCTGGAATGACCATATAGCAAGCCTTCGATTAATAACTTTGAGACAGCCAGGTGGCAATCTAGTTATTCCATATTGTTTCTGCAGTGAGAAAGCTGCAAGAATCCTCTAAATCATCAGATGAATTCTTCTACATCAACACAGAATTGCCCTGATGCTTCAATAAACGAAAAAACAAATGGACATGTAACTTGCAGTGGATCTGCTCACCCATTCTATTGCATGCAATGGATCCCCAAAGCTTGCTCCCATGCATGCCCCTTTCTTCAACACTCCTTCCCCACCCTTCCAATATTGGTAGACTCTTCACCCTCTCTCTGAACCCTTTACTCCAAAGCAAACCCTGCTACCCAGCATGGAACCAACAAATCCCGTAACCACGATATCAGACAAAAATACCTGAGAATATAGCCCCTCAGCCAAGCCCAAGAAACAAGAAAAGGCTACTAGTCAACGCAAACAAATTAGAATACAGTTAGTATTCCATTGGAAAAACAATCCTGCCTAAAGATGAATGCGGTTAATCAGTCACCGGAAAGCTCTACATGAAGCAAAGTGGTAGAGACAGACTCAGACACCAATGCAGATCAAATAACGAAGGAGCTCGAGAATATTAGGAATGGCCCTGGGCTGAATAATGAATGAAATGTTTCTGCATTGGCAGTGAATTTGAATCTGACGTGAAGCCTGAAGGAACTCTCGGTGAAGTTTGGGCAGACACTGGTAAAACCAACCTCAACTTCCAACAAAATGTGCTACGCCCTAAAAAAGATAGCAACAGTGATATCTAGGAGGCCAACCCAAACCCTGAAGAAGGCCAGCAAAGGAAAAAGGGAGTAGATGTTAAGGAAAGCTCAACAAGAGTGAAAAAAGATCTCCAATAAATGGTCTGTATCACTATGGACAGAGCCCTTCTTTGAATGGATGTGACAAACTTCGACCCCCATGCACATAACAAAGACCACAAAGAACTACCTAATGGCATGGACATCACACCAGAAAAGTGGCCTCCCGCCTACCTACCCAGATTTGTTTTGGTCAGCTACAAATTCTCAGGACCACATCTAATGGAAAGCAGCAAGAACTATACCTCCTTTGACTCTCTGGTTAAAATAAAATATGTGTTTAACTCTAGTTTAAAGTTTACCCTCCTGTTTTATTGAAGGTTAAGGCAGCAGAGAATTTTATTGTTTGTATACCATTTACCAAAATAAGTTGCCACTATCAGACCCTTTGCCCAGAACTGAAGCAGAGGCCTTTCTGTAACATTTTTGTTATCTACCTGTTAATATAATCAAAATCCCTGTTCCCACAAATAATAATGCAAAAACAAATGACTATGCCAGTCAAAATGACAAACCTGAAGATGAAATCCAAGCTCAGGAGCCCATTATCACTAAAAATCTTAGCTAGATTCTGAATCTGCCCAAAAGAAACTTGTAAAGATAAATGTCAGCTACAGAAATAAACTAACTTTGGCAATTGAGCTGCAGCCAATGGAATATATTTAAATTTGTCCAAGAACAAATTGTCCACAAAGATGTAAAAAAATATGATATGAATTTTCAATGTTTTAAAGTGCAAGAACCGTCAGAGTAAATGTTGGAGTTTGCACAAAAATAGACACTGATCTGCACCGGTAAAAATCATTCTTTAATTACACTGCACAACACTGAAAGATATTAATGAGTATGTCAATTGGTTCTAGTTTGGATAGCTGAGAGGAGAAGATAGCATCATCCTCACCTGGGTTCGAATGTCCCAAGTCTGACATGTTCGCTCTTTATGACATGTTCGCTCTTTGTGAACAGGTTGTTGATTGGGACTCTTAGTAAGCAAATTGTTCATTGGGCCTAGCACAGTATCAGACTGCTATTACACTTGCGGCTGACCTGGGAATTGATGAGACTTGCTGACTCAAGAAAGACTAGGTAAATAAGTAAATAAGACTTAAAAAGTTAAAATATAGTAAATCTCGTGAACAAAAAATATGGGAGTTTGATGGCGTGAACAAAAAATATCGGAGTTTGATGGTGAGTATGGCAGTTTCCCACGAGTCTAGTGAGTAGCGAGTTTCAAGGGTGAGTCTTCGGCAAGTACTCACCCCAGCCAAGACTCGCAAGTCTTAGCCGAGTCAAACTACACTGATGACATACATTTAGACCTTTGGGCTTGAGGGTGCGATAAGTAGTTACATGTCTAGTCTTGGCCAAGTCAAACTATGCTGATGACATATATTTAGACCTTTGGGCTTGAAGGTGGGATAAGTAGTTACATGTAAAAAAGAAAAAATATTATTAAGTTGTCGAGGGTGGGAGTAGTTATGTAAAAAAGAAATAGATATTAATAAGATATTATAGTCATATTAGGAATGGAAGGGGTTTTAATTGGATGGCATATTTTAAACTTGCACCCTATTAGGAATGGCATTATTTTGCATTGATATAGTTAAGATTACCAGTATAGATCCATTTTAACCCAAGTCAAACTACACTGATCTCAGTTTGACCTCTGGGCTTGAGGGTATGATAAGTAGATATATGTAATAAAGAAAAAAATATTAATAAGTTGTTATAGACATATTAGGAATGGAAGGGGGTTTTAATTAGATGGCTTATTTTAAACTTGCACCTTATTAGGAGTGGCATTATTTTGCACTGGTATAGTTAAGATTGCCAGCATAGATCCATCTTAACCCTGGATCTGAAGAAGAATTAAAAAATGTGGATATAATTCTCTCTATGCTGGATCTGAAGAAGAATTAAAAAATGTCGATATAATTCTCTCTATGCTGGATCTGAAGAAGAATTAAAAAAATGTGGATATAATTCTCTCTATGCTGGATCTGAGGAAGAATTAAAAAAATGTGGATATAATTCTCTCTACGCTTAAAAGAGAATTTAAGATGGAACTATACTAGTTTATTTATTATAGATTTTTATGGTCAATTTATTAAATTTATTATTATGGTGAGCTATTTTTTAATTTTTCATTTTTATGGACTTCAAAACTGTAAAATAAGCAAAATGAAAAATAAGAAAATAACCAAAACTGTAAAATATTACTTTAAAAGCTCCAATAAACTATAAAAATGTATTCATGTTATCTTTTTTCTGTTACAATATTGAGTCTTAGCATTTTGTAATATTCAAGCTCCAAGCTTCTTTTGAAGGAATGGATAAATCAAGCCTATCAAAGATGAAAAATAATCCGTATCTATCATCATATTAGTGTCTAACACCATGCCCCCATATCGCGTAATGTATCACAATGGTTGACAGTTCCCCGGGTTAAAACCGCTTGCTGTACACATGTTCAGCCAGCCCAACCATCGCCGTTAAATCAAGATTCCAATTTGTCTGTGGGTTCCTGCTGTTCCTATAACCATGCACCAGTGCACAATTATATAGAACATCAAAAACAACCCTTGTGTTTTTACTTAAGTGAAGCAAACCTCAATACATCAGCTGAAGCACCAAATCAGTGAAAGGTTTTAAACATCACATATCTTACATCTCAGATTTAGCCATGCTCATTGTACAGATTTCTCATAAAAAAATACTAGGTTGGAAATGAAACCAAGCATCATCCTGAATATTGCAATCTCCAAACATGATGCACTTAACTTATATTTTCTTGGGATCGGATTTCACTATATGGCAGGGGCTTTATTTGGCGTTCATCAGAAGAATCACAGTCAGTAGAATCCTCTTCAACAGAATCTATCTGGACTTCTTTTAGCTGTCCTGAAGCAGAAGTATCTAATTTTTCCTTTTTTTGTCTTTTCTTCTCTTTTTTCTTCTGGCGTTTGGCTCTCTTCTTTGCAGTCCGTTCCTCTGCGGCCTTTACCCTCTCTTCCCTTCTTGCATTGAATTCAGCCAATTCTTTTCTCTTTTGATAGTCTACATCCATCCGAGAAAGCCTATCTTGCTCCTTTCGTCTCATTTGTCTGTACTGTTGGATTCATTATCACATAAGAGGAAACCAGTCTTAGTTGGGCATTCTTTGGGTAATCAAGATAAAGTACATACATCTACAAGGACCTCTAATATTGAAATTAAACAAATTAAAATAAATAATTATAATATGATGATATAAAAAAGCTAGCAAATGAAAAGATATATATGCAATTACAGGAAAATAACTCATCGGTCATCGGTGTCCAAATAACTTGCCATGTTCTTATCCTCGAATTCAAAATCTCCTAGTATTACTGATGTTTCCATAACATCTGATTTTCTACTAAACCTAACACGGGTTACACTGTTCCGAGATCCCAATCACATCTTGCATGAAATGCTACAACGACCAATGACATTTTTGACCATACAAGATTAAAGTTATTTTTTAGTTTGTAATTGTATACTCCTATAAAGCGTTGCTACAAGTATGTTGTTTTGTCTACTTGACAGACATTTAACATTAAAATTAATAGTAGTCTTTTGAAGATACCAGTCATCTTTTCATAAGTATATTTCAGATTTCTGTATGGCAGGATTTCTCGTAAATGAAAAAATTGTCTCTACATGTTTCTAAAATGATTACAGAGCTTTTGCACACAACAGTGCTCATGAATTTTATTTTGGCAACAGTTGCACCCTTTTTTGTTTCTTATATTGAGAGGCAACAAACATTGCCAAAAATGGAACTCCTTTCTACAAGAGACTTTACCAGAAATGCAGATACCCCAGGATTAAATAAAGGAGCAATGATCTTTAGCAACACATACAGGTGAATATAGCTATGCCAAACACGCCTAATATTGTGGAAGTTAGTTTGATAAGGTCTTCACTTTGCTTGAATTTTCATTGTTTTGCCTATATTCAGGTCTTCTATGAAGTCTGAACCTTGTCTCAGACTCTCAAGCAATGTTTCAATATGGAAAGGAGATGGAGGATATTTTTAGGAGTACATGGTAGAGCAAAGCATAGTTTATATGAAGTTATAGAAATCAACCCTAGTTTTCAAAGGAATTAGTACCAGCATAGATCCATCTTAAAAGGGATTTAGCAAGCACTCTCTTGAGATACAAACCTGTTTTTAAAGTGTAAATGTTGAGGAAGCGTTTTAAATTTTTAATTTATCAAATTTGTGTTTTATTTATATATATGCAGTTGTAAATGTTTCAACTCTAATGAACCGACATGGTATTATTTTAGAATATTTTATTATTTTTTTAAAGGACAGGTGTCAAATCTAGGTTGAGCATGGAAAGAGTTACACATCTCCAATTTATCTAATTTGTTTTTTTTAAATATATGCTGTTGTAAATGTTTTAACTCTAATTGAGTCAACATGTTATTATTTTATAATATTTTATTATTTTTTAAAAGAACACGTGTCAACTCTAGGATGAGCACGGAAGAAGTTACAGATCTCCCCCTACTGGGCTGTAGAATGCGCCTCTTCGGCGCAATCAAGCAAAAATAAACAAACCAAAGTGTTTGAAAAGATTCTCAAGGAATTTTGAAGACTTTGTTTTGATGGGGATTTTAGAGATAACCAAAGGGGGGCAAGAACAAGAAACAAGCAGCCAAATTGTCAATGAAGCTAAACAGGTTGAAGTGGCTTATAAAGAAGGTTTAGGTAAGGCCAAGAAACCATGAAAAAGAATTCCAGGTTTTCAAGAAGGGCCTCAAGTTGTCTATGGAAAGAAAACTAGTTTGCCGTTTATTTATTTAAGGTGTTTCTAGGTTGGCCATTGAAACTAATAAGGTAACTACTTTATCAAGTCTTGAAGGGAATAGAATTACAACAAAAGAAGTTAAAAAGCTCTTTGCTAGTTTTGAGTTAGTCAAAGTAATCTAAATATACCATGGAAATAAATAGTTGCAAGTGAAAATGCAAAAGCAATGATTTCTCTATGAATCATAGAGATTTCTGCAACAAATAAAGATTCTCAAACCTTGCATTACCTGGCATGACATTGAATAATTTAGATGGAATGACAATGATTTTGTTTTCTTTGGAAACTGTTTGAAGAAACATACCCTGAGATTGTGGGTTTTGCTATATAATGCAGAATCTCTTCATCTTACAATCCATTAGAGTGTCAAAGGTTTGTCAATCCATCATTATAAGGTCATTCGCATGTTTGGTTTACATAGGAAATAACACTCATTTTTTTGTTATACATGTTGGAGTTTGTGCAACTTCAGAAGCTATTCTTATTGTCCTCCTTCGGGAGTTGAACTTGTTGTAATCATTCATACGAACCCTAGAAAAAACAATGTAAGCCTTGGGGTGAAAAGCCGTCAATAAAAGAATAAAATATAAAATTATATTGCTCCCCTAAGTGAAGTCGGCCCCAGTTAATTTCTGGGTGGGAAAACAGTTCAAATAGGAGGCACCCCTCCTCATTATTACACACAACAGCAGCACAGCAGCACAAGTGAAGCGCGCAGTTTCTGGCAGAGTGCAGCTACACAGCAGCTCAGAGAAGTTCACATACACTGCAGAAGAAGACTGTTTTCAGGATTTCAATCTTTGGAAAGCATTTCCATATTTTTCTTTTCTTTCTTCATTGTACTCTGATCTCAGAATTATTATCTCTAGACGAAGGTTGGTGGGTTTTCTCCCAATTGGGTTTCCCGTGTTATTGTTCTGTGCTTTGTCCATCTTCTAGTGATCCTATTGATAAATGTAATTAAGATATACTGCTAGAATTTCAAGAAACTCTAACAATACTTTCATCCCAAGAAGTGCAACAACACTCAGAGGTCTATCATTTCAAATGCCTGTAGTTGGTCTTACTTCACTTGTGCAATTCCAGGTTCATTACTACTTGTAATAATAAATTATCAACTATAAGTGCTCATCAAATAAATATTTGGATGTGACTTCATTTTGAAGAATCTAATTTACTCAAAATTAGCAATCTAACAGAATCTACTATATATACAAATACCACACTCTTGATGCCTACTTCAGCCCATACAAATCATACAACGTGTTCTGTAGTTGACATGCTAGTTTCTCCCTTCCAAGTTGCACATATCCAAGTGGTTGTTCAACGTACTCCTTCATTTATCCATGCACTCAAGAATGCACTCTTTGTGCATCCATCTAGCGCAATGTCCATCCAAACTACTCTACAAAACTAATATAAATTTAAAAAATGGTCATATTGGCTACTGGCGTGAAGATTTCTTCATAGTTGATTTCTTCTTTTTGCACATAGCCTTTGGCTATTTGTCATCCACCCAACCTCCTTGAGAGTTGGGTGCCTTAATTCTCAACAACTACCCCATTTTACTTCCAGCTCTCAAAAAAATCACCACACAACCAAGATGCTTAACCAGAATTATGCAATCTAACAGAATCTACTATATGCATGTCCATAATCATGTGCAGAAAAAATTTCAACAAAGGAATTGAAAACACATAATTGCATCATAAGGAAACACCATAAGGAAATTTTGGTTCCAAGATTCTTGTGGTGTGTATTAAATTGAAACATCGACAAGTTAAATGGCCACTGTGGATACTCCAGAAGATGTTCGCTATGACCGTAAAGATACTTTACATAATTGTAAACATGTAAAATAGTTCCTAAGGGAGTATTCACTACCCATCCATATGCGCCCACCTTAAATGTCACCAAAGTTGCCAATGATATAACAAGGGAGGGCTGTGTACAAGGTTGCTGATCCGGAAACAGTAGTCCTATGACCTGTCCATTTCACCAACACAGATACTCTGGAAGAATAATTCAAAATCTCTGCAATTAAAAGATTGATTGACAATTTGAATTTTAAACTGAGTGCAAAGCTTCTTGTTCTCTGCAATTTCTCTGGCAACTGAAATCCAGCTCTGCCAATATGCCGTATTACTATTGCTCCAACTGACCAAAAACAATGCCCAAAAAACAAATCTGTTGGTCCAAATTTCAAATGCATTCACAGTCTAATGCATGCTCTATCTTAATGGTCAGCTCCAATGGCAAAATCATTCTGTTGTTCATTATGCATTCAACCTCTTAATTCTGTTAATCCAGTACATACATATACTATGCTTCAATGTTGTTGCAGTTTCAGGTTGTGGCTTATGTTCATTCAACGCCCAAGCAATTAAAAATACACTTAAACATATGGCTGGCAGCCAAACACACAAAGATTTGATTAAAACACATGATTGGTGGCGATGAGACCCATGGTCTAGCCTTATTTGCACAATCCAATAGCAATTAACTGGCTGTAGATGATGATTTATTCAGATGATTTAGAATAGAGATCTCTCAGCCACTGTTGCAAACCAGCGATTTCAACCATGGCAATTTGGCAGTGAACTAAGGAATTGGCAGACCGATTATCCAAGCAATGGGCTAACGATCAGGGTCAATCGAGCTATTGTAGGATGTGGTTACATAACATTCGGACAATTAATTACCCATCAGTCTAACTGGCAAGAGTGCTGTAGAATGTAAGCTTCAGAGCATTTGGACTACAATTCTTATGACAGCAAACAAATAAGCAAATAACTGAAGTCTGTGATTTGTTCAAGCTGCGAATGGTGGAGCTACTAAGCCAGAAATTGTGGTAGACTGTGGGTTGCACCAGTCTACGGAACCATCAATAAAAAAGCCCACTCAAATAGTTACAGCGCTGCTGCCTGCATGTACATTAAATTTCCAATCACTGTGATTCCACCAACAGAAATGAATTTGGGGAATCAAACGCACTTGTTCTGGGACAAGAAGCACATAACCCCCACCCCAGGAACACCAAACTGGGTGCAGAAGAGATACAAACTAATGATTTTCAAAGTTAGCAGATTATCCACTTAGTCATATTTTCCTAAATGATGCCTCTCTGTAAATGAGCTTCAATTTTTATTTTCAAAGATATGTAATGCACCCTTGCCTTATGCAGATACATCTGCAGGCCAACAAAGTGCAGCTAGACCTCAACCATTTGACAGACCTCTGAGGCTCAAGCCTCAAAGCCATGCAAAGGACATAAAGAGCCCCCACCCCAGTGACACCAGGCTGGGTGCAGAAGAGATAAAACTGTTAATTCTCAAATCATGGTAAGCAGATTCTGCATTCGGTAAGATTTCCCTAAAGGTAGCCTAAAAATTGAAAGCTTCAATTAAAACAGCTATGTTAATCTACAAACACATACTGCTGGAAATTCAAACAGCAAATACACTGATTTGAACTCTCAATCACATCTATCTTCTGGAGAAAACTGAAAGAATAAATACATTGCAAGAGCACAACACAAAAACTCACCAACCAACAAATTGCTGCACCCTGCATCTCCTTTGTATCATAGGAAAAAGAGAGAAGATGCAAAGTATCTGGTACCATGGAGGAATTCCCCAAGATGACTCAGTCGAATCCTATCCCTAATCTACTCAGCTAGTGCATTCTCCTGCATGGATAGAAGAACCAAAGATAGTGCTCACCAACTAGAGCATAACTATGGCAAGCATGCATGCATATTCCTTGGATTATGCATCCTCAACTCTTCATGCAAGCACCTAACACTTCCTAGGGATCAGTTCCTTATTCTAACATCAGATAATACATGTCAAAACAAAATCCAAAATTAAAAATAAAAATACAAAAATATATAATAAAAAAACTAACTGAATGGCTAGATCTAAACAACAATTTATTTGTAGAAGTGTTCTAAGGTTGATGCATGCATGTGCCCTTTCCATCACTCTCCTACATAACTAATGTGCGCCTCCTCTATTCCACTGATGTTGCACTCTCATACAAATTGCATTCTCTCTGTTGTTGTGCCCTCATACAGACCACCCTCTCTGTGGTTGAAAACAGGAACAAAGAATAATTAAGCTAGAGCACCATAACTGCTAGATAGAGTTGACTAAGCAACAAAGATAAAATAAAATAAAATAAAAATCAAACACACTCTCTTTTTGAGGAAGATATTCTCCACCAAGCCCAGTCTCTCCCTCAGCATCTCAAACATTCCCTTGGCCAGGGGCTTCAACAAAATATCTACAGCCTGCAAAGATGAAGGAACATACTCTAGGATTACTGCACCTTTCTAAACTTTGTCCATGAGGAAATGGTACCAGATGTCTATGTGCTTCGAGCAATTGTGAAAAAATGGATTCTCAATGAGCCTGGTACAACTCTAATTGTCACAATCTACCATAGTAGGCTCCAACATCTGTTGAGTCAACTTTGCAATCAACTTGAAAAGCCAGATAGCTTCACAGCTAGCAAAGCTAGCTGCCATATATTATGCATGTTGAATTAAATGCCATTGCTGCCTAATTCCTCCTGAACCAGGATGTCATACTTGAACCAAAACTAAAATAGAACCCTGTAGTACTCTCCCTGCCTGCATCTCCAGCCTAGTCAAAATCCACAAAACCATGTAGTATCAACTCGCCATCTCTAACATAGACTATACTGTATTGTGCCCTTCAGATATTGGAGCACATGTTTTGCAACATCCCAGTATATCTACTGTGGCTCAACAATAAGCTGGATCGAAGTGTTTACTGCAAAACAAATATCAGGGTTGGTATTCACTAGATTAGTAGATACACAGGGGAACCTATCGATTGTCTGTACACAGATGGATCTACCAAACCTTAACCTAAATTTGTGAATAACTTCAAATTTGATACAATAGGAGTAGCCATGGGCTTACAATCCATCTTCTCAAATCTCTTCAAAATCTCGACTGCATATTTGACCTAACTAAGGAAGACCTCAACCGAAGTCTACCAAACCTCTAGACCCAAGAAATAGTGCACAAGATGAATGCTCTTCATGTCAAACTAGAGTGCCTACTCTATCTCGCAGTATGCTATAAACTTCTCAAAACTACCTGTAAGTGTCAAGTCATCTACATACAGGACCAAAACAAGCAGATCAAATCTATTAAATACATAATAAAGGTTGGGATCTGCAACAATTTGGTGAAGCCCCAAACTTATCATGCACTTATCAATCCATGAGTACCAAGCAGCAGTGATAGTTTCAGCATATAAAGGGCCTTTTTCATGTGGAAATTTCATAAAAGTAAAACACCACTAAATGCAAATTCAGAAATTTTACCTCAACCTAGAGATTCCCCAGATCTATTTCTTATGATAGCAGTATATATTTCACTTGTATCCAACCAGATACACAAGGTAGCCAAAGAAAATAAACACCGAACAATTGTACTTGAAGAGTACTGTGTTTCCATCCCTTAGGGTACAAATCCCAACATATAATAGAATTGAAAATTACTTAATTACAGCAGATTTATTACAGTCATAAATCTGCCCACTTGACTTCCCTATGTTTGTCAAATCACTCAACAAAATCAGCTAGTTCGTGATAAATATGCATACCAAACAGCCCTAGAAGCTACTCATTCACCATGAGATCATCACTGGAAATCAGATCTGTAAGTACACAAAGTTTGGACGCAAAAGCACTTATCATTTATACATAAGAATGAAGTTACAAGTACATATCAACAGCTTATCCCAAACAGGTAGAAGCTAGTCCTTCAAGCTTATCCCAAGCTCTAGGACTCCAAACTCTAGCTACAGCATCCACCATCAATAGCAAACCCTAACCAGCAATACAAAGGGTTAGCAAGGTATTCCACCCAACTGTCTAGCCATGCCAAAGGCTCCAGAACACACTAGCTTCAACAGTAACAAGTCCAACCTTGATCTTTCACCAAGCTCTCCAAGCAAAGGGCTCCAAGTCCTCTATAGGATTTCTTTGCCACAAACCTTGGGTCCTTCTCACACAAGGACTCAAACCCTAGCACTTCAAGTCTTTTCTAGGTTTGGCCTCTCAAAACCCTAGTACAAAACTTCTAAGCAAAGGTTTTTAGCACACCCTTGTCACAAATTCCCCACTACATCTAGAAATCAATGTTTGGGACAACAAGTGTTTCTCCCTCAACCTTTGTTGGAGGCTCCTAAGACCTTGAGAAACATGCAACCTCATCAAACTTCATGTCTTAGCTCACTACCATCTTCCACTGTGACAAAACATCGACTCTAAAGGCCTAGGAGGACTCTGTAAGCCCGGGAGGACTCATGATATCCAATAAAAACACCCTTCGAAATAAAGAGTTCCAATTTAGTTATTTTCTCCTCGTGAATACACAACAATTGAAAATGCAGAAGGTTGACACCTGAGATTTCTCACCAATGAAACCTTCCTCTATTGTTTTGTCCTTCAATACCCTATGAAGACATACGTTCAAGATGTAAATAGTAATACTATATGCTTCTACCTAAAAGGAACATAAGCAGATCTAAGATATTAACAATAGCCTTGGTTATCTTAACAATGGGCATGTTCTTCCTTTCGTCAACCAGATTCCACTACAAGTTGTAAGGCACTATTAACTCCCTCTTGTTCCCTTCTTCTCTACAAAAGTAATCAAAATCCTTGGAGATAAACTCTCCTCCATTATTAAATCTCAATGCATTCATCTTCCTACCTATGTAGTTCCCCCACGAAAGCAACATGCTAAAGACTTCATCACTAGTCTTCATAAAATAAATCCAAGTTTTCCTAGAATAATCATCAATGAAAGAAACATAGATATTACTTGTCAATGAAGCTTATGGCATGGATCCACACCTCTAAATGTACAAGAGCAAGAATCCCTCTCAATCAAAGCTTGTTGCTTGGAAAGGCAGCCTTCACATGCTTTCGAAGTACACGTCCCTTGCACACTCCTGCTAAGTGCACGTCCCTTGCACAATCCTATCCTCTCCTCCATGAAATCAAGTAGTCCCACCACCAAGTCCTTCAAAAGGGGCACAACTCCATAGTGGAAGTGACCTAATCATATGTGCCAAAGCACACACAAATTGTCATTGATATGCACCAAAGCTTCATGCTTCAAAGGATATGCTAGCAACCTATAAAGACCACCCTCGCATTGTGATTTTGGTTGTTGAGTCATCTCGCAAAAGACATCACCTCCATTATACTTTCAATATTCACAAAACCACTCCAAATGAGGAGTCACATGAAAATACACACCTAAGTTCATCAACCATGCATCGTAATCTGAATGTGTATTTGTAGATGCCAAATACACATCCCCTCCTTTTGAAGAGTCATTCCCTTCTACGGAGGGAGCATCATGAAATCCCTTCCTTTTGTCAACATTATGTATCTACAATCTTTCTTATAATGCTTAGCCTTTCCACATTTCCAACATTTCCTTATAGATTGTCCTAGAAATTTAGATCTACCTCTAGATTTAGATCTACTCCCCAAAGACTTGCATTTATTTCTATCTTTAGGGAAACCTCTCACAAACAAGCCATCCTTGGTCTAACTATCATGGTTTTTTCCCTTGTTTCTTTTGATAACAAGGATGGGACCACATCCTCATGCTTTAATGTGGTTGCATTACTCCTAAAAGCTACAACTAGGCTACCTATGAATGTTGGAAACAAACACAAAAGACTAATGCACTTATCTTCTTTAAAAAAACTCATATCAGACATACAACAATTGACCTGCCGCAATGTTGAAGATATTCAGATGCCTTGTCACATAGTTGTCATCGTTCATCCTCAAGGGTACAACTACTTTAGAAGGAAAAGTTTGTTTACCATGGACTTAGATTGGTACAAAGCCCCTAACTTATCCCATTATGCCTTCAATGTAACTTCTCTCTAGACATTCAGTAACATTAAATCTAATAGACAACCAAATCGTACTCTTTTTCTTCCTATCCAACTTCATCCAGTCTGTCGCTACCATAGCATAGGTGCAGTACCAAACCCACAATGACCCACTATTCTTTGTTTACAAGAAGATCCTCCATCTTGAGCTTCCATAGCTCAAAGCTTTGACGATTAATTTCAAACTCTCGATTCTAGAATTGCTCACCATTCTCTTCCACGTAAGAATCATTGTCACAAAGCTCCCACTAAAACCAAGTTTATCATAGACCTAAGATAAAAAAATTCTATCGAGAACGAGCTGAACTCTAGTAATAAAGGTGTCCCCCCGAAGCCAATAATCTCACTCTAATGCCAAATGTAAGTTTTAAACATTTGCAAGTGAAGCAATGCATATAGATTCTTAAGCGAAAAGAACAACAATTGCACACGTAATACACAAAGAATTACCCTAGAAACCCTTAACCAGAAAACCAACCTAACTTAGAGATATACCTCCATCTTCTTCATTGTATTAACTTAACCAATCACAATACAATTATAAAACATTTAGGTATTTTGCAACATCCAAAACCCTAGTTTGCTCACCTAGATTAGATTACAACCCTAATCCCTCAACCAGGATTAGATTTCAAAAAGTTGAAAAATCACAATAGCATAAAGCAAAAAAGCAACCCAAACAACTAATGCCCGTGGATGAGTGCACAATCCACATGAAATTAAAGTCTACATGCAAAGTATATAACACATCTCCAACGATGGCCCTCAAATCTTTCTTCCCCTAAGTTCAAACTTCAAAGATCCTTCTTTTTCTTTTGACCCTTCATGGATCCTCTGTTTTTGCCTTCTCTCCCCACCTTCTCAATGAGGGATACATTTTGAACCTCCTCATCTCTAGTTGTTACTGTCTCAAACCTTTTCTCCTCCTAGACAAAGTCATCCCGCGGTTTTTCAAAAGTGGGCAACTTGTCACAAACACATACAACTTGAATAAATTATTCCAATACATTCTTACTTGAGCTAACACACCCTCATCAACCTTGTCCCCTATGGCTGTGAGTTGATCTCTCAACTCTATGATCACCATCGCATAGCTTGCCACGATATCAGTATTGCTAATGTAGGTAACAATGAGCTTCTTCTTCAAAAGCATCCTGTAGAAGAAGTTCATGTCGATTTTTACTAAGCAGCATCGAGAGCCATTGTCTAAGAGAATAGAGGCACCTAGTCAGTTACCAAGAATTTGACCTGGTCTGAGACTGGGGGACTCAGCCTAGGGCTGAGGGCCATTCTCTAGGAGAATGGAGGCACCTGGTCAGTTACCAAGAAATTGACCCAGTCTAGGACTGGGGGTCTCAAACTAGAGCTGAGGGCCATTCAATGAATGGAGGGACCTGGTCAGTTACCAAGAATTTAACCTAGTTCGGGACTAGGGACTCACCCTGGGGCTAAGGGCCATTGTCCGAAAGAATGGAGGCGATGGTCAGTACCAAGTATTTGACATTGAGTCATTTGATGCAGCCTGGGGCTGAGGCACCTGGTCAGTTACCAGGTCATCACCATAAGCCCTGGACCGGGTCTGGGCACGTGATGCAATCCTCTCCTTGATCTATGGGCTGTGAGACCTTCTCTAGGGACTAGCTACCCCTGGTTGAGAGACCTAGCACCTGATCTTGGTGGCACGAGGAGATCAAGATAAAGCATTTAGTAATTCTCCTTATTTATGAAGATGCACTTTGAGTGGGCATGAAGGACCCTTGAGACCACTTGCTTTGACCACAAAATACTTGGAGGACCTTCCAACCCTAATCTTGGTCCATGAGACCAACAAAAGAAAAGACCTAGTGACCCAAGTCAAAACACAAGAAGACCTTTGTACCACAAAAAGATTAAAGTCAAAAGGTCAAAGATGAAAAAGAATCAAACCCTAATGTCAACTCCTGAATATGTGGGACCAACTCAAATGTTTGACAGGCTATAACTGAAGGACAATTGCAATTCATTTCACATACAGCGTTATCACTTAACTGCTCCTTCTCAACTGCGGCAATTCGTGACTGGGATTTTTCTTTGTATTTGTTGCTGTTGAAGGAAAGTTGTGGCTGAGATTTTTTCTTTGTTCTTCCTCTTTCCCTAGTATGGCGACCTAGCCTACTAGGGCTTCTTCATGCGCAGCTAGCAGGCTCATGGTAATGATCTAGGGTAGCAGCATACCCTAGTTGGTGTTCACGGACTGCTACAGCAGACTACCCTTTCCTTGCTAGTGTTTACGGGCAGCAGCAGTCACTGCTCCATTGGTTGCTGGGGTTCACGGGTAGCAGCAAAAGAGGGAGGCTGCCATACCCTTGCTAACATTCACGGGTAGCAATAGACCATTGCCGGTGGTCTAGGGCAACAGCACAAGGCTGCCCTAACCCTCGCCGTCGGTCCTCATTGACAGCAGCAGTCTTCAGCAAGTCACGGGCAGCATACAAAGAGGCACGGGCAACACTAACAGGTCACAGGCAGTGTCAACAATTTTTCATGCAGCAGTAAACAAGGTTCGGGCAGAAGTTCACAGATCTCAGGCAGCAGGTTAATGGTCACAGGTAGCAGCAGTAAGGCTACTGCAAGTGGTTGGGATTTGTAGCAAAAGGTTGCTACAGAACTCAGCATTAGCCCACTCTCCACGTGGCAACAACATTTGGTGGCAATAGTAAGCCTGCTAGGGTTTTGGAAAAACTCTATACATTCATCTCAGAATTCTGAGATCAAATTTTTCTTCTTTCATGTACAAACTCAGTCATCTCATTTAGAGGATGAAGCAGCTATTCCAGACTACTAGAAGAACAAGCCAACACAATCTCTAAAATAAAACAAAATAAAACTGTCTTTTTTTATTGTTTTGGTCTGAAAATTTCATAAACAAGAAGGTAACATTAAACAAGCTAAAACAAGTACTAAATCATATAAAGATAAAGGACTGAGATGAATCATATATAACAAATAAACCAGACAGAGTAAAGACAAGTGATTGAGTTCCACCCACAACCTACAAGCATTTCATGAATAAAACATTATACAAGAAACAAAATTGCAGATTGAGTAATTTAACAAACCATAAATGAACCGAATAATGAAGATAATAAAGGCTTATAAGTGATATATATCATAATCAGTCTCAAAATTACATGAGAGCTTTGAATCGTAGCTTGATACAATAGCTCTTGAACCTCCCCTTGCACAAAATTCAAACCCCACTACCATCTAATTTCTTTCTTTTATCCTTGCTAGATCCCAAAAACAGTTACTTAACTAACTAACTAACTTTTAGGTCAAGTTCTCAAAACTGCTACTAAAACGATTGTTTTTCAAAACCAGCGTAGATCCAAATCCTCGACTCTATCAAGCGTCGAGAGGGATCAAATGTCTCGAGGTGCAAACCTCTTGTTAGGTATTGCACTCAATGGACATCAACTTTGGTGTGTCCTATATATAGCCATTGATTTGATTCAAACCAAAAGACGCATCTTTTTATTTAAGGTCCACATATAATATTTTTATTATTGATATTTAATATTATTTATGGATGACATATAATATTTATTATTGTTTTTTATTTTGTTAGGAACGAACATTACAACATTTCCCCATACATGGTCTTAAAACCATTTGCAAGGCCCTCGTAAACAATGTACAATAAAACCATGGGTTGTTTAGGAGGCCTTGCACCACCATGTGCAAGACCCTCCTAAACCATGGGTTGTTTAGAAGGCATTGCACATGGTTTTAAAACCATGTGCAAAGCCAACATTTTTTGGGGGATAATTCATTTTTTTTATTGTGTTTTTTACCTCACCCACATTTATTTTACGAATAATTAAATTTTTACTTTTTTATTGTTTTGTTAGGTAGGTAGGAAGATTCCAACATCTCCCCCATATTAGGTTGTTTTTCTTGCCGACATTTATTTTGGCCTATAATTAAAAATTTTATTTTATTATTAATAAAAATAATGTTACATAACGTTATGTAAAGTTACAAGATCTCCTCCATACTGGGTTGTAGAGCGCCTCTAGGCGCAATAAACTACTAACTTTACAAAAATTAACCAAAGACACCTGTTAGTAATGATCTTTAAAGATTTTTGGCTGCCTCAGCCAAAAGTGCTATCCCTTCCAAAGCTTGTGATTTCCTTCTGGTTCTTTGTTGTTCTACTTCCAAGTATTCAACATTCCTTGACAGTTCTTGATTCTGCTGAGTCAAATCCTGGATTTTCTGGTACAACTCCTCAAATTTGCCTTGAGTCTGCCTCTTCCTTTTCAAAGCTTCCTTTGAAACCACAATCAGCTCCCAGTAATGTGTGTTAATATCTTCAAGATCCTCCCTTAATCTCTTGTTTTCCATGACCAAACCCTCATTGGTTTCATTCAGAAAATCGATTTGATACTTATACTGTTCAACATTCTTCTGAAGATTTTCATTTTCTAAGTCTATGCATTTTCCTTCTTGAAATGAGGAAGTTTTCTCTGATAACCAGGGGATATTCAGTTTCTTGAAAATTGCATCATCATCTTCTTCATGCTTGAATACTTCTGACACTTCAGGAATCTCTGGGGATCCAACACCTTCAGTATTGCAATCCATTGACTGCTCTGCAATTTTCTTTTTACTTGTAGATGATTCCAACATCACTGAATGATGTTTCCTAGTATGAGCCTGTTGTGGACTAAGACTCTCATTTTTTTCCACATCTTCTTGGGATGATGAATCTTCAATCTCAGTAATTTTGTCTTTCATCAATCTAGGGTTTAAAATTCTTTTCATGGTAAGTCTTAACTTATTATTTGCGCTTGTTTTGGGTCTCCAATTTGATTCTCCTATCATTGCATAAGACTTCCCACGAAACTTTATACTAGAAATTTGTACACCTTCATTCTTTAGTTCAACCACTGACTTTCCTTTGAGTTTTTTACTTGGAATTTGTATGTTCTCAGCTTCAAGCTTGTCTGGAACAAAAACATCTGCTATGTTTTCTTGAATATCAGTGAAATCTTGATCATGTTCAACCGATTTCCTTTCTTCTTCCTGTTTCAAAGCTGTTGCCTGGACTTCCTCTACATTTTCAGAAATTTCTATCTGATTACCCTCATAAATCTCTCTTTGCTCTTCACATACAGGTTCTTCGAGCTCCTGAGCTGAAAACTCCTCTTGAACATTTTCTTCTACTGACTCAGCAATGACTTCCTTCTTTAATCTTTTAACTAGGTTCTAATGTTTGTTCACCTGTCTCTATTTTGACTGGTTCTCTTTTCCACTCTGGAATCTTAACCAGAACAAGAAGTAGTCCCAAGTTTTACCCTTTTTCTGAAGCACAATGCACATGATCAATTTTATTAGGCCATGGTGGAAGATAGATTGTTGGGTATGATCTTTATGTCCTTTTACCCTACTTGACATTTTCTGCAGGCTCTTTAGAAAGAAAAATGGTAGATTCATCCTAGATTCTTGGTTTAGATTCCGTAGAAATCTAATATGATATTTGAAGACAAAAGTGAACATTCCCTCTCAGGTGATATAACTTTGTAAGATTTTAATGGCTTCTCTCCACTCAAGCCTAAATTTATCTAATTGCACACCTTTTCCCCAGTCTATGCCTTCCACCCTAGGTAACATGAACTTTTTTGGATCAAAGGTGAAAGGTATTTTTTTGAACCAAAATTCTCCCTCATCTGCAATGTTTGTTGCTTCAGCTATCAGTTCTCTCATTAATTCAATTTTGAGGGTATTGAACGAAACCGTATCTTTATCTAACCCTTGGGAAAACCCATATGATACTTCAGAATGAAAGCCACCAATCTTTTCAAAGTACTTAAACCAGCCAGCTCTCTGGAACAATTTTGCACATTCAAAAAAGCTATTAGCCCAACCCATATCAATTGGTTCGGCCCCATTGGTTTTACCACTTCTCTTCATTTCTCTGCACTAAACCCTAACTGTATCTTTCTTTCAAACAGTTCAGGAAAATTCGCAATACTTCTCTACACAATGGGATTGATAACTCCAACAAATCGTATTTCACAGGATTACGATTTTTTTACTGTCATAAGATTATGTCAATGCTGCCCCTAATCCTAGTCAATAATTGCGCTACCTGAGCATACAGTTATGGTGATGATGAACTAACCTCCTACGTTTGCAATATTATGTCTTCAATGAATATTTAGCAACTCTTAGTACCTTACTCTGCAACCGCCCAAATTTTCAACCGCTTCCTTCACAATTTTGTCAAACGAAATACTGACAAGTATAACCACAATCTCTGCAGCCTCTCATACGCCTATCAAACTCGTCACTGGCTTTGAACATGCTCCGAGGATACGCTATCATAAATGTTTAAGAAATTTCCACTCGTCAAGATTCCGGACAGCTGCAATTTACCTGCATAATCTTTACCTTATCTTGCACACTTGTCGTAATGATTATTGAGGTCTATACACATATCATTTTGTCTTTACAGATGTAAAAACTTCCATCACTTGCGATTTTGAAAAACTCACAACCTGATACTACAATTTTTTTAGTGCCTCGACTTTCTTGTAGCGCTTTAGTTTACGGTCTTTCCCTTTTGCGCTACAGGAATCTCCCTGATGAATGTTTTTGACAAATGGCTTCAAAACAAAGGGTAAGGTAATATGACCAACCTTTAGATTAAACCTTATGATGAGTTTTTTCAACTTTTCATAAATATATACACCTAATAAGCCCATTAAAACTATAAAACCAACAAAATAAAGTAAATTAAAAAAAAACGACATGAAATCAAATAAAAATATGCTCATTATTCTAATACCTCAAAACCAAATTCAAAATTTAAAAGAAATAAGAAAAACAATGCTTTGAAATAAAAAACGTATAATCTAAAAATAAAATCTAGCTATAACATCTGGCTCCTGCTACAGGATGAAGTCCTCCTTGTGAGGCTTCAAGAACCTGTAGATCAGTGCCTTCTGCCATTTAACTGAACCTATCTGCTACTCTGCAAACATCCATTATGGAGTCTTTACTCAATCTTTCACTCACCGGTATATACAATAAATGACAAGTTTCTTACCCTCAATAGATGTAAAAGTGTTTGAGGAATCGTCCATTTACTGAATTGGATAATTCTTCACCTTCCAAAGTCTGCAATATGAAGGTATTGTTCTCCAAAAGTTTTAAAACTATGAAAGGACCAAACTACAAAGGATTATAACATGGGTTTCACCAAAGGATTATAACATAGATTAATCTAGTAGCTAAAGAATATTTATGATCATGACCTTTCGACTACATGCATGGAGCATTCCTTTATTAGGATTCTTTTTGGAATCAACCATGTTGCAACACACTATCCCACCATAAAAGAAAGAGGCCTGTCAAGGAGATCTATGAAATGTCCTACTTAGTGGTGGGAGAAATGGAGTAGAAACACTTGATGATGTAAGATCCTTAAGGGGTTGATTTGTCGGATGTCATATAAACCCATCCAAAAGACTTGTTAGAAGGAATGAAAGGTCATCTAAATGTGCTCTTGTAGAAGACAAGGTGAGTAAAAGAGGCAATTGATCCCTCCAATAAACACAACCAATGCCTCCTCCTAGAAAACTTAGAGTGCTAAGAATTAGGGTAGTTAGAAAGAAGAAGTAGACATCAAAGATTAACCCAAATGATTTTATGAAAAAAAGACAACAAAATTGAATAAAAGAAGAGGAGTCATTCAGATAAAACTTTGTAAAAAAAAGAAAAAAAACAATGAAAATTTAAAAAATGAGTTACTAAGAAAATTAACAAAAAAGGGGATAAAGATGACAAAGAAAAAGTTGTGCAAACCCTTGCCTTGAACTTGATAAGAAAATACAAGTAGATTAAATGAATTCACTACCTTGGATTTGATAAAAAATACAAGTAGGTTAAATCAAATCACTAAGATCAAAAGCCTCTATCAGTTTATTTTTTATAAAATTTATGGTTTGAACTTGATAAAAAATACAAGTAGATTAAATGAATTCACTACCTTGGATTTGATAAAAAATACAAGCAGGTTAAATCAAATCACTAAGATCAGAAGCCTCTATCAATTTATTTTTTCTAAAATTTATGGTTTTTCTACGTACTCAATAATATGTAGTCAAGCATAATCCATCTTATATGTAGTCAAGCATAATCCATCTTATGCTTTTGGACAATGAAAATTTATGGTTTTGGACTGATGTTAGAATAATATTTTTTTAATAATAAATCTTAAAACTTGAAAGCATAATCCATCACTTTTTGATTCATGTTAGAATATATATATTTTTAATAATAAATCTTCAAACTTGAAAGAGAACATCCGGGTATCATGAAACTTAAAACTTTAAATTAACATTCATTTTAAATTATTTTATTAATCAACATTCATTTGTATAAGAGGCTTTCATTTTCCATTCTCCTTTCCATGCTTCTTAGTGATGAATAAATTTGCATTATGATTCTTTCATAAAATATGTTGCAAAAACATATATAATTCACAAGAAAAAAAAATGTTGCAATAGAGATCAATGGATATGCATACACTAATTGTATTTAATAATTAACATTGATGAATAACTAACATGTTCTATGTTTTACAAACATGAGAATAAATATACATACAACAAGTCTAATCTAAGCTTGTGACAAAATAAATGTTGTAATTAAATAAACTAATTTGGAATTTTGGTTTTGAACTTTCTCAATATTTATTACATAAATTCAAGGTAGATGAATGGATTTCAACATTTTATACAAATGGTGTAGAAATGGATGGATCTAGATAGCGGATTGAAATAAGTTGTTCTCTTTATTTTTTTGATCAGATTTTAGGGCTGGATAGTTGGGTTTTACTTAAGAATCTGCACTATTATTTTGTAACAATTGGAACACAACCTACATAATAAAACATTTATGAGCCAAAATTGTTCTAGTTTAATGGACACCGAAACCAAGAATTTTGGTCAATCCATTTGAGCTCATCATAGTCTTCTGAAAGCATACATTAGCCTGAAACTGATAAGTCTAAATAAGAACTAATATTTGAGCATTTCAAATGCATCTCGTTTGAATCGTATTTAACTATATTAATTAATTTATCGTTTGGTGATTAGCTTTTAGTTTGTAGGAGCCCATGCCACTATGTATTGCATGCTCCAATTCCTATATAGAAGAGCCCCTGGTTATCTTAAGAGTTGGAGCATTGCTAGTGATGTTAAGGAAAGCTGGTGAAATAATATTAGTAAGTTTCAGTAATAAAATTTCTTCTTGGGTTTCGTCAATTGAAATAAGGATGAACCAACGGACTAGCAGCAAATCACAACAACATAGAAATAATGAAAAACAAGATTTATGTATTCGATATATTTCTGAAGAAAACCATTTTATACAATAGATAATTCCAGCGATAAACTAACCATATCTGATTGCACCATTCCCGCTATTCTTCCGAGCTTAATCCCGCTACACAAAAGGTAAAATTCTATACAACTCTTTGTCATTAAACAACATAAGATTCAAATCTACAAAGCTCCAAAACACATTTATTCGCTGTTACTTTGTCTTATATATATCTAAGAATCTCTTAATCTCCAAGTCATCTCCAAAAACCCTCCATTGTTTGATATTATCAGGAACTGAAGGTTTGTACCTGACTTTTATGGGATACTTTAAATGAGTTGTTTTTGGAATCTTGAAATGAGTAGCTGCTGGAGTAAGTGAATCAGCAGTCTGGTTATGATCTCTGGGAATATAAGAAATGTTAAATGCTATAAAGAAATTATCTATCATGTCCCAAACCTCATTCCTGTACACTTTCAACAAATCCTGCTTTACTTGATAATTGTCCCTCACCTGCTAGACAACTAATTCATTGTCGCCATAGACAAAAATTTGTTGAATACCCATGTCTTTTGCAGCTTTTAATCCCAACAGTAGTGCCTCATATTCTGTTGTATTGTTCGTAGTGACAAACTCCAACTTATACATCAAACTTACTAATTCACCACCAAGGGAAATCAACAGAATACCTGCTCCTACTCCTTCCTTGGCTGAGGAGCCATCAAAATACATTTGCCACAACTCATCTTTTTGTTCGACAGAACGCTTAACTGGTTTTTCCTTCTCAACCTGTAACATACCAGTTGTATTGTCATCACCGAAATGTAACATGCAAGTACCCAAATCCTTTTCTACAGCATAAAGTGGATGATTGGTTTGATTCTTATCATCAGTGACAATGTATGCATACTGTAATTCTCTATATAATCTTCTATTTTCACCTCCAAAGACAGGGATTGTTGCATATGACAAATCCATTTGTAAAATACCCCCCACCTTCTTGGCCCAAGATCTTGAAAATAACATTCCAAATTTGGGAGCAATATCTGCCACCACAACATCCATGATGAAACTTTTCATAGGTAACTGTGTTAAATTTACCACCATATCTTTAATCGCTCCCAAACATTTAACAGCCCTAGAATCAAATGCATATAAGCCCTGATAGGGTTTTGTGATACTTAACCCTAAAGCCTCCATAACTGCCTTAGGCATCAAATTGTGAGAAGCACCAGAATCAAGTAAGAAATTATGAATCATCTGATCATGAATTGTCAATGTTATATAGAATGGTGGAGATGAATTTGAAACACTTTCAGTTTTATCAGCTAACGCAGAACCAATGACAATTCTAGGATGTTCCTCTTGTAAGTTCACAATATCTGAAGGTATTTGACCAGCTGCTGAACCCATCATCTTTAAAACTAAATTTTTATAACAAGGATTTTTTATCAACTCAGTAAAAGGCATTGGAATTTTAATTTTATACAACTCATTTTCAAAATTAAAATTCTGCAGATTCTTATTCACTTATTCAACTTCAATAACCTTTTTCTGGATTGCCCTGATTCTGCCCTTTTTTCTGTGGTTGATTGCATCACTGTTTAGGAGGAAGAATTGCTTTCTTTCTAGGGTTTTGAGCAACCTATTTTGGTCCTGACCTTAAATCAATAGTCCTCATGGGTTCAAACTAGCATATCTCAGTTGTTACTTCAAGACCTAAATCATTCTCTATCTGAAAATTATTTGCATCATAATATTCAGAATTTAAATAATCTTCTTCAGTTAAAAAACCTTCTGTCAACAGTTCCCCAAAATGATTTGTGTCTTGATTTGTATCTTCAAACTGCCCATCTTCATCTTCTTCTCCTTCATCAATGACATTGTTTTGGAGTGGTGGTGGCACCTTCTGATCTTCAGCTTCTCTTCTCTCCCTTTGTATATCATTATTCCTTCTTTCTCTGGGAATAAACCTAGGTGCAAACTGGCATCTAAACCGATTAGGGTTATTAGGGTTTCTTTCCCCTTCTTGAGTAGGCCTATTTGAATTCTTCTCCAATTCTAATTTGTTTAATTTTGCTGTTAAAATTTTTACTAATTTAGCCATTTCATCAATTTTACTATCAGCTGATTGTGATGTTGAAACTACTGGAGCCGACTCCTTTTTACATTTTCTGTCATAAGTTTGTTGATCTGAATTCACTTTCAGTCTATTAGAAGCTAGGATATTAGATTCTACCTCTAATGTTGCTTCCTGCATGTTCAATAGACTGACTGGTCTTCTTTCTCTCAGGTGTGAAGAAAATTCATGATCAAAAGCATTTGCATAGGTAAGTTTTGCTGAAGTTTCGGAGAGTTTGATTTCTGCCAGAATTCTACCATACATCTTGTTCAATCTTTTAGAAAAGTCTGGTATGGTTTCATCCTTTTTCCTCCTTAGGACTCCAAATTCAGTAATATAGTAAGTGTGGTCCTTTGTATCACCCCATTGCCTCATAAATGCATCATGTAGCTCTACTATCAAGGTGATTGAATTTGCTGGTAATTCCCTGAACCACTTCCTAACCTCCCCATCCAGACTTTGCACAAACACTCTCATCCATACATCTTTTGCTTCAATGTTTTGGTTGTCTGCATAGCTAAGAAAAGCATCCCAATGCTCTTCAACAATTGTTTCTCCCTTCCCATTGAACCTTGGCAAATATTTCTAATAATCCCCTCCTGAAAGGGCATTCAATGGCTGAGGAAGGACTAATGGTGCATACCTAGCTGCCACCATTCTATCCATCATGTCTAGAGGTTGTTGAGCTGCCATTGTGAAGCTACTAGGGTTTGGTGAAGGCAAAGGTTTGTTTACTAGACTAGTACTGGGATGAAAAAGGCTTTTGCTGGTTTTGAATTGAAACAAAGGGATCTTTACAGGAGACTGGGTTTTTGCCTTTTTAAAGGACTGAGGATCACTAACGATTTGAAAACTGCTAACAGGTATAGAAGGTGTTAGCCATGATGAACCTTGTTTTTCTTCCTTGGAAAGTAAAAAGGTTTGCTGGTAAACAGAAGGTTCTATCTTTACCATTGAAACCCATTGCAGTGAATGCCCCTTTTCAGCAATGGGGTTTAGACTTCATAGGTGAGATAAACCCTGCATCTTCGAGACACCATAGATGAATACTAACAGCCACTGATTTTTTCACCAAATGGGTGGAGGCCATTCCCACTAGAAATGCAAATGATAAGGTGATAATCAATTTTATTCAGGAAAATATTCTTAGCAGATTTGGCTGTCCTAAGAAGTTGCTGACTGATAATGCTAAAGCCTTTAAGTCTAAAGCTATGGTTGCATTTTGTGAACAAAATGGGATTGTCTTGAAGCATTCAACACTTTATTACCCTCAGGGGAATGGGTTGGCAGAATCAACCAATAAAAATATTATTCAGAGCATCAAGAAGTTGTTGAGTCAAAATAAAAGGTCATGGGATTCAATGCTGAAATATGCGCTTTGGGCAGACAAGATAACAACTAAGAAAGCAATTGGAACTTCTCATTTTCAGTTAGTATATGGCACTGATGTGATCTTTCCAATTCAGCTAGGTATTCCAATGATGAAATTCTTTCAAGATAGTCAAGAGGAACCCAGTGATATTCAAAGGCGAGTTTATGCACTGATTGAATTACAACAGGAACGTGAAGCTGTAAAAGAAAAGGCTCGAACGTATAGAAAGAAGATAAAATAAAAGTTTGACAAGAAGATAAAAGAAAACACTTTTTCCTCTCGAGATATGCTCCTAAGGTGGGATGCCAGAAAGGAACAAAAAGGAATACATGGTAAATTTGACAATTTGAGGTTTGGTCCTTTCATAGTTTTAAAACTTTTGGAGAACAATACCTTCATATTGCAGACTTTGGAAGGTGAGGAATTATCCAATCCAGTAAATGGACGATTCCTCAAACACTTTTACAGCTATTGAGGGTAAGAAACTTGTCATTCATTGCATATACCGGTGAGTGAAAGATTGAATAAAGACTCCATCACCCAATGGATGTTTTGCAGAGTAGCAGATAGGTTCAGTTAAATGGCAGAAGGACTGATCTACAGGTTCTTGAAACCTCACAAGGAGGACTTCATCCCGCAGCAGGAGCCAGATGTTATAGCTAGATTTTGTTTTTAGATTATATGTTTTTTATTTCAAAGCATTGTTTTTCTTAGTTCTTTTAAATTTTGAATGTGGTTTTGAGGTATTAAAATAATGAGCATATTTTTATTTGATTTCATGTCGTTTCTTTTTTAATTTACTTTATTTCGTTGGTTTTATAGTTTTAATGGGCTTATTAGGTATATATATTTCTGAAAAGATGAAAAAACATTACCTAACCCTTTGTTTTGAAGCCATTTGTCAAAAACATTCATCAAGGAGATTCCTGTAGCGCAAAAGGGAAAGACCATGAACTAAAGCGCTACAAGAAAGTCGAGGCACTAAAAAAATTGTAATATCAGGTCGTGAGTTTTTCAAAATCGCAAATGATGGAAGTTTTTACATCTGTCAAGACAAAATGATACGTGTATAGACCTCAATAATCATTACGACAAGTGTGCAAGATAAGGTAAAGATTATGCAGGTAAATCGCAGCTGTCCGAAATCTTGAAGAGTGGAAATTTCTTAAACATTTATAATAGCGCATCCTCAGAGCATGTTCAAAGCCAGTGACGAGTTTGATGGGCGTATGAGAGGCTACAGAGATCGTGGTTATACTTGTCAGTATTTCGTTTGACGAAATTGTGAAGGAAGCGGTTGAAGATTTGGGGGGTTGCAAAGTAAGGTACTACGAGCTGCTAAATATTCATTGAAGATATAACATCACAAACATAGGAGGTTAGAGTTCATCATCACCATAACTTTATGCTCAAGTAGCGCAATTATTGACCAAGATTAGGGGCAGCATTGACATAGTCTTATGACAGTAAAAAAAACGTAATCCTGTGAAATACGATTTGTTGGAGTTATCAATTCCATTGTGTAGAGAATTATTGCAAATTTTCCTGAACTATTTGAAAGAAAGATACAGTAAGGGTTTAGCGCAGAGAAATGAAGAGAAGTGGTAAAACCAACAGGGCCAAACCAACTGATATGGGTTGGGCTAATAGCTTTCCTGAATGTGCAAAACTGTTCCAGAGAGCTGGCTGGTTTAAGTACTATGAAAAGATTGATGGTTTTCATTCTGAAGTATCATATGATTTTGCCCAAGGGTTAGATAAAGATATGGTTTTGTTCAATACCCTCAAAATTGAGTTAACGAGAAAATTGATCGCTGAAGCAACAGACATTGCAGATGAGGGAGAATTTTGGTTTAAGAAAGTACTATTCACCTTCAATTCAAAGGATTTCCTATTGCCTAAGGTTGAAGCATTGGGGCAAGGGTGTGCATGTACAAAATTTCAAACCTGAGTGGAGGGAGCCTATCAGGATTTTACAGAGTTACATCACTTGTGAAGGCAGATTTGCCTTTGTCTTCAAGTATCAAATCAGATTTCTACAGCATCTAAACCAAGAGTCCAAGATGAATCTTCCCTTTTTTCTTTCTCAAGAGCCTACAGAAAATGTCAAGTAGGGTAAAAGGACATAAAGATCATAC
Organism: Pseudotsuga menziesii; assembly: GCA_001517045.1. Lineage (NCBI taxonomy): Eukaryota > Viridiplantae > Streptophyta > Pinopsida > Pinales > Pinaceae > Pseudotsuga > Pseudotsuga menziesii. Next base: position 543,513 of record LPNX011219835.1, read on the forward strand.
CCAGCAATCTATCTTCCTCCATGGCCTAATAAAACTGATCATTTGCACTGTGCTTCAGAAAAACGGTAAAACTTGGGACTACTTCTTGTTCTAGTCAAGCTTCCAGTGTGAAAAAGAGGACCAATCAAAAAAGAGACAGGTGAACAAACATTACAGCCCAGTTAAAAGATTAAAGAAGGAAGTCATTACTGAGTCAGTTGAAGAAAATGTTCAAGAGGAGTCTTCAGCTTAGAAGCTTGAAGAACCTGTATGTGAAGAGCAAAGAGAGATTTATGAGCGTAATCGGATAGAAGTTTCTGAAAATGTAGAAGAAGTCCGAGCAGCAGTTTTGGAACAGGAAGAAGAAAGGAAATCAGTTGAACATGATCAAGATTTCATTGATATTCAAGAAAACATAGCAGATGTTTTTGTTCCAGCCAAGCTTGAAGCTGAGAACATACAAATTCCAAGTAAAAAACTCAAAGGAAAGTCAATGGTTGAACTAAGGAATGAAGGTGTACAAATTTCCAGTATAAAGTTTCGTGGGAAGTCTTATGCAATGATAGGAGAATCAAATTGGAGACCCAAAACAAGAGCAAAAAATAAGTTAAGACTTAACATGAAAAGAATTTTAAACCCTAGATTGATGAAAGACAAAATTACTGAGATTGAAGATTCATCATCCCAAGAAGATGTGGAAAAAAAGGAGAGTCTTAGTCCTCAACAGGCTCATACTAGGAAACATCATTCAGTGATGCTAGAATCATATACAAGTAAAAAAAAAATTGCAGAGCACTCAATGGAGTGCAACACTGAAGAGTTGCATCTCCAGAGATTCCTATAGTGTCAGAAGCATTCAAGCATGAAGAAGATGATGATACAATTTTCAAGAAACTAAATATCCATGGATATCAGAGAAAGCTTCCTCATTTCAAGAAGGAAAATGCATAGACTCAGAAAATGAAAATCTTCAGAAGATTGTTAAACAGTATAAGTATCAAATCGATTTTCTGAATGAAACCAATGAGGGTTTGGTCATGGCAAACAGGAGATTAAGGGAAGTTCTTGAAGATATTAACACACATTACCAGGAGCTGATTGTGGTTTCAAAGGAAGCTTTAAAAAGGAAGAGGCAGACTCAACGCAAATTTGAGGAGTTGAACCAGAAAATCCAGGATTTGACTCAGCAGAATCAAGAACTATCAAGGAAAGTTGAAGACTTGGAAGCATAACAACAAAGAACCAAAAGGAAATCACAAGCTTTGGAAAGAATAGCACTTTTGGCTGAGGCAGCCAAAAATCTTTAAAGATCATTACTGACAGGTGTCTTATGGTTAATTTTTGTAAAGTTAATAGTTTATTTTGAAAAACAACCATTTTAGTAGCAGTTTCGAGAACTTGACCTAAAAATTAGTTAGTTAGTTAAGTAACTGTTTTTGGGATGTAACAAGGATAAAAGAAAGAAATTAGATGGTAGTAGGTTTCGAATTTTGTTCAAGGGGGGTCTCAAGAGCTACTGTATCAAGCTAAGATTCAAAACTCTCATGTAATTTTGCAGACTGATTATGATATATATCATATCACTTATAAGCCCTTATTATCTTCATTATTGGTTTCATTTATGGTTTGTTAAATTACTCAATCTGCAATTCGTTTCTTGTATAATGTTTTATTCATGAAATGCTTGTAGGTTGTGGGTGGAACTCAATCACTTGTCTTTACTCTGTCTGGTTTATTTGTTATATATGATTCATCTCGGTCCTTTATCTTTATATGATTTAGTACTTGTTTTTGCTTGTTTAATGTTACCCTCTTGTTTATGAAATTTTCGGACCAAAACAATAAAAAAAGACAGTTTTACTTTGTTTTATTTTAGAGATTGTGTTGGCTTGTTCTTCTAGTAGTCTGGAACAACTTCTGGCAATGCTTTGGGGTTTTTGTCCTTTCAAGGTTTCCCTGTGAAAAATCATGTGTTCAATTTGTGTGATGCTTGGCAATTTGTGTGATGCTTGGCTGACTACTGTACTGATCTTACTGCTGTTTACTTTTCAAGTTCTATCTCTTTTACAGTCTGCAATTTTTTAAGAATTTCATGCACATGTTAAAATTCAATAGTTCACATTCTAATATAGAGTGACACAGGCATCATACATAGCTTTCATCATCTTCTTCTCTATGATGTGAGGAATCAAGTGGTTCTTCACATCAATGATGATTCTCTTTGATTTGGCCATCTTCTTGTGATTCGTCGATTGAACAGAATTGATAGATTCAACCTTCATCTCAACAAACTCCACAAATCTACTTCCTCCAAAAGCATCTGCACTCTATACTTCCTCGATACAAACTTGGAGGCCTCCTTAGACATGTGACACTCTTATAGACCAAGACAAACAACAATGGATCATATCTGCAATCTGCAATCTCCTGTAGGTATAAATTGCCTTTCTCACAGGCATGAAAACAACACTTCAATCCCTGGAGAAACTAGGGCATCCCTCTCCACACCTTTCACAAGTCTACGTGCCAATCAATGGCACGTATTTGATTCAATCATTGAAGCTCAAGCATCAAACCCACAAAAACCCTACAACAACTCCCCACAAGCAAATAATCTCTTCGTACATGGAATATGGAAGATTTCAGTAAACATACTCTAATACCATGTTAATTTTTAAACAATGGTAACAAATTCTGCAATCGGTGAGATTCCCTAGACCTAGGTAGCTTTAAACTTGAAAGCTTCAACCAAAATGCAACCATTGAATGTGCTCATTTAAAGCACACAGTGTTAGAAATTCAAACAGAAAATACACAGTTCTGAACTCTCTATCACATCTATCTTCTATTGAAAAGTAGAAGAAGAAAAACACAACAATAGCTCAAAACAAAAACTCACCAACCAATACAGTGGTGTACCCACGCCTCCTTTACATAAAAGGAAGAAGAAGATACAATGTATATGGTCACATGCATGAAGCGCCCAAGCTAACTCATTCAAACACTAATCTACTCAACAAGTGCACTCTCCTGCATAGATAGAATAGCAGAGATAATGTACCCCAATTGGAGGATAACTGTGACATCATCCATGCACACTCCTTGGGATCTGCACCCTCCTCAACTCCTCATGCAAGTACCCTAACAATCTCTAGGGTTCTGCGTACATTTCTAACAATAGATAATGCATGCAGAAACAAAATCTGAAATAGAAAAGCCAACTTAAGTGCTAAATCTGAACAACAGTTTATTTCCGGAAGTATGCGAACCATAGGGTATGCATGCACCTTCTCCATCTCTCTCCTACATAACTGCTGTGTGCCTCCTCTATTCCATTAGTGCTATGCAATAAACCTGGAGGACCATCACTGCTGGAGAAAATTGACTGAAAAACAAAGGTAAAGAAAGATCTAGCACAAGCAAACAAGACAGGGAATGCATGTCCTGAAACAGACGCTCTACCTAGTACCAACAAAGGGGTTACCATGCGCTGATAAGAAGAAAGGTACTCCAAGTAGGTAATCAGCAGCAGCAAGGCCGAAAGTACAGAATGCTGATGGTCAGCCCATCTCACCAACATAGTAGTAGAAAACGGTCATTTTTCTTGCTGGCTACATTTTTTCTGGTTTTGTTCGACCATATAAAAACAACTGCAAAGTAGCCAAGTCAATCAATGAATCCATTGACCCGCCCGACCGACAAACTCAGGTTAAAACAATTGACCTTTTGCTCAACAATTATGCCATATGGTTTTGAGAATGCTTGCCGTATGGTTTTAGAATTGCTAAGCATTCAAAACTTGCTGTAAACGAGCATTGCTTATGAGGAATTTTAAGATTGAGAATGAACTTATTTTAAATTTGCAGTTACAAATATTAATGGGCTTGTTAAGCCACCCACGAAGGTTCAATTCTACTGGTGGCATCAATAAGTGGTTGGGGGCAAAGTGCAATTCTGGGGTTGGGGGCAAAGTGCAATTTTGGGGTTAATTTGGCAGAATAACGCTGCAGTTTCAAACGAGCAAAAAATAAGAACAGTAAACTCACGTCTCACCTGATGGAAATCGCCAGAGCCGGAACCGGCCGAACTGCCAGAAGTGTTACTGACCCTAACAGGCACATGGTCAATAATCCGGCGTAGCTTTACTTCTAAATCCTCTGCGTCCTCTCTAAGCAGGGTGCCATCGGGTTCTTTGTATTCGACTAATGCTCCTTCTGTGGGTGGTGGCGTTGGTTCAGGAAGAGCAACTATCTGCCTGTTCCCATCTCCCATATTCTTCAACCGGGACATCTTGCCCTCTCTGCTTTTAATTATACGAGCCCTGAAGGATTATCCAAATGGATAAAATCATGCATTGCTTTCACAGTTAGCACAGCTTCTACATACCCCGGTCGGTATCTCCAAGATGTTCTATTCTGAGATATTTATATTGTAACATGCATCTCTATATATATTCAAACAAGTGAAATAGCTGCAATGCAGTCCCGACTCCCGAAACGAAACCAAAAAAAAAAATTATAACAATTTGAAAGTTAAAAATATTATTATTAAAAAAAAATGATTCCAAAATTATATAGGATGACCAAAATTATATAAAATCTCAAAATGAAAACAAAGAAGACTGTTATGTCCATTGTTGTATCTTCATGGTTTAAGTGGATACCAGAAAATAAATATTAGAATTTATGAACATCCATGAACATTTTCTGCATTTATGTTGGGAGATAGTTGGAATTTAGGAATCTAAAGAATTCTATAATGTAGTTAGTTTAATTTAAATAGGCTTGTGTAAATGATATCTAAAAGCATGGAAATCAATTGGCCTATGAAATAGGTAAAGTGTTGACAAACAAGGCTTGTAAGCAACTAGTATTGGAAGCATAGCTATTGTTATTATCATATACAATGCTTTCACCTGTGAATATGCATGTATTCACTCATTTGTACTTTTGTCAAAGTCCTTAGTATTTGTAAAAGTTTGGGGTGGCCACATCTTGAGGGATAGAGAGCCCATCCTACACCTTAGATCTTGAGACTCGACCACATTTTTGTATTTGTAAAAGTTTGGGGGTGGCCACATCTTGAGAGATAGAGAGCCCATCCTACACCCTAGGTCTTGAGACTCGGTCACATTTTTGTATTTGTAAAAGTTTGGGGCAGCCACATCTTGAGGGATAGAGAGCCCATCCATACCCTAGATCTTTAGACTCAGTCACATTTTGGGCTCTTTGAATGGTTCATTTAGGGCCCATGCCTCCAATCCCTAATGTCTTGCATCATAAGCAAAAACAAATATGGAACGTAAATGAAAGTAAAAGAACAACAAATGCTTGTAGGACGATTCGTGAAAGAACAACATGAGACAACAAAACACGATGAAAGTAAAATAACAACACGAGACAACAAAACATAACGAAAGTGAAAGAACAACAAATGCTTGTAGGAAGATTGGTGAAAGAACAACAAATGCTTGTAGGAAGATTGGTGAAAGAACAACGTGAAACAAATTTTTAGGACGATTAATTAAATGCGGTGAGCATGGAATGAACACAGGACCTTCATATATTTAGTCTTACGCTCTCCCGTCTGAGTTGTCTCTACATATAAACATCCAAAGAGATCGTCCATGAAATAGAAGTGTGATCACTATAATATGCTTCAATGATTTATCATCTCTCAAGCTAACACTTTTTCTAGCAGGGAGATGTGGTACATCTATATTTGGTCCTTCTCACACAACGAAACAAATAACAAAAACGCAGTACGGGGATAGCATCAATTGCAAATTGGTAGATAAAATACCATAAAGGATAGCATCAATTGTGAATTGGTAGATTAAATATCACAAAGGATAGCATCAATTGCCAAATTAATGAAAAACAAAGATTGCATGAGAAGACAATTGATAGTATACCACATGCTTTCAATGAGTTGTGGTGCTATAATATTCATGTAAGTTGGGTTAAGTAGGGTTTCTAAGCTTCAATGTGACATAATTGAATATTATTTAAAACTAGCAATTGTCCCAAGGAGGTGCAATAATACGTCGATAAGGTGGTTGTTAGAGGGTAAAAGAAGACAAAAAATGTAACATTAAAATGAGGTAGTGCAAGACTGCAATTAATACCACAACAAAATGGAACACTTCAATTTATCAAAAAATAGAGAATAGTCCGACTCATAATAGATAAAAAGTTTATTGAACTTAACAGTTTTACACAATAAAAAATAGGGATTTCCAATTAACATCACATTATACAATGAGCATGTGATGGCATGGGAGAAATTTAGCTCATGAAGAAAAGACTCCAATGTGTTATTATAACTATAAAGAAGGAAAAACATGTTTGATAAGAACACATGTATTCAAACATGGTGTTCCAAATATATTGGGCCAGTTGCAATCTTGGATGAATTGCAACAACTTCTAATCCATCAACCTGCCTTGAAGCAAAACAAACTTATCATTCAAATGGACCTCTCCATCACAACCACTTTCCTGTCAACAAAGACACTTTCCTCTCAGCAGATATCTGATGTGAAATGGGGATTCCATAAGTATTCTAATACCTCAAAGATCCTAGAAAAAAGCTAATAGAATTTACAACCTCTTAAATCGGTACCTAACTTCTTGAGATAATTATAAACATGAATGATCAATTTATAATGAGATGAAAAGCATTTCAAAATGGATTCAATAGAACTAGGCATTCACCTAGGATGTAATAGCAACATGATTTGAAACATTTTGAGATTCCTTGGCAGCCAATGTAGTGGGAAGTGTCTTGATTAGTACCTGACTTCTTGAAATGATTATAGACATCAATGATCAATTTATAATGAGAACAAAAGCATTTCAAGATGCTAGCTCTTGATATATATCCCCCATATACCGGCTCATTCTATATTATGATATATATCATATTCATCAACGCGGTTTCATTCTTTGATATATATCAATGTAGTGAACAATCCCTCCAACCTTGAACAACATCTAACTTCAAAACCAAGCCAAATATCTTACTTGGATGAGAGTATCAATAACAACAAATTTTCTTAAAAAACAATGCATGGAATACGATAGAATTCAAGTTGTTTAGGCTGAAAATAGCCTCCTTAACTTGATTTCATATTTCAAAAAAAAAAGTCAAAGGATCCATGCACATCCGCTTCTAATATAGAAGTAGCAGTTCGAGAAAACAATAGACAATGAAGACATAACAAACATAATACATGTATTTCTACAGATTTCTCAATTGTTTAAAATCTTTAGATCCAATATTTTGCCATGTAGAATCTTTAGTACAATATTTTCCCAATATTGTACTTAATTAAGTTAATGCGTAATTTTAAAATGGATACTTAAACACAAAATTTAATGAAAAAATACAAAAAAACTTAACTACTTTAATTTAATTTTTTGTTCATATGTACAATTAAATGTTAACATGTAATTATATTTGACTTAACAGTAAGTCTTTTTTAAAGTGGTTGTTATATTGTTGTGTTTAATGTTGTTAAATTACATATTCAGATTTGATTATTGGTTGATAAGTTGTTCTATAAGGGCTAAAAACTTAGGGAGTGATGGCAGTTCTTGGATCGTTTTTGGCCTAGTTTTAGGGTTTGAGGGAAGCTTTACCATGGAGGCTTTCCCTTCATTTATGGTGCTCCCTTCGATTGAACCACACAGTTCGTTTGCTTCTGCCCTATTTATTCACACTTAATTAGCAGTGGTTTACACTTTCTTGTGCTCATGAGGGTTTGTCTATTTTTTCTACCTTTCCTTTTCCTGTTGCTCGGGACACAGCGTGTTGGGAGAGTCTGGGACTCTCTTCACTTGTTATTTTCACAATGGGGATGCCCACGGTTTTCTTACTACTCTGGGTTACTGTTAGCTATTGGCTCTTTCCACTTCTAGGATTTATTGTGTTTTCTTGATGGATGAGGGGGTTTCGTCCGTGATGGGCGTCGTTATGCCTACACCTATCGTGTCAGAGGGGTCCTATGTTGGAGCTTGTCTGGACATCAGACCCTACATTGGGAGATGGGCTTGTCTCCAAATTTATGGGGGGTTTAACTAACCCTCAGGTTACTTCTCCACATGGGTTTGTTGATTTGGTTGGTGATTCGAAGGACCAAGCATTTTTTGCCTCTTATGGGCCTGCTAACAGGGTGATTGCGGATTTGGAGGGTTATGGTGTTGATTTGGCTCCACTGGTGGCCTTGCCTCATGTGACCTCTACTGAACTCCTTAGGGTTTTAAACCCTGATTAGGTGGAGCCAGGTTTTATTCCTCGGTTGGTGACAATACCTTCCTCTTTTTCAGTGGGTCATTTTTTCATTGTAGGGTCTGACCGTGAACCTCGCAGGTGCCCGGAGGTGGGTACTGTTCCGGTGGCGGATTATATTGCTCAGTAGGGTGTTCTGGGAGGTTCTCCTATTGCGGTAGTAGAGAATAACACAGAGGTGGATTCGCTACTATCTTCAAAGGTGGATCTGGGTCGACGTAGGGCATCACGTAAAAAACTGCACTGTGTCTCTTCTAGGGCACGTTGTGACTCGCTAATTTTGCGAGTGGACTTACAGATGGACGATGTTGTGGATTTTGTTGCGACTGTTGTTATGGGACGGGTTCATGGTAGACACTTTGGCCACGACTTTCTCAACCGGTGGGGGGTGGAATAGTAGGGGGAATTTTTACCTCGATTGAACCTTACCATGGTGTTGGAAAAGGGTTGGTTCTCTTTCGTTTTTGAATCTAGTGATTTGGTTGATAAGGTTCTGGAACTCTAGTGGAGTATGGATGGTGTTCCTCTGTTTCTTAAACGTTGGGATCCGCTTTTTATGCTAAAAAGGAGAAGGTGGCTCTAGAACCATTATGGGTTCGGCTTCTTGGTTTACCCATGCATCTGTGGATGCCTGCTCGCTTTGACGCCATTGGAAACTTTTTGGGTGAGTTTGTTGTTGCGAACCTTTCCTTTCAGACTACGAGGATTATGACGATGGCCCGTATTTTGGTAAAAATTGACATAAAACTTGGGCTTTCAGCGGATATTAAAATTCATACTCCATCGGGGGATTTCACACAAAATTTGGATTACAAAGGGGTTCAATTTCGATGCCACCGCTACCATGTGTATGGACATTTGTTCGCATCTTGCACTTTACCTTTTCAGGGAAAAGGACCTTTATTTGGTAGTCAAGCTCGGTTGAAGTTGAGGAAGCCCACGTATACTTCTAAAAGGGCAGAGGTGTTAGAAGGTCCTTCTCCTTGTGTTGGTGTTCGGAAGATTGGGGTTGTTGAGAAGACTACTTCTCCGGCTACTCATGTTCCTATTGCGGTTGATGCTACTGGTGCTTCCACTCCTGCTCCTTGACCACTTGTTACTGCAGCACCCTTGGGTACGTTTGTATACAATACTTCATTTGATTTTACTTTTAATGTACCTATTTATATTGATGATTGTTCGTTGGTCTCTTATTCCTTGGTCGGTACTCCTTTTATTTCTAGAGGGTTTCCCTATTTAATTCCTGGTGTGAGTACTTTTTTCTCACCTTCCATTATTTCTGTTGAACCTTCTTCGTCTAGTACCTCTGAGCGGAGGAGTATCCATTACAATGTAAGAAATCGTGAGGTACTTGGTGAGGAATCTTGGGTCAAGGGTTTATTTGGTATCTCCCATGGTTGCTCTTCTATGAGGAGTCATGGGAGAAAATCACATTTCTCTCGGGCACAAGAACGTGCTCTTTTAGATGTTGCATCGGGAAAACAATCTTCTATTAATTGGGCACTCGGAGCAATCAAAGCCCTAGATGGGGTTATCTCATTAAGATTATGTCCTTCAACTGTCGTGGGTTGGCGAACCCCTCCAAAACATCGTCTCTTAGACGTTTGATTGATTTCAATCACCCTGACGTGGTTCTTCTTCAAGAGACGTTGGGATTGAATGAATATGTGTCTTGTATTCTGGAATCCTCGCTTCCGGGTTGGAAGTTTGTTGTGATTGATGTGTGTGGACGATCTGGTGGTTTAGCCTCGGGGTGGAATTTGAAGAGTTGTCGATGTGATGGTATGTGGAGTTTTTCCTCTGGTATTGGGCTGGATATTTTTTATGCTCACCTGAGGAAGGTGCTGACTATTTTGAATGTTTATGGCCCTTACGTGAATAGGGTGCCTTTTTGGAACACTCTTTTAAACAAGACCTTTGTTTCAAATTGGGAGGTGATTTTGGGTGGCGACCTAAATTTCTCTTTGGGTTGTGGTGAGGTTTGTGGACCTAGGGATGTGCCGGATTCTTTGGCTCCCTTTTTTACAAATGCTTTTACATGTCATGATTTGCTGGGCATTGATCCTATAAAGCTTTCTCCAACGTGGCAGAATAAGAGGATGAGTGAGAATCGGGTGGCCAAGCATCTAGACAGATTTCTGGTTGCGGACCATTTGGTGTTGGATTGTGATTTGGTTTTTCAATGGGTGGCAAGTGGGAGGGGGATCTGATCATTGTCCTATTTTCATTAAGTTACAGGGTAGGAGAAGGAAGCCCCCTAGCCATTTCAAATTTCATCCTAAATGGTTAAAAGAACTTTCTTTCTGTAAATTGGTTCAGGACATTTGAATCCCTATTCCTTCTAGGACTGGAGATTTTGTTGGGGTTCTCTTTATGGACAATTTAAGTAAAGTAAAACAAGCTACTATCACTTCTGCACATGCAAAGCGCTTGTTAGATGAACAAGAACTTCGTCATTGTGAACTTTTCCTGAATCAAATTCTTAATCGGCTTGGTTTGGGTTTTCTTGACCAGACTACTAAAGAAGAAGTTTATTTGTGTGAAGATAGACGCCAAAAACTTTTGGGGGAAAAAGAAGCTACTTGGCGTTTAAAAATTCCGGCTCTACTGTTAACTTGTGGGGATGAAAACATAAAAAAATTCCAGGCTTTTGCAAAAGGCAGAAAATTATCTAATACCATTTGGGAACTCAATGATGATCAAGGTACTCCAATTTCATCCTTTGATGATTTGGCTGGGTTGCGGGTTCGACACTTTGGGGAACTTTTCACTGCTCTGGCTGGTCCATCTCTTGCGGAAATAGTACGTGTTGCACATATTTTTCTTGGGTTTGTGGATGGTAATGATAACAAGAGGTTGATGGAGGCTATCACAAATAATGAATTACTCAAGTTTCTTCACTCATTTAAAAGGATAAAATTCCGGTACCAGATGGATGGCCTGTTGAATTCTTTATTGGTTTCTTTGATCTAATTGAGGCTAATCTGTTAAAAGTTGTGGAAGAATCCAGGTTGGTTGGACATGTTCACAAGCCTATTAATTCCACTTTTATCACTCTTATCCCTAAAAAGGATCAGCCTGGAAATTTTGATGATTTTTGCCCAATTTCTCTTTGCAACTGCCTTTACAAGATCATAGCAAAAGTGATTTCCAGGAGATTAAAAGTTATTCTCTCTCGGTGTATTTCCAGTGACCAGTTTGGTTTTCTTGAAGGTAGACAAATCTGTGAGGCCATTGGGGTGGCTCAGGAGGGTTTACATACATTAAAAACCCGCAGGCTGAAATGGGGCGGTTGTAAATATTGATCTCTCCAAAGATTTTGATAGGGTTCGCTGGCTATATATTCGAATGTTACTTACACATTTGGGTTTCTATTATGATTTTATTAAGTGGATTATGGCTTGCATTACTACCGTTAGCTTTGTTGTTCCTATTAATGGATCTGTTGGTCCTTTTTTCACTGTTGGATGTGTGGATTGAGGCAGGGTTGTCCTCTCTCTCTTGTAATGTTCCTTCTTATGGTTGAGGATTTGAGCCATTTTATTTTGGAAGCAAAGGCTCTTGGATCCTTCAAAGTCATTCCTATCTCCAAGGTATTGTATATTACTCACTTACTCTTTGTTGATGATATCCTCATTTTTTGTGATGGCTCGTGTCATGATATTCAAAAATTTAAATAAGGACTACTCTTCTTTCAAGCTGCTACTGGAATGGTTGTCAATAATGATAAATCTACCATCTCTTACTCAAATTTAGATGATCGGGAGATTTGTTGGCACTCCTCTTTATTCCCTTTTAAGTCTTTTTCTGTTTGAGGATAGACTCAGATATTTGGGTTTTTTTCTAAAACCAAATGCATATTACATTGATGATTGGATGTGGCTCTTAGCAAAGTTTGAAAAGCGTTTTTTGGGCTGGAGATATCGTTGGTTGTCTAGAGCTGGCAAATTGGTTCTGATTAAATCTGTTTTGGAAGCCATTCTAGTTTTTTGGATGTCTCTTTCTTGGAAACCTAAAGGTGTTTTTGAAAGAATGTGCAAAGCTTGTTTCACTTATCTTTGGAGGGAAAGCACAGATCATTAGGTTATGGCATGGGTTTGATGGCAGCGGTTAGCCATCCCTAAAGCACTGGGGGGATGGGGCCTAAAAAACATCTTTCTTTTTGCAAAAGTACTGGTTGCAAAGGTCTCGTGGAGACTTATACTTTCAGAAAGTTTGTGGTATTGGGTGGTTCATAAAAAATACATTGCTCGTATTTCTATTTTGGATTGGATTCAATTAACTAATAAATTGAGAGGTGGCTGCTATGTTATCTGGAAGGCTGTATTACATTCCTCTGGTCTCATTGGTTCTGGTCTGATCTGGTGGGTTGGAAATGGTAGACTGGTTTGGGTTGGATTGGACCCTTGGGTGGGTTTCAATGGTTCATGTTAAGACTGAATATTGTTCCTAGTCTATGTGTGCTATTTTTTCAAATATTGATTTCCTATTACTCTTCATTTGTGGTTTGGTTTTTAATACTTTTTGTTTGATTTTATGATTATAATGGTTTTGATTTATTTCCTTTTTATTTATTTTAAAGTTTTCATTTGGCTTATTAGGGGTTATATATCTTTAAAGTCTAAAAAGGCTTACATTAAATTCTATTCTAAGCTTTATCTTTATGACCTAGCCCTCGTTTTTTAGTCATTGTTCAAAAAATATTCAAAAAAGGATTCATGTAGCGGCTCTGTTTTTCCTATTTTTGTCATTCTCATTGGGAGCATATTACGAGGTGATGGAAACGAATTCTGGAAAACCAAAAGAGGTTTTTGTTCACAACAAAATCATTCAAAAAAACCTCTCTCAATTTTGTAACAGCTATTATCGTTTGAGATATTCAAATTCATCTTTATGGCCTATTTTCCAGGGTTTGAATTATTTAATAGTTTCCTGTTTTAGTCACAAATTTCCAGCATGTATTCCAATCAATTGAAAGGGAATTTTTAAAAACCAAGAGAGGCTTTTGTTCATAATGGACTCATTTAAAAAACCTCTCTCAGTTTTTCACAGGTGTCCCGGATCGAGAGATATGGAGGCGTTTGTGAGATCCATTTTTTAGAAAATTCATCAAATTTCCCAGAGTCCTTTGCTATTTTTGGGTTAATTATCTTTAAATATTTTGAGTTAGCATGTAACTAATTGATGTAACTATTTCAAAATTTCGACCTAGAAGGATGTTATGAAACTACTTTACCTTTGTGATGATAAAAGGAAGACAAACATACAGTTTAGAGCTACTGTGTATAAAGCTAAGACTCAAAACTCTTATGTAATTTTGGAAGACTGATTATGGTTTATACAAACTTATAAGCCATTATTATCTTATTTGCTAGTTTCATTTCTAATATGTTTGGTCACTCAATGTACAAATTCATTTCTTGTTTGATGTTTTTATTCATGAAATGCTTTTAGGATGTGGGTGAAATTCAATCCCATGCTTATACTGTTCCTGGTTTATATTTCATATATTATTCATCTCAGTCCTTTATTTTTGCATGATTTAGTGCTTGTTTGAGCTTGATAAGTATTTACCCTCTTGTTGATGAATTTTCAAACCAAAACCAATTAAACCTAATTGCATTTTACTTTTATTTTTTGAGATTGTTCTAGCTTGTTCCTCTAGTAGTCTAGGAACAATTTCTAGCACAAACAGTTCCCACCTATTATCTGCGGAATTAAGGTTTTTCTCGGCAGGAAGGGGTATATTTTTCCTCTCTCGTATATCTGCTCCTGGGATGTCAATGATGTGGCATCAAGGTTGGGTTTCTGGCATTGATTTGGGATTGACGATCGATCTTTCTATGGAATGGGCAAATTACCTAGATGCACTGAGAAATTCTCATACTAGATTGTCAGATCAGGAGGATTCATTGGTTTGGGCACATCACTCATCTGGGAAATATACACCTAAGCATGGTTATATACAATTAAACTTGGAGGTACATAATCGACCTATTATTTGGTAGTGGAAGAAACTTTGGAAGTTAAAGTGACCTGCCAAAGCCAAACTTCTTTGTTGGACTAATTTGGAAAGAAAAGCACCAACTTGGGATGTTCTCCAACGTCGATGCTTTTAGGGTCCGGGTAGATGTGCACTCTGTTGCAACTCTCTTGAAACTCTTGATCACCCCTTTCTACACTGCCGGTACACTCAACAGATTTGGCAAGGGGTTGGATTAGCACTAAATTCTTGTTTTACATGGCATGGTCCAAATTTTGTGGAGGAATTTTGTGTATGGTTCGCTAAGTGGGGATACTTAAATTACAGAGCACTTCCTTGCATTATTTCTTGGGGTGTCCGGTTGGACAAAAACAAATCCATTTTTCAAGATCAACGAATGCCTTTGGAGGTGGTTGTTGCCAATATTTTGCCTGTTTTTCAACATTTTCCTCAGACAAATCTGAATACTTCTGTTAGAACTATTCAGGTGGAGGTGATTGACCATCTTAGACCTTGGGATTTTTTCGATGGCTCCTCACATGAGCCACAACTCACTTGTGGGGGACGGGGTTGTCTATTTTTTATCCAATTATCACTTCTTTCACTTATCGGGTGGCCTAGGGAGGGGTTCCAACAATTTTGCAGAATTGATGGCTTTAAAACTTCTTCTCTTATTTGTTGTGGAAAATAATTGTCATACTTTGCAAGTATTTGGCGATTCTGTGATTGTGATTGACTAGGATAGAGGATCTTCCATATGTGATATGTTTCGTCTTCTTCCTATACTTAAGGAAGTGATTCTTTTACAACAGAGATTTAACAATATATCTTTTACACATGTTTACAGGGAACGGAATGGGGTGGCTGACATGCTTTCCAAGGAAGCCACACAGCTCCCGTTTGGCTATTGGAAGATCTTAGAACAGGATCTGTCTAGCAGTTATAGTTACTATCATCGATCGTTCAATGGGGAACAAGTGCTTGTTGTTTTGAACAGGGATTAATGGACAAACATTTTGTGGATATCTTTATCGATATATGATATATGTAATCTGTTTTTTGGCTAAGCTTGTTTTGATTAATCAATGGATACTCTACCGGATGTAAAAACTGTAAAAAGTTTTGTGATACTATGGAAATATTAATTTGTTTTTTGTTGACAATGTACGGTGTACTTATCTACTTTTATACATATGTGAATGTAATTTTGTTGATATCCGAAATAAAATTACAATTTTTTCTGAGGAAAAAAAAGTCTTTCTTAAAGCACGATTAAAGTAAATGTTTAAGAGACATTCAAATACCCCACTTCCAAGGAAACAAAGATATGTAAGGAAATTAATTTTATGTGTAAAAGCTGGAAAAAAAAACCAAAAAGACTAAAACCAACCTTTATCAATTCAAGAGAAGGCCATGGCTCAGCAAGAGGCAAAAAATAGCAAAGTTATGAGTGAGACAAGGAGTTTAACATTTTCTCTATCATAAATGTAAAAATAATTTGCATGTCTTTCAACTTTAACACTCTGCTTGTCACAGCGTTAAAATTGGTCCTTGAGATGGATTTTCATTTCCGATATACATACATAAAAATAGCAAAAGTATAGTGAAACTAATACACAGTAATTTAAAAACAAATGCTAAATAGATCTTGTTTGGATCTGACTTATACTCAGTAATGTTAAGTCAACTATTGACACTAATAGGACAAGCTGTCATAAGGGTTGCTTTGAAAGAGATAAGGTTAAAGTGGTAAGGTTAAAGTAGATACAGACAACAACAAAACCTAGTGATCAAATGGAAAGATCTCATAAGGGTAGCAGCAAGGATAATCAACGCAAATCAGAGGTAGGCACCTTAAAAGGCATAGTTCCCTCTAGTAGACGAAAAACTACTATTGACCTACCATATAGGGTTTAAAACAGACATAGCTAAGGTGGGATACGACATCACAATTCATGGACAAGATAGGAGAGATTATGTATAACCATGGGCTAGTAAGAATATAGACAACCTAGTAGAAAAAGGATAGACAAAGTCACAACTTGTTGGGAGAAGATAAGCACATTAATGGGCAAGCTAAAAGGCATAAAAAAAAAGAGTCTAAGCATGTACTATCCAAATCGGAAGAAGCCCCCAAACATAATACATCCATCTTCTAACATTTCAAGGAAAGGTCAGGAAATGTTGAAGGGAGTGATGCGCAACATATGACTGTTGTGACCTCCCTAGGTTGAGAAGTGAATGTGTATTCCCTAAAGGGTTTTGGCAGTAGCATAACCTAACTCAACAAGGATAGGCATAAATTTCAAACATGCGAACAAAGTCACGTTTCAAAACTGACAACCAACAAAAGCGAAAGGCTATGTATGGGAAGTTAAAGGAGGTCACGTTCTCAGCCCATTTCTAGGAGAAGAAGGCACAACACCAATTCCTCAGCCCTTGGAGGGTTAACAAAGGTCACGGCCTAGGCCTAAAGGCATACACAGTCACTTCCGAGTCAGTAAAAGGCTACAAACAAAGTTTAGCAACCAGATAAGAAGGCATGTATAAGCAGGCTACAAAGGGATGTATTTTTTGTGTTGGGAGAAAAAATACAACCTTTAGAGTTAGAGGAATCTTTGAAGGAAGATGCTATCTTAGAGGTACATGGATAGGAAGGTCCCCAATGGTTTCTTAAAAATTGCAAACACAAGGCCATAAATAATTTGAAAGTCCAGAAATGTTGCACAAGTTAAGCAGATTAATGGGCAAGCCAAAAGGCATCCAGAAAAATAAGTGTTTAGGCTTTCACTATACAAATAGGAAGCATCCCCCACACAGACTACATCCATCCTCTAACAATTCAAGAAAAGGGCAAGAAATGTTGAAGGGAGCGATGCGCAGCTTATGGCTGTCGTGACCTCCCTAGTCCTTGAAGTGAATATGTATGCCCTAAGGGCTTGGTAGTGGCATGACCTAGTTCAACAAGGCCAGGCATCAATTTCGATCTTGTGAACAAGGCCACATTTCAAAACTGACAACCAACAAAAGTGAAAGGCTATGTATGGGCAAGTTGGGGCAAGTAAAGGAGTTCACATTCTCATCCCATGGCCAGCGGGAAAAAGGCACATCACCCATGGCTCAACCCTTAGAGGGCCAACATAGGACACATCACAACCCTAAATGCATACACATTCACTTACCAGTCAGCTGTATAGAAACCAAAATAATGCAAACCCAGTGGAAACCTTGATATGTACGAACACCAAACCCTATTCTTGCAAATTGGTTGAATGCAATTTGTTTGTGTGAACCCAAGTAGAACAAAGCGTGTGAAGCCGCTCTACCTACGAAATCATTGCCAGTTTGAGATCACCAAAATGAATGTAAATGAAAAACACAATGAATGCACGAGGGAGGGGCGATGGATTGATAAAATGCCACGTGACCCCCATGAATGGCTTATGTGAATAAATAAAATTCCATCTTATATGCCCGTGGAGTACATCTACGCAATGAAAGTATTGAAGGGCGATTAGACGGTTGAGGCATTAGTATTTGCTACAAAACCCCTTAGTGCGGTCAGCAAAAAAACTCAAAGCAAGCTATCTATCACCTATAGTTTGGGGTTTAATAGGTTCAACTCTATTGTGAACAGTACGGCAAGTAGCAGGCCAAGGAGAGTCCACTGGATCAAGAGAAGAACGATATGAAGCGAGGGTAGACTTCCACAGGAGCAGAGGAAATCATGGTGCGAAAAGATCCCACCGGAGAAGTGGAATAAACCGTTGGGGTGTGGGGAAGAAGGGGTGTAGACAACCACCGAAACAAATGGTACAGCGAAGAAACCAAGTGAGAACCGGAGTGGATGAGACTACAAGACCAAAGATGAAGTGGTTCTGAAGGGTAGCGCAGGAAACCCTCAGTATGGAAGCGAAACAAATGGTACAGTGAAGGAACCGAGTGGGAACCGGAGTGGACGAGACTACAAGATCAAAGACGAAGTGGTTCTAATGGGCAGCGCAGGAAACACTCACTATTTTCACAGTGCAACTCAACATATTTTAATAAAGCTTCCTTTAATGTGAATATAGATTTTTCGGGTTAATTCGAGTGGGAACCGGAGTGGACGTGACGAATTCGGAGTAGCAGGATCGTGAGATGAACAATGTTTTATGCGGAATAGAAATGTTCGAAAAAAATGGGGCATCTTTGCCATTTTAGCGGAGACTTGTGTGTATTGTGTATGCAAAATACAAGGAGAAAGGGCATTCCCTCTAGGGCTATGGTGTGGCATGATAAAGCTAAAAAAATTCACGCATAAAGTCCAAATAGGCCAAGAAGGGCACGTTTCAAGTATGTCACTTGGCAGTCACAAAGACGCCATAAAACAAGTTTAGTAGGCCCAAACAAAGGGATGTATAAGAATCCTGCAAGGAGGAGTCAAATCCAGCCTTAAAATGGGGCCACGCAGAAGGTAAGGATGCCCAAAAAAAATCCATGTATAAGCATCCTACAAACATGAGGAAAAAAAACCTTAAAAGCAGCCGAGAACCTCCAGAAGTCATCCAAATCAGGCGAAGGACGCTAAAAACACATGTCAACAAAGCAGGAGGAGTGCAGGAGGACACGCGTGGAAGGCAGATTGGTGGAAGGGACGACGAATGCTACATTGTTCTCAACAAAGACTCCAGGCGAAAAAATGCATGTAGGCGTAACAAGCACAGTAAACAACATATCTTAAACCACATTGTGTTTGGATATCGATCCATGTGAAATTCAGGGGAAAGTTTCAACAAAAAACGGGAAAAATTATTTGTAATACTCATAATAGTTCCTTGATTAGATTACCTACCATCTAGATTCTATGTCATGGTAGAAATTTGAAAGTAAAGAACGTTCAAGTCATTATAGAAAAATCCATAGAAAACAATATTATTGTCCAATAATGTTGGAAGTTGGGAATTCTATTTGGTCAACAAATGTTCTGGAGACATTGAACATGCTCATAGATGTAGCTATGTTAGTAAGTATGCGAATTCATAAAAAGTAATTTCAAAATACATAGAGTATTTACATGGGAATCATAGTATAGGTTTGTCTTATCCAAATAGGAAGCAACCCCCAAACAGACTACATCCAACCTTTATCAGTTTAAGCAAAGGTCAAGAAATGTTGAAAGGAGTGACACGCAACTTATGAATGTTCTGACCTCCCTAGACTGGAGAGTGGTTGTGTATGCCCTCTAGGGTTGTGGCGTGGCATGACCAAGCTCAACAAGTGAAAACATCAAGTTTGAACAGGGCAAGAAGGCCACGTTTCAAGTCTTATCTCATCTCAATGGCAAGGCCTTCAAGTTTTTGTAGTTCTTAGGTTGCAAGACCATGTATCATTACATCAATCTATGGATCTATTTACTTGATGGATACAAATATTACAAATTTATGAAGATAAACAATTAAAAAATTCTTCTTCATAAAAAAACTATATAAATTATCTATACATTTTTTTAAATGCAGATCATCAATATAAAACTAAAAACATTTTGAACTACATCCTTGGAAATCCCAAAGCAATGAAACTATATACTCAAAATTACAACAAAGCTTATGGTGAAGAATTATTTCAAACAAATATGTGAATATAGTTTCAAATAATCTTTTAAAATCAAACCACACAATACTTGATCAACGTTAAAAAATAATACATACATAGATATCTTAAAAAGTCTATTTTCACTTAAATTTTTACATTTTCTAATATTTAAATATTAGTGAAATATTCTCAAATTGTTATATATATATATATAACTTTTTATGAAATATTATTATATTGTAGTAATTACGCCGTAAGGCGTTTCAACAAGTGGGAGTCTACTCCCCGAAGTTAATGCTTTTTTTTTCATCTGTCAATATTTTTGTCCAACGATTCGGATAATCTCCATCGTTGATCGTTGATCAGGTTAGGTGCACAGTGGCACATGTCCCATCACCATCAATCGAAGAGTTGGAGCTTCCTTCACGAAATCGTTTTGCCAAAAGCCTGAAATTTGCACAGTCCAGTATAGAAAAATCCATAGAAAACAATATTATTGTCCAATAATGTTGGAAGTTGGGAATTCTATTTGGTCAACAAATGTTTTGGAGACATTGAACATGCTCATAGTTGTAGCTATGTTAGTAAGTATGCGAATTCATAAAAAGTAATTTCAAAATACATAGAGTATTTACATGAGAATCATAGTATAGGTTTGTCTTATCCAAATAGGAAGCAACCCCCAAACAGACTACATCCAACCTTTATCAGTTTAAGCAAAGGTCAAGAAATGTTGAAAGGAGTGACATGCAACTTATGAATGTTCTGACCTCCCTAGACTGGAGAGTGGTTGTGTATGCCCTCTAGGGTTGTGGCGTGGCATGACCAAGCTCAACAAGTGAAAACATCAAGTTCGAACAGGGCAAGAAGGCCACGTTTCAAGTCTTATCTCATCTCAATGGCAAGGCCTTCAAGTTTTTGTAGTTCTTAGGTTGCAAGACCATGTATCATTACATCAATCTATGGATCTATTTACTTGATGGATACAAATATTACAAATTTATGAAGATAAACAATTAAAAAATTCTTCTTCATAAAAAAAACTATATAAATTATCTATACATTTTTTTTAAATGCAGATCATCAATATAAAACTAAAAACATTTTGAACTACATCCTTGGAAATCCCAAAGCAATGAGACTATATACTCAAAATTACAACAAAGCTTATGGTGAAGAATTATTTCAAACAAATATGTGAATATAGTTTCAAATAATCTTTTAAAATCAAACCACACATTACTTGATCAACGTTAAAAAATAATACATACATAGATATCTTAAAAAGTCTATTTTCACTTAAATTTTTACATTTTCTAATATTTAAATATTAGTGAAATATTCTCAAATTGTTATATATATATATATAACTTTTTATGAAATATTATTATATTGTAGTAATTACGCCGTAAGGCGTTTCAACAAGTGGGAGTCTACTCCCCGAAGTTAATGCTTTTTTTTTCATCTGTCAATATTTTTGTCCAACGATTCGGATAATCTCCATCGTTGATCGTTGATCAGGTTAGGTGCACAGTGGCACATGTCCCATCACCATCAATCGAAGAGTTGGAGCTTCTTTCACGAAATCGTTTTGCCAAAAGCCTGAAATTTGCACAGTCCAGTCCGCCATTACTGCTGCTGTTGCGGCTGCAACGTCTGGAGCTTTAGGGTTTTCGGACAGAACAGAATAGAACATAATTGTTATAGAGGATCACCCTCATCACGACGACACCAATGTCGTGACCACCACTACCAGCAAAAAGAAGCCTACACGACCCTTGCGTCGGAGCGTGCTGGACAATTGCGACGGACATGAAATAGCAAAATAGAATGCCTAGTGTGATTTTGGGCACCACCAGAAGCACTTGAAATTCCCCCAGGAATTGATCCTGCACCTGGCCTCACATAATGTACCCAAATGTAAATGTGATCAGAAAGTTATGTGATTAAGATTCAAGTTTTCCATTGTATCAATAGCAAGAATAGACAAATACATGAAAAGAAAATTTGCAATGTTAACTGTGATAACCTTCATGTACAGACATGTTCACTCAGACAGCAATATATTTACAAAAGCAACTCTATAGACTATAACTCAACGTACTTATTCTATCAAATTTCATCATTGAGAAGCATTCATGTGATTTTCAAATGAAGGAGAAATAACAATAGCAGAAGACAAATAATTTATAATCCAGATGAATACAATTCTTGGTGTTCTGGTGGACAACAACATGTTTATTCCCTAAAAATGGAACATGAATGTCTTCATACAAAGCAGCAAAATAGAGAGCTTAAAGAAACAAACCCTATATTGTGAATAGTAGGATGATAATGCTGACTGCCATAGCCATCCCTTGGAACACCTGCATTTCCAATTCCAACATTAACTTTTTCTGTCTGCCCCTTATCATCACCAGTTTTTTCTGCTGGTAAAACCTTGTTGGTAGGAGCAGATACTGCACCTTCGAAAGGTATAGTGGCTTCATCTCCCCATTCTTGATCCTCAATGGGATTATCGCCACCAGTAACAATCACCAAATCATTCCCATCTTCATCTGCGCTTCCTTCCTCAAAATCCCATTCTCTTCTCTCCATATTGGGATAAACAGCTTGATCATCATTGAGGACAATTTGCAAATCATCTTCGCTGTCACTATCCCATCCATTCTCTTCTTGTAGCCCTTGATTCTCTACAACAGCCAATTCCGCTGGAGGTGTCAAATCCTGCCTCACAGGAGATACTTCCGCAACCCAGTTCTCTCTGTTGCCTTCCCCATCTTCTTCTATATCATCATAACCTCTCGAAAGCCCAAGAATTGAGATTGTCACACCATTCATCACCCTACCAAGACCCGGAATATCGTCGTGCTGCGACAGACCATTATCCTCTTCAAATTGGAACACATTTTCGCGGAGTGGCGGCTCAGTTGGTGCAAATGGTGAATCTTGGTCAGTTTTTTTTCTAGGTCCATTTCGCAGGCCATTGGATCACTGACTGGGTTTTCAGCATTATCTTTATTCAATTCATCCTCATGCTCCCCCATCTTGATATCTTTATTCTCCACAAAATGGCCTTGAATGGAAGATTCTGCATGAACCCGGACTTCATCGTTTTCTTAATAATTCCACTTCATCTCAGACTCTTCTTTGAGAAAACTGCAAATCACCTCAATAAGCGTATTCATGGTCGACGATGGGTTTTTTCATGCCATTTGGGCGGCATGCAAGATGGGCGACACGCGTCGAAGGGCACTTAAGGTTTAATACAGTGCGCACTATCCTGCCTATTAGGACACTTGTGATTGGCTAATAAATATACAAACGCCAGATATGAGGCCTGTAGGAGAGGATTTATTTGTCATCTAAAAAAGAATTAAATGAAATAAAATTTATTACTAGGGTATCTCTGTTGCCTTAGGTTGCAAGGGCACCTCGCTTTTCTAACAAAAATGATCTAAAATGACATCAACCAAGAAGCAATGATCTAATAAAAATGGCATCAAGGAAGACTATGTGAATTAAATTATTTTTCTTCGTTATGTAATTTTGGGCCGATCTTTGTATGGGTGTTGTAGGCGAGTGTAATGTAAGATAGAGACATAATACGTGTATATATTATTCACTTCTGAACTTGGCTTTCATAACAGTGCTGACGGAGAGAATTTTGCTTACATTTAGCTTGAGAAGCCTAGATTAGAAAGCTGACAATTTTAAGTATGTAGTCAATGCTATTGCTTCAAAAGAGCTAATTTCTTCTAAGTGGGAAGACTGGAAATAATTCTATTGCTTCAGTTCAGGGGTAAACATCTAGCTTTTCCTAAATTTAGCGGGGCTAAGCTCAAGTGCTTTAAAAATATAGTACTACTCTT
This sequence comes from Pseudotsuga menziesii, assembly GCA_001517045.1. Lineage (NCBI taxonomy): Eukaryota > Viridiplantae > Streptophyta > Pinopsida > Pinales > Pinaceae > Pseudotsuga > Pseudotsuga menziesii. Next base: position 567,212 of record LPNX011219835.1, read on the forward strand.
CCCTGCAGTCGGTAAAACAGTGTTTTCTACTTTCTCAGTACAGTATGCTTTTCAAATATAGGACTGTTCTTTACTAGACTCGACAAAATTAAGTGTTTTCTACTTTCTCATAACAGTTTGCTCTCCTAAGAAAGCAAACTAAGAATTCCAATTGAATGTCTTAACATGGGCATCTGCATTACTTGCAGTTCCCTCTTCCTTCTTTAAACTCCTCGAGGCTATTATTTGTTCTGCAATTTGTCCCTTTGTCAGAGAATTGCTTTGAGCGGACATTCTTCATATTAATTTCTAAGCCGGTCCTCAAGAATGGTGATCATCTTGCAAACCGATCATATTTGGATCTCGACACACCACCCAGATCTTCCCCGCCACATATCAACAATGACTGTTGCATTCTTCAAAAATAGTTGTGCAACATCTCTATTAAAAACTGTTAGAACAGATCTTCTAAGAGACACAGGACAATCGGTAATCCTATTTTAAGTCTTTTACATTTCTGCCCAAACTATATGGATACTGGTAACTTGTTACAGATTCCAGCCCCTATTTCTCCAAGGATGGATGAAGAATGACACTAAAGAAAAGAACAAGTTATCAGTTGCAAGTTGCTTTGTAGCAGAGGTGGGCTTCTGAAGCTCTTTTATGATTTGTTTCTAAACCAAACTCAGTTAAAACAAAGTATTTTATGGTATTTTCTTTGAGTAACTCTCTTTTTATTGAATAATTGAGCTAACATGGTCCCATTCATTACTTTGCTACGAAGAGTATGTATCTTATCACTCTCTATGTTCATACTTCATAGTTATTTTACTTTTATGATTTACTCATATTTAGTAGAAAGTATTTTCTTCTGTGCATTTGGACTTTTAAGTAAACCACATCCTTTGTTCTTTTCTTCTTTGTCAAGTTCAATATTATTTGGTATAGAGCTATATCAGGGGTTTTTAGAAATGTCTTAGTTATACACTTCACAGCTTTTGTCAGCAATACATGGGTAGTTTGTACCTCAACTTTCCAAGTGCAATTATTAGGGGATCAAATTTTCAAGGGTGGATAGATAATGGTTGGCATCTGAAAATGAGGAAACTGTTATAACTTTTATTTTGAACAAAACAATATTCGGAAATTATACTTATTCTGCAAGTAAAAAAACTGTATAAACCCTAAGAAAGATAAGGATACAAAAAACCAGATTTTATTAATATATTGGAAATTGACAATCTTTAGTATAAACCCTAAGAAAGATAAGGATACAAAAAACCAGATTTTATTAATATAAGGATACTTATTCCTGTGTGTTTATATTTTATGTTTTCACTATGTGTGTTCCAACAGTAGTATTCCAACATATACTAGGGAACATCGATGCGTCCATTACGATAGAGCACTAATGAGGGTGTTTAAATAAATGCATCAGTGCGTCATATAAATGAAAATAATTAGTGTAAAAAATTTAATAAATATGACCTAGTGCATATTGTTACATATCTCACCAGTGTGTTTTCGAGGACACACCAATACATAATTTACAACTAAACATCAACGTGGCTAATTTAGATAACTTCATCGGTATGTTTTTTAAATGTAAAGCATTGGTGTGAAATATCTGTAAAGATTTCCCAATGCGTATTATTATGGAACACACTAGTGTGTTTTACCTATCTAATCGCACCAAGAAAAAATATATCCGCTAAAACCTCCAACCCTCATATTCTTATAGTTATAATTAATTTTTGTTACAAGATCCTCTAAAGCATTCACTACCATCTACACGAGTTTTAGTGGAGGTATTTTGGATAATTTTGCTCAAACTTGTAGTTCTTGTAGTGTATTTCAATTTTAATAAATGTATTTTTAGTGATGTTATAATTAGAGTCGCTTGTTGGTAAGAATCCACAATTGATCCAAACAAGGTTGATGAGAAGGACTAGTTTCATGATGCCAACACATTCACCACTATCATAAATGCCTTGAAGAAGGACCATAAATCATTTCTTTAGTTGTTTGATTTTAATGAGTTGGGGGTGGTTATGGCACAAAATCGCAACACTGTGATGATTAGAATAAGAAAATATGGAGAATAAGTGAACTTTTAATTTGATTAATTTATTGTATTAATTTTTTATTTGTTTACTCTTACCATTCGTGAAGAAAACATTGTTTATTTTTTCTTTTTTTTCAAGAGTTTTTTATATTAATAAAGCTTACTAATGAGGTCAATGTAGTAACCAACCACACACTTGCTTCACCATTACATCCCATCACTATTCACATAAAGACTAGATTATTTGCCTCTCCGTATATTATTCTTAGTCCCTCCACTCATCCTAATGCCGAGACTCCATTTGCCTCTACAAGCCCTAGTTGAAGATGGCACCCTTTCCAATATCATGCCAAACAATGCACACATTAGTGGAGATGTTCCCACTATCGAACCATATAGTGGTTGCTTTTCTAGATCATCGCGTCCTTGTAGCATTGGTACACTACCAATTGAAATTTTGGTGGTTGAGAACCAAATCCAATCCAAGATGAAATAATTGTCTAGTAATTAATAATGTCTTAATTATTTTCCTTGATGTGGCATAAATGTTTTTTTAATGTTTATTTTCCATAAATGGCCATCTGGTATGGCAGGAAATATCATCTTTTGGAAGAACCTTAATGACAAGACATTATAATTATTGGGGCCTTTTATTCATAAATTGTTTACTAGTATACTTTTTTCATTTGAAGAAAGAATTGTTAGATCATTTGATCAGCCTCTTTGGTGATGTGTTCAACCAAAGTAAAATAATCTCTATGGTCAACACTTATTTGAAATCTCTGAGCGACACATAGAGATAAATTACAAGAAAAACATATGTATAAGTGTCCCAAACACAATTTATAAAACTAAATCACGATTGATTATGTCCCAAAAATTAATGTCTTCATTTGTTTTATGCAACCAACAAGAGCCACGAGGTGCCAATGTCCCCGATATTGCCAAAAGTTCTTGATACAGAAGCAAGTATGATGTGACTCAACTTTAATGGATTGAAGAAATGCAACTTGATTTTCATGTTATTTAATAATTGCAAGGATCTATAACAATGACAAGAAGCAAATCAGAGCTAGTTGTTTTCGACTAGCCCTAATCTCCCCAACTAAAGCATAGGAAAAAAAACCTAGAAGAAAAACATCTAATCTACTTTGCTTTACATTAAGGGCCAGTTGCTGTACTCTCAACCATATGCTTCCAACTTTGCTAAACATCTCACTAGATTGTTGTCAAATGTTGATTCTCAACCATAGAATACGTGGAAATAACCATTCCAAATACCTAGAAATATTTTGGAAATGAATTGCAACACAAATAATGAAATGGACTTTACATCTATTCCAATCCATCAATGTTTTAGTTAAACATTGGACTATGATAAATATATATAAAATGATTATAAAACCCTCAATATCTTAGTAGGTAACTTAATGTTGCACCAAGCTTATGTCATAGTTAGGGTCAAGCAAAATCCCAATGCCTTATCTAGGTGTAGTGGTAGCTAGACTCACAATCCCTTAAGGAGGTTGGTTCGTAACTACGCCTTGTTTATATGTATATGTGTGGACACATTTGATCAAAATAAACAAGTAATTATTATTTTTAATACGAACTTTTATTTTAAGGAAGTCTCATATCTTATAACATGGTAAGCCATGTCAATTGTCTTTAGATTAAATAATTATGATTAGATTTAAAGATGTGTATTTAAATTATATGTTTTTATAGAAATCTCTTATGTTACTATACATTTTATTTCTAATGTTTGTATTGTGGTTCAATAAAATACCAATCAAAATTTATAATGATTATTTTTCGAGTTTAAATTAACTTAAAGATTAAAAAAAATACCATATAAAAAGTAATTTAAATTTAAAAAGTTTTAATTACTTTTCTTTAAAAAAAACAAATTTAAAAACCAAAAATATTAACCCATTTCAAAATTTTAAAAAGTCCAAGAAATATAAATTATTTTCAAAAAATATATCCATTAATTTTAATTCAAGTCTAAAGCATTATTACAAATAAAATACAATATGAAGTATTTTAAAAAATATATATATACATTAAACAAATAAAGTTAGTACAAATGAAATATAATATGAAATATGAAGTTAAATGACTTTTAACATGGTCTTGTAGAAGCATCCTCTTTGCCTATTGAGGAATATTCTTAAATCAAAGGACATTAAAAGTCATTATAATGTTAAGATAAAGAGACGAGAAAACTATATAATTCTCAGGAAAAATAAAGAAGACTAGAAAATTATATAGTTCTTGGGAAAAATCATTCTAATAAAATGGACCCTAAACAAAACACAATTTCTAATAAAATGGACCATAAAAAAACCATAATTGGTCGAAACAAAAAGAAAAATTGCCTTGTCGGATCGGTTTTCTTTTTATCTAAAGGTTTTGAAAGGGCCAAAATTTCCTTGTAGTATCGGTTTTCTTTTTTGTGATATTCAAGTGTTTGTTCCACTAATTTAAACATATATTTTCCAACTTTTGTAAAACAAGCAATGGCTTGAAAAACATAATTGATATTTAATAATTCAAATTGAGTAGGCCACTCCTTCTGTTTCTGTGTGGCTTAATGCCATTTCCTCCCTTAATAAAACCAACCACACAAAATTAATAAATAATAAATAAATAATTTAAATAAAAACTAGTTGCCATTTAAACAAAACATATGAGTAGATGAACTAAAGAAAGGGGCATGGATCAATGAAATCAATGAGGAGAAAGACGAGTTTTGAAATGCAAATTGGCATATTCATCTCTGATTTTTGTTTCCAATCTCTGAGGTGAAAACTGAAACGCCTCGAGATGGCATTGAATTCATAACTTAACTACATAATTCCTTGCTATCTCCCATGCTTGCGATAATAAGAAATTGCAAGATGAAAATGTAGCCATTATTTGAATATATTAAAATTGAAACGCCATCGTCTTGGGTGAAAATTGAACGACTCATGGCGGAAACTTAAATTGGGTGTGTTATCACTAAAAGATGCACCTTAACTGCATAAGGAGCATGGCTAGTGAATCTTTAAAATTGGTTTAATGGATAACTGAATTGATAAAGTGATGGAGGTATAATAGTACAAAGACCAGGCTAGGTTTAAAGATCAAACAACAGGAAATGTATCACTATCATGGATATTAATAAGACATAGCTATGAGCATAACTTTATGAAGGAAATGAATGAGTTTCTGCATTCAAGCATTTCAAGATAATTGCATATTAATCATAAGAATCTTGCAATGAATTGATAAGACCACACACAAGACAAAATCATAATAACACACAATTCATTTATTAAAGCAAAACTGGCTCATATGATCACAATCATTTCAAAGCAGCATTTCATATTAAGGTAAACATAATACATGCTACAACAGTCTAACCTCTAATACCTCCTCAGCCCTCTCGGATGGAACCTCCCTCCTTTCCAGAATGTTACAATATGCATTATATAGATGGTGAGGTCGAAATCCTCCCTAGGAGGTCGAATTCCCTCCCAAATCCCAAATATAACAATAAATTACAAACAATTTCTGAAACTGCCGACCACAAAAATTGGGCCAGACTGCTGAAAACTGGGGCCTAGAGATGGATTTGTTTCTCCAAATATGTGACACTTGTGTGTAAACAGAAAGAGGTTATTGTAGATTGGTTTGTTTTGAGGCGAAAACTCTCTCGGTTATTTGAAATACATTTTCATTTGCCCGAGATATGCATTTCAAAAACATGTGTCAAACAGAGAAATTCAGAGATCCGAAAATTAGGGATCATAGATGGATTCGATTCTCCCAATATGTGACACCTGTAGGAAAAATGAAAGAGGTTATTATATATGAACATGTTACTAAGATAAACCTCTTTCAGTTTGTGAAAAATCCCCTCCAAATGTTCATAACCAACTCTGCAATAATATGACTCGGACTGAACTTTGCGTAGTCAGAAAAATAGGTTGAAATAGCGAGAGTGGATCTTTCAATCCTTGATACCTGTGTAAAAAGTGAGATAGGTTTTTGTAATTTGATATCTTAGGAATAAAAACCTCCTCCAGTTCACCCAAATTCATCTCTTATTGGCAACAATCTGTTCTAATATATATATATATATATCCACCGTGTGCTTGGACATCCTTTCCCAAATTCATCTCTTATTGGCAACAATATGTTCTGGGAAAAAAAAAAAAGGACATTTATTCTCCACCATGTGCTTGGACATCCTTTCTTGGGTGCTCTTGGATGATGTGAGTTCCCTGCTAACCTGAATGCCTGTAAAATATTCCATAAAATGCAAGCTATACCAAGAAAGTCAACGTGTCAATTTAATTGATGAATGCATCCTTTATTCAAACTAACAGCTATTGGTAAACCCCTGCATTTTATCTTTTGGTGATCTCCATGTGAACACTGCTCACACCTGAATGCTTTTAAGCCATAAACTTTCAATATTTTTCAATCTAATCTGGCAGCTTTTCTTTTGACAATATTCAAGCTCTTGCTTTGTGTTTTCAAACCCTTTAATGGTGTTTACCTTAACACATGATCATTAGTATTGAGACTTAGTCACATGCTTAAGTGCATTCAATGTTTGAGCTCTCCATGGTGGTTTAAACATAAAGCAAATATAACCAACGAGCTCCCAGTGGAGGTATGAAATAATAAATGTAAATAACCATAACCTGTAGCGCAATGACACTCATCCAATAGACTTGTGTGCAAGCTCCCTTTCAACAATTGGTAATTTAGGATAAATTGTTCATTGTTTGTAGCTCGAGAATACTTGCATATTTTCTGGCAATGAAGATCAAGATCTGTGTTATCCGAATTTATAACTTTTGAGTGAGGGTAATTATGGTGACAACAAGGTGAAAACTGAATTTAACATTATATATATATATATATATATATATATATATATATATATATATATATATTGAATATAAAATATACATGTTGTCCTCCACAAACCAGCAAAATCCAACAAAATCCTTATATTGAACCTAGGTTAGAACAAAGTTGCTAATAAAAACTATGAGAACTAAGTTTAGCAAAGATTAATTACTAAATACACAACCAACCAAACATCGATGGAAATCAGTTTACATAATGATACCATACTATCATATACATTCAATTCTAGATCTTCTCGAACTCATCTCTGATTTTTACTGGGTAGCTATCAACACAATCCAACCATGGATTATTAGTGGGAATTTTAACAGTCCTCACAGCTTTCCAAATCGTGTTGTTGTACTTGAATCCTGAGACTAATGCTACCTACCATACTATGTCCCCTTTCTTGATTCTCCCTTTGGCTTCAAGGTATACAAGCTCATACCACACTTTACTGCTCAATGTATTGCCAAACCTTTGAAGATAGGCGCTGGCCTAACAGAGCCCGCCTTACTCTATCCCTTCCATCAACAACCCCACGTTAATGAAAGATAGGCAACGAGGTTATTTACTGCTCTCCTTCATTTTCTACGATCTGTCTTGCTTCGGTGAAAAGCTCCGCTAAACAAAGGCCTGACCACACTAATTTACCTTGGCTCATCTAGTCGAAGTGCAAAGTATAAAGTGGAGTTTGTCTACTAGAAATTATCTTTCACTTTTCAGGTGTCGGTAACATAAAGGTGAGCTTATCTTGATTGCAGATTCCCTCCATCCAACGGCCAAGGAGCAGAGTCAACTGTTGACTTTGCTCCTTGCCCGTTGGATGTAGGGAATCTGCAATCGAGATAAGGACAGCCCGCCTAAGCTTATCTTGATTGCAGATTCCCTCCATCCAACGGGCTTAGGTCATCCTTATCTCGATTGCAGATTCCCTACATCCAACGGGAAAGGAGTAGAGGGATGCAGGGAATCTACAATCGAGATAAGGATGGTCTAAAGTGCCTTCACAGTTTTAGTAATTCCAGTAAGAGATAGGTGTCTTTTCCCTCTATACGGGTTTGCGGCTGGATTGAGAAGTAACTATGTAATAAGCTAAAATGCCATTATGTAGAAAGCAGAACCTACTTATGTTGGGTTGGGGGATATAGCAATCATCGATCAACATCTATAATCTTTGATATAACTCATACGACTTCCCCGTAGGCCACTACTATTTAAGTCCCTTTTCAATGAACCTATTGATCTATGTTGCTCCATTGGCCCGCCGAACCTGGCACACCGTGGGTTGTTTGTTGGTTGAGCAGCCTAACCTTGCAAAATTATTCAGTATCCATTTGTACCACTCCTATCCAGAATAAGTATCACTCACATTTGGTCGCTCCTTCCTTCCTTCCTGACCATCCTGAATGGCAGACTCACCAGTTTATAAAATAAAAGAAGTCTTGTAACTCGCCTCTCCACAGATTGTTATCACCTGGAATCGCATAGAGACGTAATTTCCATATTGGCATAAAGAGAATTTCATGAGGTCCATTACTAGCATGTGCTACCCTACTGGGGAGTTAGCTCAGCTCACCCATGGCTAAGTCCATAAAAGTCCAGTCGTCTGGAAATATAGAATAACCACTCGCTCAATAGGCTCTCGAACATTCCATTCAAGACGGTCGTGTCATCCGAGAAGGATCCATGTTGTGTTCACTTAAAGATAAACTCTTTTGTAGTGCATCGAGCACATATCATCCTCCAGCATGCAAACATAAGTGTTGAGCTACCATTTTGAAGTCAGGGATGTAGGGTTCCATGTTCATTCTTATAACTTTGCGACAAAACAAGGACCCCAAGAAGAGAATTTGTTCTGATAAGGGAAGAACCACGGGACTCGAATTTGTTCATAAGTATATATATGTTGCTTGACGTTTTCATCCACCAGCTGTTGAAGGCTATTACTTTTTTTTCCATCGTAGCATTTTATTTCAGTAAAGCCTCCAACCTCTCTACTATGCCTACAGACACGGTTCGTCGCTTGCTTTTCATCTTCCATCTTAACCACTTTTTCGTTGTACTCATCTAAATGGGCCTTCAAATCCTCTGCTTCACTTATTAGACCCTTTCTCACGAACTGTCAACTCGAGGTTTGTTTGTACCTTTGCAATCCTGCATTGAAACCTTCCTCTGCCATACGGCTACTTCTAATTATTTCGGTAGTCGCTTTTATGGGGTATAGCTCTACATCCGTTATTGATGCAACAGCTTCAGGGCATCCGTTGTTGCATCCCGTTGTTGATGCAACAGCTTCAGGGAATCCGTTGTTGCATCCCGTTGTTGATGCAACATCTTCGACTGCATTAGTGCAATTACTCCATTAAAACTTTCGTGGCGTCCACCACAATAAATGTTCAGTGGCCTCCGACACTTCTGTAATCAATATTATTGCAAAGGCTGATGTTAGGTTTTGGAGTGCCCATAAAACAATTTAATATTGATAAATCCAAATACATGTTAACTTGACCTGATTTTATGGGCTAGCTCATAAATGCCAAATGATGTCATCCTGCCGCCGAGTTATGGGCACCATTCGACGAGGATGACATCACATTGCACCAACCAATCACAGTTAAAAAAATTCAATTAAATAAATATGTTCAATGTTTAAGTTTAACTTTAGTTCTAATGAAAAATCAAGTGTGTAGACATAGATTAATACATCTTAGTGATCCATATATATCCCTGTCACGGACATAATAAATAATGAGGGTGATAATGGAGATCAACACATGCCAATATTATGAAAGTAAAAGAAGATGTATGAAACATATCATTATTTGTTTTTTTTATGCTTATATATTTTTCTTATTTCAAGGGAAAATCCTCATGGTGGGAGGCAAGAGAAAGACATTGGACAAACTATAATGTTCACTAGTCCACGAGTTAACAAACTTTGTACTTATGTTTATAGTGAATTATATTTAAACAACAATTTCAACACTAGTCAACAAGTGACCATGTCACTTTAATAACTTTTTTCATTGTAAATGTTTGTTCCACTCAACCTAGACATGGTTGCACAAATTGTATATTGTGTTCCCATGTGAATCCTGAATTGACAAAAGAAGAGCATCCAACAAATCAAGTTCAAGAAGAAATGAACATGTTGCTTAAGAGTTTTCATCAAAGATGTTTTTGTTCGAGATTATGTGACAAGTTTAGATCACCTACTCATTTGCATTACCACTAAATATGTCTGTATTGAATTACAAATTGAATGTTTTCCTTTTGGAGTCCCAATAGTGCATTTACAAAGTTTTTTGCCTTAAAAATATAATTTCTTGAAGAGAGTAAATAGAAGAAAGAAGAAATCTAAACGTGCGACCATTTTGACTTTTCGGCAACTTTATGGTTGGAATTTGGCTATGTTTTTTTTCATGAAATCTGAATTTTGTGTTGTTCAAAATGATATTCTGAATGCATAAATGATTCGGCCCCTCAAAAACCCCAGGGCATCCAAATTCTGCAAATTTAAACACTGTTATTGCGAATTTTAAAAATCAATGCAAAACTTCTGTCGAATTCCATCGAAATCACTATGGAATAATCCGTCATAAATGTTAAAAAACGTCATGCATTTAGGCTATGCATAAAAGAAATCTATACCATGTTTCCCTAAAAAAAGGAAACCCGCATTATTATCAACCATTTCAACTTGATAGGGTGGGATAAGAAGCTTTGAACTAAATCTTTAAGCAATCCCATTGCACAACATGCTCTGTGTTTCATCGTTTCTACACTAAAAAGGAATAAGGGAACTTTGATTTCTATCTTCATATTGGTTGTACTATATAGACTGCAGTGACATTGTTGACCTTGAATAACTAGTGGTTTGACTCACTATATGCTACAATTGATTGTTAACCAACACACAAGTTGGCATCTAAATCAAATAACAATGGCTTAAGTGGATGACAATGTTTAATAAGGTGGTGCTTTAAGTTGGGATGCATTATGGATATTGCGAGCATGGTGAGGACTAAGGAGATTCCCTACCTTTCCCTTTCCAATCATATATAAGGGTAGTGTCAAAGGCCACTTATTTTCTTATGTTCATCAAATTTTATATTGAATGTATCACTCCTTCCAAATATTATTTGGAATTCCTTTATTATCTACTCCACACCAAAGGAGGGAATTTATGGATTAAATTTATCATATGTACATTTTTAAATGCTTGGTTCTCCCTAACCCCCAAGACTCTTGGCCCCAAGATGAATTCTATTGTGAACATTACATGCAGCTTCAAGATGCTCTCTTTATCCATCTTAACTACATTTCACACCATTAGGTGCATAGCCTCGAGATTACCTTAAAAAAACAACAATTTTTGCCACCATCTACAGTTGAACATGGACCACAATATCCCACAATCAAAGAGGCTTTATCGATTATGCCATATCCAATAGATCATGCCTATGGAGTACTTTGTTTTCAAATGTGCCATATTCTATAATATTCAAGATACGTTTAATGACCTATTTTATGATTCAATGATCTCCATTAAATTTCTTGAATTATACTAATCAAACACGCATATCCTTGTTCATTTGAGAAGGAATTCACCATATGAGAAACATTGTGTGGTCTCTCTAGACTGAGTACTATAAAGTTCATTAATTCATTATTTCAACTACATTTATAGTGACCAATCGTAATTGATAAGTGAAATCCTCAATCTCATACCTTTTTTGGGTGGTAGGAAAATGAGATAAAAAACTTCCTCCCACTTGAGTATTTGAGAATATGTACTCCCAACATCCCCAATATTCTCCCGATAATGATTTTCAATAGACATCTCACCTCTTGAAGACCTCAAGGTCTGACGTTTTCCTTACATAACATTACCTACCAAGTTTGGTTGAGTAGTTAGAGTTCTATAATGGGGATCTTCCCCTTGACCTTTGGTATTAGGAAAGATAAGTAACTTCGCTCTAGACCTCTTCGCAATATTATACAACTAGGACCTTTGGATCCCGGTACTATTTGAACAATTTCGTAATGGTTTGAATTGGATCCTTCATAGGATACACAAAAGCATGGATTCCCTTGTAGTTTAACCTCTATGTTCCTAGATCCTCAATTTCGAGACACAAATTTGTGACTAAAATTTCTCATGTTTGACATATAAAGCCTTCCTATTTTTAGTTTTAGGTCATTAAATTATTGGTCATGCAACACATATTTGTCATTAAAACATATCACATGCAACATATAAATCCCTAATGATTTTACTTTTATGTGTCAAAATTGTTAGTCTTGGGACACATATCTGTCGCTAAAACTTCTTACCCATGACAAATAAAGGCCTTATAGTTTTACTTTTATGTCCCTAACTTTTTGGCCTTGAGATGCAGGTTTGTCTCTAAAACATCTCAGTTGCAACATATAAAGAAGTTGTAGTTTGATGTCTCTAATGTGTTGCTCTTGAGACACATGTTTGTCACTAAAACATCAACTAACATTGTAAAGAGAGAACAAAACGTATATTCAAGCATGATATATGGCACTAAATTTATGTTGAAAATAGACAATTGTCATTATATGTCCTAAATGTGATGAAAGACGCTTTAATCCTCTGTAACTTCTCCCTTCAGCAATGATATAGATGTCAGAACAATGTCAAAATTTCCACCGAGTTGTAGTAATGTGCATCGATGCACATATCGAATTCATCGTCTAATGTCGAAATCTATGATGTGACTTGTGTGCCATGCATTGTCTTTACGCTTGAGGTGATTCATCAACTTTAACCTTATTGTCATATTGTTGGGAAGGCACCTTCCTAACATACATGCCAATATCTACAAAATAATAGACCACATTATTTATAATATTTAAACAAAATGTTAGAATAAATGGCATGTACATTAAGTAATATTATTATTTTTTAAATGCAATTATGTTTATCAAAACATACTAATACTGTTACCTTAGGAATCTGGTGGCTCATCTTGGATAAATAGGATGTTCACACATCCTCACCAAACCATCCCCGTGTGCAAGTGTTGCACAACATCTAGTGTGTGATCATCCTCACTAGCTAACATCTCCAATACCTTTGATTGGCCAACTTACATGAAAACTCTGGATGGCCCCTTTTGGGCAACATTTGTGTGCACATTAGTCATTGACCTAGGAGGGAGGTGGTTGAATGTAATTCAAGTGGTTGGAAATATATCAAAAACAAAGTAAATAACTCAAACACAAATAGGAATGTCATTCTCCCATGAAGCATGGCATGATAACAATACGGGCAAAAAAAAATTGTTGGAAAAAAATGGCAGAAACCTCATAAGTTTGCAAGTTTAGCTAAATTATCTACATAGTACCTTGGAAGTAAAATTGTGTGCTTCTCGTTTGAGGTAAATTCTGCTACTGTCCTTATCTAAGCAATACACAACTAACCTCCTCTACACTAAATCCATGTGAATCCAATTGGCCACCAATAACTTGGAAGTCACTAAGGCCAATGATGTTCATACTAACATTAATCTACAAGTATGCATTCTGACCTCTCCTGCAATGTTAAGCACGAGAGCAAGGAACTAGGGAGGATCCCCTCCTCTCCTTGATGGACCAATAATGAAGTATATCCACCTATGTGAGATATAGTGTTTTCCCATTGAGGTATATAGCCTCCTCATTAAACCTTACAAGGAAAACATTCCTCAAAAGGAGATAAGTTACAATTTTAATAGGGCAAGGGTACAAGACCCTCTCCCTCTTTGGCCCCCCAATTTGGTACAAAGTTGTACGTGTTGACATATTGTTGTTGTCATCGTTGTTGCTCTCTTTGATTCACGTACAACATTCATTATGTGTATGCACGTATGCATGCACACGTACCCACACATGAAAATTCAAGTAAATGACCTTCATATTTATTAAAAGTTGAAATTAATTCATTTGTGCAAAAATTCTACTTAAAATAGTTGGTGCACCTTAAAACACACAACACATTGTTAGTGGCACTAACTAGTAATTAGCGCATTGTCCATTGTGTGCCTTGAGGAAAATTTCACACCACTAAAGTGGACATGGATTTGATTAAAACAAGTAGTGCACCACTTATATTATGCACATCGATGTCCAGCGGTATGCCTTTAAAGATACAAAGCGCCACCTATGGTGCGTTTGGATACTCCAAGCTACACCAATAGGATGGAACATTTTAATGTTTACTTTAGATTAGTAGTGTGCTTCTTATGTTTAGTGACACCATTAACAATGCCTTTGTACATTAAATGTCGCAACAATAGGTCTGGGTTACCATCGTATTGAGAAGCATTGCTAGATGGTGTGTTTATAATAATAAGATCCATTTTTGTTGCCAAATTTCTGTGGTGGTCAGTTGTTGATGTTGCTGTCGGAGAAACCACAGTATCGAAATGATCGAGTCGACATTTCGGATCCATCTCGATCATTTCGATACTGTGGTTTCTCCGACAGCAACATCAACAATAAGATCCATTATTAGTGGTGTTTATATCTAGTACAAATATACTACAGATACATGAGATTTTTTTAAAACTACTTAATGTTTTACCAATGCACTAGGAAATGTACGAATGCATTGTAATGGTTGTATTTGTATATGCCAAACTCAACGACAGAAGTTTTTGACCACTTACTTTTCTTGTATGAACTGATGCATTAATAATGTCTGGAAGCTTTACTAACAATGATTCTAGGTATTACGAAAAACACCAAAAGCTTAGGTTTTAATCTTTAACAATATTTTTAACGCCAATAGATGCATTAGATATCTTTAAATATAAACAAACTCAACAATGTATTTATAATCCCAAGATGCACCATAACAAATGCCTATGTGTATTATATAATGCACAGTGGGGTGTCTACAATGATTTTGTTACTATGATGTGCTTGGTGGATGGGGACATAGTTTGCTTCTAAATATTTGAAGAACAAAAAAAATATGTTTTTTTTTTTAATGTTTAATGGTATTCTTAAGCTCGATAGATGATTTGACTTCTAAGGTTGCTGCCCTGAGACTTAAGCCCTTTCTAGACAAGTTCATCTCTCCTCGACAATTTGGTTTTTTAAAGAATCGCCAAATTATCGAGCCTCTGGCTATCACTCAAGAAGTTCTCCATACTGTCAAAACAAAAAATAGATGTGCTCTTATTTTGAAACTGGATCTTACTAAAGCTTTTGACCGGGTGAATTGGACTTATATCAGACTTATTCTTCTCCAAATTGGGGTCCAATTGGTAGGTGTGAACTGGATCTTGGGCTGTCAGTCATCTGCAAATTTTGCTCTACTTGTTAATGGATCTCCTTCTATTTTTTTTACTGCTTCTCGGGTCATTAGACAGGGATTCCCATTATCCCCGTTATTGTTTGTTCTGGTCATCAAAGGGCTTAGTTTGCTGATCAAGGATGCTAAAAAAAATGGTAAGATCAGGGGCATCAAGATTTCTCCTCAGTTCTCTCTCACACATCTACTTTTTGTGGATGATGTGATCATGTTTGGTATTGGTACATATGAGGAATGGGTGGCTTTTAAAGTTATTCTGGATACTTTTTGTGACACCTCTGGTATGCAAATTAATATGGACAAATCATGTTTCCTCCATAATGATTTGGATGCTGATCTACTGAACAGGGTCTCTGGGTTCTTCCCTTACAAATTTGAGCACATTAATAGGGGTTTTAATTATCTGGGATATTTTATTAAGCCCCTTGGGTACTTGGTTAAGGACTGGCACTGGATCCTTACAAAATTTGAGAAAATAATACAGCACTGGACCTTTCGTCTTTTATCCATTGGTGGTAGACTTGTTTTGATCAAAGCAGTGCTCACTAGTTTGTCGATATATTGGATGGCCCTGGTACCAGTTCCTCAGTCCATTCTTGATAAGCTCAGAAGTATGATATTCTCTTTTCTGTGGGGTTCTTCTGCAAAAAACAAAAAATACCATCTTGCAGATTGGCATACTCTGTCATACCCGACTTCTCTGGGTGGACGGGGTATAAAACAGTTGTATTGGTTCAGCCTTTCTTTGCGTCATAAAAGTTTCTGGTAGGCTATTAATGGGAATGGTATTTGGTTTAAATTTTTGACTTTGAAGTATATGAAAAGACTTCCTTTGGCATCTTGGCTTCATAAGAAATCATTTACTAATAGAGGAGTTTCTGTAATCTGGAAGGGCTTTCTTCATACACTCTCTTGGCTGGGCAGTGGACTCATTTGGAAGGTTGGAAATGGGAGCGCTATTCAGTTGGGATTGGATCCGATTGTTGGTCAGGGATCATCTTTTTGCTCCCTCTTGACCTTTGTGAATACTTGGAGGATTATGGTATTTGCACGCTGGATCAAGCAAGAAATCTCACCTCTGGTGCGCAAAACTATTGGTTCTCGGCAATCAATTTAGACTTGGAGGGAGAATGGAAGATACTATGGGATAATTACATTGCGAGGCTGGAGTATGGAAGGATTCGTCTATCAGATCCATGTGATTCTTTATTATGGTCTCATAATCATTATGTGGGTGTTCTTACTGCTGCACAGGGTTATGAGTGTATTGCTTCTTCTTACTGCTCTATGGGTCAGTCTTCGGTACTTGGTCTGCTCTGGGATCTTAATATCCCAAAAAAAACTGCTGCTTCATTTGGTTGATTGTTAGGAATCGGATTTTAACCTGGGACCAACTCCAATGTCGTGGCAGACAAGGTCCAAGTATGTGTTTACTTTGCTGCAAGGGAGAAGATACTACCCATCATCTATTCATAGACTATTCTTTCTCCAGAAGAGTTTTCTCCATCTTTGAAGACCATTTTAGGCTGCCCCATTCCCAGCATTGCACTGTCACTTCCTTTTTGGAACACTGGTTCAGTTGTATTCTTGTTAGCTCTCATTTCAGATATTTTCCTATTTTCTTTTTCTGGTGTATCTGGAAACGTAGGTGTTAGCACTCAGAATGTACCCAAGTTGTAAAAGGTAAACTCCAAGGTAACAACAAAACCACTTTAGGAAGAAACTGGGATTTTCTTCCAGAGAGGGATCTCTCAATAAAGATTTAACAGGACCAGGTTTAACAAGACCAGATATAAAATAACATTCAAAGATTTATGTATTTGGCTGAAACAATCACATAACCATTGGGCATGGAGTCATATACCATATAAAGATACCACAAAGACATATACATGATATTTATCAAAGGCAAGGTAATCACATCATCACAGTCACTCAAGTTGATTCAAGTGGAACAGAAGAGATGAAGAAACAACCCATTAATACAGAGCATCAACAAGGATGAGTTCTATATCAACTTTAGCAGAAAAAATCATATAATATCTGAAATGATGACCAGAGCATAAACATATGAATTCCAATCATCTAACGCTATATTCCAGATACGAGGAAGAAACAGAATGGAATGTTACACAAAGGGAATACAATCACATAAAGAAAGAAGCACGGACTGTAATATCAACGACACATGAATCTCTGACAAAACCTCACGCATTCACTTTGTTATTTCAAAAAACAGATATGTTCTCCAAAATTATTCACCCCCGATGGGTTCCAACCCCCATCTCTTAAAAAAGATGCATATTTATACATAAAATGATTGGTGCTCCAACAAGAAGATCAATAACAGAATGATCGGCTTAATTTAGAGTTTGTAACTGAATTCCTAACCCCTAGGAAGTTTGTTACAACTCCAATCCTAACAGATCATAGAGTACAAATCGACTTGATAACAACTTTCGCCCATCAGCTCCACGTCTTTGCCCCATCAGCTCCAAGTCTTTGCCCCATCAGCTCCACGTCTTTGCCCCATCAGCTCTTCAGTGCATGACACCTGTTCCTAGGGATGGAGAATATACTTCATCTTTCCAAACCGCTCCACAGCCTTCCACTGTTCCGAACTTGGGGTGTCACACTCCATCATTTCCCGAATTGCTACTTCGAGCTCCATATATGCTTCATAGGACTTTCTGGGTAATCTGCTCCTGATGATGGCGAACTTCTGCAGAATCTTGAAATCTTCTGTGAGCATATCCACAATGGTCTTCCCTGTCAGGATTTTCTCCAAATCATTGAATTTGGAGTGGTCCATGCGGCACTGAACAAGCAGGTTATGATAATGTTCCTGTGAGAACATCCGCCCCTCTCCGTCCCAGAAAGAAGGCAATCCGTCCTCGAACAGCTCTTTAAATTCCTGTATAAAATTATTAACCTACATAAGCAATCCTTCTGATTTATCTTGGACCGTTTTGATTAAGTGAGGCTTATGGATGATTCTCTTTGCCCACATCACTATTGATACTCTGTTCTTTATGCCCAATTCCTGCAACTTATGACATGACAGTGAATTTAGAAAATTTAGTGTGTTCTGAGCTGTAACAAGAGGTCTTTTCTCCATATGTTCGTTTACCAGTTTTAATCTCTGGTGAGCCAAATTTATCATTATATTCAAATCATCAATAAAATTCAGATAGTGCTGGAACTTGGTAATCTCTATACATAAGGTATCCCAAATGATATGTTTTGCCCCCTGAAGAGGGCCTTTCCCATTGCATTTTTCCTTTAGCTCATTAAATTTCTTCTGTAATTGATTCCTGTCCTGCAGTATTTGCTTTTTGCTTTCATTTACTTTGGCTAATTCAGCTTTCATCTTTTCATTCTCTGCTTTCAAATCTTTGATTGCTTCTTCTTTCAAACTCACCTGGGACATTGGAACCAACAAATCATCAGTAGAGAAATCATCTAATGGATTCTGGATATTTACAATAGACAAGTCCTCGCCGGTGGGAGTCTGGCTCATCAACTCTTCCATAATCTCCTTCTCTTCATTCTGATCTTTTTTCATCAAGGAGATTTGGGATAACAGTTCCTCCCTTTCGGCTTCCCACTTCTCTTTTTCTTCCTGTAGCTCTCCGGCTCTTCCTTTGTATTCCATCATCTCTTGATGGACTTTATCCTTCTCTTCTTGGAGAGCTAGTAACTCAGATGACTGAACATGTTCAGCACCTGGGATCTTCAGTTTCTTCTTCAGGACCTGGAGTGCATTATCCTTTTCCTCTAACAACCTCTTGACTGCCTGGGTACTATCGGAACTAGCAATGTCTGTCTGCAGCTTCCTAATCTGAACAACATTTGCTTTATTTTCTACTCTCTCATGTTTTAATTGAACTTCCAATTTGTCTATCAAAACTTGCAATTTATCAATCCTCACCATGGCTTGTAGTAAGTCTGAGTAGATGATATCGCTGGTCTGTTTATGAAGTTGAATTTTATCCGGAGTGCTGATTTTGTCTAATCGGATCTCCATTTCAGACATCCTCTTGTCGCTTACCATAGCCATTTTAAAAGTATTCCTCTCAGCATCTCTAGCAGAGACCAGAGAGGTTTTCGAACTGTACAAACTTCTCACCTTCGGGAGAAAATTTCTCGTTTCCTCCATAGACTGTTTCCTCTTCTCCATGTAGCTAGTTTTGAGCTCTTCCTTTGACTTGAACACGTGGCATGATTCCGAACTGTCTACATCACCCTCCACATTTTCAAAAGAGAATTGACTTACTTGCACCGCTTTCATGGGAACTAGGGCAACCCTTTTGGAACCATCAGAAACTTCCTCATCTACAATTTCACCACTTTCGAGTAGCTTTGCGCTTTTATGGGGCCCCTCTTCATCTACATCCATACTCTCAGCTTCAGACAAACTCCTCTTGACCACAATACCAGCACCTTCTGTTATTTTGGTCGTTGTGACCGGTATGGTATGTGTCTCTTCATCAGAATTTGACCTATCAGTACACTGCAGCAAATTGGCCATTTCAACTAACCCCTCAATAGCCTGATGCTCAAATGGTTTATTCTTGTTTGCCTGTTTTCTCAATGAGATCACAGGGTGGGGGTCGTAATTCATATTTACATATTTTTTGAAATCCATATTCTCTAACAACATTTCTATAAAAGCTAGGGCGCCTTTACCTTTAAAAATGAAAGGGCCGACTTTAAGTGGAAATTTAATGTTTGAAGATTTTTTGGAATCACCAAAGTGCTCTTCCTCAGACAGCAATCTCTGCCTCATGAACTCTAGTGCGAAAATCCTTGGGGTCAAGAAGGAGGGTAGCCTATAAGGCTGACCAGTAAAGCCATATACTCTTAACACTGTGTAAGCTCTGTACAGGAACCAGTCGCCCACCCAATCTTCGGGTGACGACTGCATTAGGCATCTCATCTCATCCAGGACACGGGGCAAGTCCTCATCAAATAACATTTTGTACATTTTGGACATGATCGAATTAGCAAATTCGAACATGTTGATTTGCTTAGGCAAATTAGAAGAGCATAGAGTACTTAAGAATTTCAATTCAGTAACATTAGAGCATAATAGCATGTTAAGCAAGTATGTTTGAAACCTAAAGAACTGGACCTTGGGAAACTCAGTCACCTAAAGGTGGATCGCTTCGGCAAGGTATTCATCTAAATTAAGCACAGGGACTGACTGGGACTCAGGGCTTAAAGAATTTATTCTTAATAAGAAACCCAGGATGACATCACCTATATGACAATCGACATCTAGACCTAACACTTGACAGACCAGAGACATTACCAATTGCACTTCAGTCCTAAAAATGTGCAAGGGGTAAGGCAAGAAAAGACCTTCAAGGGACTGACCTTCCTTCAAGATACTTGACAAGAATTGACAGCGACTTTCACTTTCACAATTTTTGAAAAACTCAGGAAGGACAGATTCATTTACAGACTCACGATTTACAGGGTAATTTTCGGGCAGACTAAGGTTTTCTTTGACGACCGAAGCATCAATTTTACACAGTATTTTGGACGCGGACCGACTCACAATAATCCTCTGAGAGGGAGAATAGTTCACCGCACACCACTCGGCAAATTCCGGGAAGTGGAGGGTTTGCTCGAGGGCGAAATGGTACAAAAAATACTTACATACATTCAGAACGTCATTCCCCTGTGAGTAATAAGACCACAATTTCTCTTTGCTGTCGGACACGCTCCCTGTGGATAGGAAGGGGTCGCACACGCCTGTGTGTCTGTCTACTAAAAATTCCTCTCTGTCATCCATGACCTGACCAGACACTCGAATCTCTCTCCCTTGGTCCATTGCTTAATTTACAATGGTAATTGGACGAAGGAGTTACAGGGTTTAAGTCCTACCTGGCTTACTGTGGAGGCGTGTGCCCGGAGCGTGCCTGGAACTTACAAATGGAAGCTCCCAAATCGCCAAGTCCTTTTCGCCGGGTCCCGAGCAAATAAAATAATCATTGGAGAGGTCAACCCTGCCTTTATAGGACCACACAATTCGCCACGTAGACAGCATTTATTTTCTGCAACCACCACTTATTCTTAACTGCCATGCACTTCTATGTTTCGGCTTCACTTAAGACCCTAGATCTGATTTCTCTTTAATTTCTGGCCTTTGGATCGCGTGCCACGTACCCCGTTTCGCTAGGCGCCTTGGTGATAAACAACGTGCCAGTCTCCATCCCGGAATGATCTCCCACCGTCGATGAAATCGCCTTTTATCATGAGCCGTTGGATCGGGTGACACGTACCGAATTTCGCTGGGCTCCGTCACTTTAACCGTCGTGCAGCTTTGATCCCCGTAATCGTCCTCAGCCATTGATGTGATACGCCTTTAACTTTCCACCGTCGGATCATATGCCACATATCAAATTCCGCTGGGCACTTCGAAATTATCCACCGCGCTAGTTCAGCCTCCGGAAATCATAATAGCCGTTGATTTGATTCACTTTGATCTTCAACCGTCAAATCGATCACCGATAACTCATTCCGCTGGGTGCTTTAGGTTTATCGGTCATGCAGATTCTGGCTTCGGAATCAATCTCAACCGTGGATGTGATCCGACTTCACCTCTCCGCCATTGGATTGAGTAGCATGTACCCGATTCCGCCGGATTGTGTCATTTTAACCAGGATGCAACTTCATGAAGCGGATTGGATATAGGCCATGGATCTACGCGAAACAACTTGATGGCCGCTGATCTGTGTGCCCAATAAGCGCCCGGACCAAACCTTTATCTTCCTTGCATCTCTGAGGAGCGAAGAGAATATCAGCCATTGATTTTATTCCTTCTCCCATCGCGGCTTATGATCTTCGGTGACTTACTCGCTTTTTTGCCTATAGTCCCATTTTTACCATATATATTTTAACCAAAGTATCCAAACAACCATTATTTTTCTTCTCCACCATGGTCTTTCACCCCCTTGATAAATAATGGTGTTAACAATAGGAATCGATGTTTTTTTGACAATATAAAGCCCTCTGTTCATGCTATTCTTAAGCAGATTAATGACCTCATTCTCTTGTATCCAGTCCCCCCCAAAAAAAAAAAACCAGAGTTGTTGATCCTAATCCCTTGATCGATTACCCTTGTGGCTTTTTTGATGGGGCTGCTACAGGGAATATTGGTGGTGCTGGATTTGTGATACATCTGAATGATTCTTATTCCATAAATTTTTCTTTGGCATGTGGCAGTAGCACAAATACCAAATCTGAGCTACTGGCTCTGTGGGCCATTCTTGTGGTGAGCAAACAGATGGGGATCCCATTGCTTTCTATTTATGGTGACTCTCTTGTCATTATCTCTTGGGTTAACAGATTAGCATCTCTTAATGTCCCATTTCTAAGTCATTGGTGTGATGACATTCTTTCATTGCTGCAACTTGTCCCTCCTGTGACCATTAAACATATTTGTCGTGAGCATAATCAGCAGGCTGATGGTCTCTCCAAACAGGCTTTGTTGTTGGATCCGGGTTACGGAAACTATACTGAATCACTAGATGGTATGATCATTGATCATGGGAATTTTAAGCTTTTCTAGCTTGTGCCGGGCTTTATGCTCTGTCTTTATTTTGGCACTATATTTGTGTTGATTTGAATTGGTTCTTAGCTGATATTGAAGAGACTCTCAACCTTCTTGTTTTGCTCAGGACTAGTTTGTTTTGTGGTCATCCTCGATCTCTTTATCAGCATTATCCAACCTGTTTATCAGGAATGATGAGAAAGTATGTACAAGACGGACTTCATGCTTCTCTGTCTCCTTGATCTTGGCTGTTTGGATGTTTTTACTGATCTTTTAGATATTAGTGGGATCCTCATATGAGAATGTTCTTGCAAAAGATCGAAAATCCCTCTGTAGGCTGAATGTATATGATGTCCTTTGATTCAAGATGAATAACAAGGTCTGGTATTTTTTCCTCTGAAAAAAAAGATGCACTAAATATATTTAAATTTTAACAACTCAAAAATGGTGTGGTTATAATCCTAAGGTGCACCATGACTGGTGCTTATATGTATTATATAATGCACATTCGGTTTTTTATAATAATTTTATTACTATGGTGCACTTGTGGGATTGAGATACAATGCAAATGATGGACCCTATATAATTATAGGTTGCACCACATAGTTTGGTGCGAGTTAAATAGATTGAATGCACCACATAAATTTTTTTAAATGAAAGATGGTAAATTTAAGCTAAATTTTAAATTTTGATCAATTAAAAATGTAAACAAGGAGGTCACAAACAATTTATTTGCTTTATTTTCCATCGAGGAGTCATGGTTACGACATAGATAAGAAATAAAATCATGGAATGGTTTTGCAAACTTCAACAACAAATGAATTTCAATGGCGAACTAAAGGAATCGAGGAATTTGACAACATTTTTTTTTCTCACATGGAAAGATCCACGGGAAACCCAACAATACTTCTCCACTTTTGTGGATGGCAGAGGTGGTAAACCGCTAGCCATCCTAGCAGAAGGCCTAACCCCAGAGGACTCAAGGCCCAAACCCGTGACCTCCCCCCAAACCGAGAGAGTGTACGCACGTCTTACCAATTGAGCTAACCCTTGGGGATTTTTTTTCAGATGGAAAGATCTACGGGAAGCCCAGCAATACTTCCCCACATGATGGTAGAGGTGGTAAATCGTCAGCCATCCTAGCAAAAGGCCTAACCCCAGAGGACTCAAGGCTCGAACCCGTGACCTCCCCCCGAACCGAGAGATCGTGCACACGTCTTACCAATTGAGCTAACCCTTGGGGCTAAAGAATTTGACAACATGGTAGCAATGATGATGACATGGTTGTACATGGATACTAAGCTTCAGTGCTTGTGTGACTGGGAGCATTAAATGGAACACAAAAATAATGATCACAATTGGTTATTTTTGTTTTTTTAACCATACTCCATTGCATTCGACAAGAAGATGCACCAATGCAATCATATGTGCTGGACACACCATATCAACTTTTTATTATAAAATTTACATCGAGGTGTGCTATTTGCTTAGGATCCCTAGTGCAAGTATGAACAATTAAACATATCGATCCGTTTTTTTTGTTTTTTAACCTAATGACATGAACTACAAAGGTGCATTTGATTGCCATATGCACCAGGGTGCTCTTATGTTCAAGGTGCATTCTTCGATTTCTAAAATTGACCATATTGGTGTGCCTTGTATTTTGATGCCTCGCGTGTCAATGGACAATTAGATGAACCGATTAGTTTTTGAGATTAGAAAAAATAAAATCCTAAATTTTATTATGAATTATCTTTGCTTACTTTTGTGCTCTCTATATCAAGTTGCACTAGTGTGTCATGATGTTATTAAGGAGTACTAGTGCATGTTGTTTGAATTAAGAGCACCATCTTTTAATGAATTTTTAGAAATAAAAAGACTAATTTTATTATTAAATGTTTTAACTTGACATGGTGCCTTGCGCATTGTAACACCCCAGTGTGTTTTTATGTTTCATATGCACCAAAGTGAGTTTGCTTTAAACTAAAATAAATTGTTTTTTAACGAATTGTGTATAATGACATTAGGTGCATGTTATTTTAGGATGCAATGGTGGATTGGTAAAACTTAGAAGCACCAAATAAAAACTTTCACTAAAACCTTTGGCCAGCAACCTCCACTATGAACAGACAAGGAAGACATTTTTTGGGGAGATTCTCCAAATCCTTTACTAAAAGGTGTTTTCCTTGTAGTGATACTACTACAACACATAAATATTGGGCTACTAACAACCTAATTTTTCCCACTAAATGACATGAGTTTGAATAGTGCTCTAATACCCTTTCATGTGCCACAACTTAAGACCCCAAGAAAGAAGAATAATTCATTTGTTTCACATATTTTAATTCATCCGTGATAAGAAAATCCACCGTGTCTCACCATTTTTTTTCCCACATTATGCATATAACCAATACTATATACAAGGATATATTCAAGTGTTGAAAAACTTACAAAAATTGATGTAGAAGGTGTTTACCTTCATAATATATAACCAACCTAAAGATATAAATGTACTTATTTAAATGAAAACAGAACATGGGTAAACAATTGCAAATGGGTCATTCACCATACAACCATAGGCATTCCTACTTGAATGTCACTCTCTACTTAGGTCTACAAGGAAACAAGGGCTTTGGAATATTGAGGTCACAAAAGATATAGAATGACCAAATGGAAACACCAATAAACCCTAAATCAACATGAACCACAAGATCATCATAAAGAAAAGAGAGGATGAACCTGTGAATATGAGATAGACAAGATATGTGTCATAGGAAAAATGATTATACCCATTGGATAAAGAATCAATCACTACGAATCAATATGATGATATGATATAAACGAGAGCTTGAGTTATGTGTTTATACACAGCTCAAATGAGGTGTCCCTTCAAGATTGTACTATGGACCCACATAACAAGTGCACGCATCAAAGAGGGTGACTAGGTTGACCTAGTCAAATATATAAAATATACAACAAAGAGGTGCTTATCCATAAATGACCATATGTAAAGAGTACAATCATCTGAACACCCTCGTTAATATTAACACGTGGACATGAAGAAGGATGATAAAGTATAGAAGGAATGAACATACCCATCTCAATAAAGGAGAGTACATATGAGACGACCTAATTGAAATACATGTGTGGATGGGTGTATGAAGACACAACCCTTGTCATAAAATTGCTTGAATCCTAAGGAAATGCCACCATTAAAATACTCTTCATTTGAAGATGCGAGATATTTACATGGCCATCTGACAAGGAAGTGTTGAAAAGAGGCATAAATACAAGAGAGAAAATTGAGTGGGGAGCACCCAATTTAATGTAAAGTCAGCCATATCTAGAAGAAGAGATAGTGGATTTGCAATAACCCAACTCAATATGAAAGTGGACCCAATAAGTTGAGTGAAAGCTCCCCAAAAGATGCTCATTTACAAGAGAGAAATGTCACTGATATACTCATCCAATGGACGAGGGCAAGAAGATATATTATTTTTGCAATGCATGCACCTGCTAGGAGAGTGGTACTATTGAACTAATTGTATGATGAAGGAGCATCGAAAGAAACACCCTATATAGAAATGGAGAATTTATCCATTAATATACTCAAATGCTGGAAAAGAATATCATTGGTATGCTCTCCAATGGAGGAGGGAAAGAAAAAGTATTCGTGCCATACTACTCATTTATTGGGAGTGTGGTACCAGTAAATCTTCCATTTGAAGAGGTATAATCATAACATACATCTTGTATAAGAATGATTAAAGTATTCATTGATAATCTCATAGGCTATAAACAATTGTCATTGACTTATTCAAATGAATGAGGGCGAGAAGATATCCCAACCATACTATGCATCTATTGGGAAAGTGATATTGAACTATCCATCTAAATATGTGTTAGAAGAAATATCTCATAAAAAACATGAGATAGAAGTACCCACCTCAAATAAAGATCAATTGTAGTTAAAGTGAGATGATAATCTCCAATTCCATGCATCTAAACGAGCTTGAATATGACTAAGCATTATCAACTACAACAAGTGTGTGGGTTTATGGATACCCAACACATGTGCACTTGAGAGAGTGAAGCTCAGAAGAAAGATTGAATATAGTATGAGATCTCGTTTATGAATACCCAACTCCTCACAAAGAGTGTGTTTGGGTACATAGGGTACTCCCAAAAGAACGAACACCTTGAGCAACCGCTTCACACAAATAGATCACAGATCAACACACCGATGTTTGTCACGTGGTTAAAACCCTCGAGAGGGAAACAGTCCACGGCCCCAGCCAAATAGCTACTTGGAGCAATTTATTATGTAAAAGAAAGAAAGTTACATTGGTTGCTCATAATCGATCAACTAGCCAAGGACCCTCTATGCTCTTTAAATAGACATCATAGACCAATCGAGTGTTAAGCCACGGATCGATGGTAGGTATGATCTAAGAGAAGTTGAACCGTCGGATCACTCTATGTCTAGAACATATCGTGACCGTCGGATTATAATATTTACAAATGCATACTAATGCATACTAAAGAAACACACTTTTAGCTAATGAATATATTACACAAGTTGATCTTAACTAACTCCTAAGTGTCTAAATATCCTAACATCCCCCCTTAAGAACAACTTGGGATAGGATTGAAGGATTTACAAAAGTGACACTATTAGGAGAAGGAAAGAGGCATTAGAGCCTATCCCCCCATAAGGACACATTCTTGAACTCCTAACATAGACCGAAGTTTAGAAAATTTCGCTTCTGTAAGAGACTTGGTGAAGATGTCTGCAACTTGATCATCTGTAGGGCAATAGAGTACTTCAATAACACGATCATGAACAAGATTTCTGATGAAGTGCATGTGTAGCTCAATGTATTTGCTGTGCTAATGTAGAACTGGATCTTTGGCAAGCTTGATGGCACTTTGATTGTCGCACCAAAGTGGAGTAGGCTGCTGCTGCTCGAATCCAAACTCTGAAAGGATCTGTTGAAGCCATACAGCTTCCTGATTAGTATTAACTGTGGCTCGATATTCTACTTCTGCTAAAGAAAGAGCAAGAGCTTGTTGTTTCTTACAAGCCCAAGTGACAGGTCCATATCCCAGACTGGAAACATAACCTGCAGTAGACTTTCGATCATCAGGATCGCCGCCCCAATCTGAATTAGTGAAACCAACCAACAAAGGTTTCCCCCCTGTACTGTAATGAATCCCAAACTGAATTGTACCAAGAGGTTGTTCTATGTAAATTTCCTCCTGTAAATCACCATGTAAAAAGGTAGACTTGACATCCATTTGATGGACTTCCCAGTTATGTAAGGTTGCAAGGGAAAGAACAAGGCGGATGGAATTCATTTTGGCGACAGGAGCAAAGGATTCATTGTAGTCAATCTCTTCAACTTGGGAAGAACCTTTGGCAACTAACCTTGCCTTAAGTCTTCCAACACTTCCATCTAATGCATACTTAGTTCTGTATACCCATTTACATCTGACAAGTTTTCTTCCTTTTGGAAGAGGAATAAGATCCCAAGTATCGTTCGCCAATAAGGAATGATATTCTTCATCCATAACCGCATCCTGATCTGGATTTCCTAAAGCTTCTGCAAAAGTTTCTGGATCATGATTCTTGGAAACTTGAGCCAAAAGAGAAGAGGCTCGTTGAAACTTAGAACGTGTTCGACGTTGATCTCTAGGATCACCAGCAAGATCACCAGCTGCTTCACATGTTGAACGAACCCATCAAGGAAGTATTGGTGTTGGTGTAATTGGAGGAACATGAGCAGGCGAAGGTGGATTTTCATCCTCACTGTCATCATCAGAAAATGGAGTTGGAAACCTATTAAGGAAGTTGGAAGAAGAAGAAGAAGGCACAATCGTTGAATTAGGCTCGCAGACCAAAGATTGCACACACGTCAAGTTAGGCTCACAAGCTAAGATATTTTCATCAAATTTAACATCTCTTCTAGTGATTATATCATGAGAATGTGGCTGAAGAAGTCTATAACCTTTTACATCTTCAGAATATCAAACAAATATGCACTTTTCACTTTTAGGCTGCAATGCTTTCCGTTTTTCATCCAGAATGTGAGCCCATGCTTCACAACCAAACACACGAAAGTGACTTACATTTGGTTTAATTTTACTCCATGCTTCTTCCGGTGTTATACCTTGTAAAACTTTAGTGGGTGTGCGATTAATTATGTAATTTGCACAATTTATGGCCTTAGCCCAATATTGAAGACTTAGTCCCTTAGATTGGATCATACATTAGCCATTTCTTTTAAAGTGCAGTTCTTTCGTTCACCTACACCATTTTGTTGTGGTGTATATGGAACAGTGTGTTGTTGTTGTATTCCTTGTTTACTGCATAAAGTAGTGAAGTTGTTGTTAACATATTCTCCTTCATTGTGAGATCTTAACTTAATAATTTGATGACCAGATTGTTTTTCAACAAGGGTCTTGTAGGCTAAGAACATGTTAAATACTTCGCTCTTAAGTTTTAGCAAGTAAACCCAAGTGCATTTGGAGTAGTCATCAATGAAAGTTAAGAAATATTTGAAACTAGAAAATGATGCAGATGGAAGAGGGCCACACAAGTCACTATGCACAAGCTCCAAGGGAACCGAGGCGTGCCAAGAGGCACATTTGTCAAAACTGTCCCAATGAAGTTTTTCGAGTACACAACTAGAACAAACACCATCCTTGCAAGATACCATCGAAAGACCAGTCACCATATTGTCTTTACATAGTTGTTGCAATGAGCGATAATTTTAAGTGACCAAATCGCTCATGCCAAAGTTTGCTCAAGTTATCACTATGAGCAACAAAAACTGAAGGAAAATGTGATGACCCAAAGTTGTTAAATTTGTACAATCTGGTAATATCATCAACAGTTCCAGTAGCAAGGACATTTTGAGGATTTTCAAAATCATTGATTACAACTTGGTGAGGTGTAAGCATCATAGTTTCACCTTCACCCGAATGAGTAATTTGATAGACTGATAACAAATCTTAGCAGGAAAATTTTGGAACACATAGTACATCACTGAAATGACCATTTTCAACTGGAACTGTTCCAGATCCTACAACACTTAGAGATCTATCATCACCAACAAATATTTGCTTGGTGTTACATTCATGCATAATAGAAAAGATGGCTTGATTCTTAGCCATATGATAAGATGCTCCAGAATCAATGAGCCATTCAATTGAAGTAGAAGAAGAAGATGCAGTATAAGAGTAACCAGAAGCACAAAGTGCATGTCCATGAGAGGTAGATTCTGAAGACGAATCTAGGCTGATGTGGTGCTTCTTCATTGCTGCTTCCAAGGCTGCCATCTTCTTGAAACACTTAGATTCATCATGATTATATTTCCCACAAAAATTGCAATGACGCTCAGTCTTCTTTCCTTTTGGCTTGGATCCTTTGTCATTTTTTAAATAAGGAGCTAACTGAGAGGGTTTGGGACCCTTGTTGTTTAGCTTATTATTGCGAAAATTTTGTTTCTTGGGAGGCTTGGATTTTTCTTTCTGTTGGGACAATAAGGCTTTCCCAAATGTATCTGCATTGTTAATTATTCGAAGATGAATGAGTTTATCTTGCTCTCTAATTAAGGAATCACAAAAGGAAGGATTCAAGACTAGGCTCTTGATAGCTAGCTGCAGTCAACGATTCTTTCATGGAGTAGAATGTAGATACAAAAACAGAATATGCAGGTCCAAGTTTGGAAAGAATATGATAAATACATTGTTTGTCTTTTTCTTAATCTTGCATTCTGCACATAAAAGTCTAAGAGTTTTAGAGTTAGATAAATAGTCTTTAATGCATGAAAAATCATTTGGATTCAAGGAAATCAACTCATTCTCAAGTTGATGACCGCAAATTTGATTGTGTTTACCACACATAGATTCGAACTTTTCACAAGCTTGATCAGGTTCATCAATTCCAGATATGTGGAATCGTAAATCAGTAGAGATTGGCATCCCAATTAATCCATGAGCTTCATCACATCTATTTGCCCATTTAATTTTCTTATCATCATTAGTGGGTTTTGTTTATTTCCTCGAGGTTATCCTGAAAAGTCCCCTACTTCGCAGAACATTCTCCATACGAGATTTCCATGAGAAATAGTTAGAACTTGTAAGTATAATATCACAAGGGGCAGACATACTGTAAATTAATGGCTGAAAGAATAGAAACTAATTGTCTGGATGCAAAGAGCTCAAAAAAATATGCGGTTTAAAAAAAACGACATTGAAAACTGATTCTAGATGATGAAGTTATGCTTGATAATAAAAAAATGTTGAAGATGTCCCCAATAGTGACGTGACAGATATTAACTTGACCAACTAAAAAAAAGAACCCCCTCTTCCCAAGATCAACCTTTGACAATCACTTTCCAATAAAGTTTTCTTTAAGTGAATCACTTTTGTAGAATAAGTGATGTTCACTTTTACAATAATGTTAATTTTAAATAGTGCAGCAATAAATTAAAAGACTTAAGTCACTCACTTTTTATTTTATTTTATTTATGTGAGATGCACTTTTACAATAAAGTAGATTTAAAATAGAAATTGCATTCACTAAAAAGTAGCTTAATAAGACTTGAACTCAAGATCTATTAAGGAATAAAACAACTTTGGACCAAGTGAACTATGTTTAAAAGGTACATAAAAGAATGGAAAGAGGAAGGGAGTTTTTTTTTTTTTTACTATTCTCTCTCGTTCTCCCTGCTTGCCCTTTTTTTTCTTCTTTTCTGCAAATCACAAAAAAAACGAAAAACAAAAACAAAAACAAAAAACTTTTTCCACACAATGGGGTTAGATCTTGGTTAGCTTACCTAGAAAGTCTACGTTTTCAAATTTCTTGTTGTTTTTGATTTGTCGTGATCGCACAAGGTGCACTGCAAAGAGCATACGTAACCGAGAAGACAAAAAAAAAAAAATTCCCTTACTGTTTCTGATTCGTCACGATCGCGCAAGGTGCACAGCAAAGAGCATACGCAGCTAGGGAAGGCAACAGTCCGAGACTAAAACAGTAAAGATCTAATAATAAAACTGATAAAATATGAGAGATTTAAAAAAAAAGAAAAAAGAAAAAATAAACAAATCCGTCACTGTAACATTATACCTTCAGATTTGCCGAAATGGGTGTTTCTGAAACAAACAGAAACAATTTTCGATGAAATGAAAACTATTTCCCGATGGAAACGATGCTCTCAACGGAATGGAACAGCTCCCACAGGACACAAATGCACATAAAATCTAGAACCAGAAACCCTTTCAAATTTTTGGCAACACCGGTTCCAAATCTTGATCAAAACCGAAAGCGGCTCTTCATAAACGCTCTGATACCATGTTCGAGTACACAAGGTACTCCCAAAAGACCGAACACCTTGAGCAACTGCTTCACACAAATAGATCACAAATCAACACACCGATGTTTGTCACGTGGTTAAAACCCTCGAGAGGGAAACAGTCCACGACCCAAGACAAATAGCTACTTGGAGCAATTTATTATGCAAAAGAAAGTAAGTTACATTGGCTTCTCATAATTGATCAACTAGCCAATGACCTTCTATGCTCTTTAAATAGAGATCATACTCAATCGGGTGTTAAGCCACAGATCAATGGTAGGTATGATCTAAGAGAAGTTGAACCGTCAAATCACTCTATGTCTAGAACATATCGTGACCATCGGATTAGAATATTTACAAATGCATACTAAAGAAACACACTTTTACCTAACTGATATATTACACAAGTTGATCTTAATTAACTCCTAAGTGTCTAAATATCCTAACAGAATGGTCATGGCTAAAATATAAAATATAGGTGGTTGAAATACAATATCATATGATCCCATAACAACGCCAAGGGGGTCTGTAGCAAATATCTAAAAAAATGACCCACTAAAGTGTTTTGCATATAGGATGTCTGATAAGCGTACATATCATAGCATGAAGGACAATTCTTCAATAAATTCAGAATCACCCATAGAATCTTTATTAGAGAGGAGTGATATAGAACCTATGAACCCGCGATTGGAAATTACATCAAAGGAGTTGATAAGGGTCTCCCTTCACAAACAAATATCCACATGCTTGTTAGAGTCAATATAAGTCACCATTGGAAGCAAAGAAGCAATCCTTGTGTCACCATTTGTGATGTTGAATATAAAAAGTATTAATCATTGGAATATGAAAAATATCTCCAAATAAGGTGGTGTCAATAAGAGTATCATCCTCTGAATTTAGTAATAGATCGATTTGCATCGTACACTGCCTTATCTGTAACAAAAAGTAGTTTATCCACTTCATAGAAAAACAAGTATTTATGAAGACCTCAAAACAACCTGCTTTATGGACCAAGAAGGTGTTTGAAACTCTATAATAATAATGATCCATAAAATTTCACCACCAAGCAATTCTTTGGATCAATAGAACAAGCACTACCCCAAAAAAATGCAACTTTTTGGATTTAAGTGCTAAACTTCTAGGCACGCAAAGTAGATTGTAAACTTGACAAAAATGGAATCACACAAAATATGGATGCATATAATTTATTTATGTATTTATACTAAATATTCAAACTCTTATATAGTATTTTATTTAAATATTTATCCATTTGTAGTTTTGAAGCATTTTAGTGTGAAGTATCCATCTTAGTATAGAGAATGATAAGAGAAAAAAATTCCACCAATCCTAATTATGGATCCTAACCTTTGAGTGGACCTCTTTGGTGGAAAGGCTTCACTTCTTGCTCATAAAAGCTTAAACTAACATTCGAATTAAATTAATTAAAACTATTACATTAACTTAACATAAACAGTATTTTAATATATTATCAAAATAAAGTTAAACATAACACCATTTTTACGCCGTAAGGCGTTTCTCTCCGAACAAGTTCGGAAAAGAACTGTTCCTTTTCATTTATAGCTCGAATCGGATTTTGCCATGTGTTTCATGTTTGTCTGTTGGATTTTTGGTTTACCCGCTGTTTGCTGGAGTTTCCACCGCCTCGGACAATGCTTTCTCGTGAAGTTTCCCTGCCTGGCCAATTTCCAGAATTGTTTTCGTGGTCGTTCTCGGTATGGGCACGACAGGACATGGCTGTGGTGGAGGTGCCCAGGCTCGGAAAAGATACTGCTTCCAAAGCCATCTGCAGCAAAGCCATCAAGGAATGTGGGCAGCCCAAGTCGAAGATAACTCATGTCGTTTTCTACACTACCAGTGGAGTCGACATGCCTGGAGCCGACTATCAGCTCACAAAGCTTCTTGGTCTCCGCCCCAGCGTTAAGAGAGTCATGATGTACCAACAGGGCTGCTTCGCTGGAGGCACCGTTCTCTGTGTTGCGAAGGATCTCGCGGAGAACAATCGAGGAGCTCGGGTTCTAGTCGTCTGCAGTGAAATCACGGCTGTTACCTTCCGTGGCCCCTTTGATACTCACCTGGACAGTATGGTCGACCAAGCTCTCTTCGGAAATGGTGCAGCAGCCCTGATCGTGGGAGCCGATCCCATCCCTAAAGTGGAGAAGCCCTGTTTCGAGCTGATGTGGACCGCACAGACAATTCTTCCCAACAGCGACGGAGCCATCGACGGGCATCTGAGAGAAGTCGGGCTCACATTCTACCTTCTCAAATATGTCCCGGGCCTTATCTCGAAGAACATCGAAAAAAGTCTAGTGGAGGCCTTCAAGCAGTTCGGAATCTCGGACTGGAACCAATTATTCTGGATCGCCCATCCTGGAGGTCCTGCTATTCTGGATCAGGTAGAGGCAAAGCTGAATCTTGATCCCAAGAAACTGAGAACGATGAGGCAAGTCCTGAGCGAATATGGAAACATGTCGAGTGCGTGCGTGCACTTCATCTTAGACGAGATGAGGAAGTCCTCTCGAGAAAAAGGATGTTCAACAACAGGAGAGGGGCTAGACGTGGGAGTCCTTAAATTCAGGTATTTCTTCTTTACTGAAACCTTAATCTTCAGGTTTTGAATTTTGAATTAACCTCTGGTTTATCGTCATCCTGTTACACATTTTTTATAGCTTTTGCTTCTTCTCCATAAAATAATTGCCAATCCATAATTTTCTTCTATTTCCGAACTTCAAGTTTTTCTGGGCATGAAAGATGGTCATTTAGATTGGTCAACATTAATGTTAGAACTTCTGGTTTTCCTGGGCAGGAAAAATGACCATTTAGTTTATTTGGTGAATGGCGGTCATCTCCTATTTTCTCAAAAACATAAATTGAGTATCATTTTTGAGTTTTCTTTTAATTAATCATTACCCTTGCCTTCCCCATATGTATGATGGTTTAACATGTAATCTTTCAAGGGATGACGATTGGCTCCCTTTCAGTAATATATCAGGTTCTTCTACAAGGACAGTGAATGATAAAGACCATAATCTCGGAGGATGAAAGACTTCAGTGTTGACTGTTTGATTTCTGTGAAAAGATCTTTGTTTGGTCACTCTTGGACTGAAATTGGCTTGAAGATTTTCTTGCAGCTCTAAGAAATGTTGAGATTTCAGTTAGACTAAAACAAACCCTCCTTGTGGTATTGGAATTAACTGAAGAAAACAATATTTGTGCTGTCAGGTTGGCTGTCTTGGACAAGAAGAGTTGGAGAGAAACCTTCAAAACATTAGTACTTTCGGAGTACATATTAACACATGGTCCAGAGAGTTTTGCAGCAGACTTTCGAAATGAAAAAAGATGTTCTTCATCAACTCACTCATTTTCAGCATGTGGATGACCTAGGGTATTCCATCTATTATCACAGTTCTTTTTTTAAAACTAGCTGGCAGTTGTATTCATGCTATATTTACATATATAATTCTTACACATACTAATCAATGCAGAGATATCTAATCATATATGCTTGGTTTCTTTCCTTGAATCATATAATTTTAGCAAATACTATAACTTCCAGTTAATCATTT
Source organism: Pseudotsuga menziesii (assembly GCA_001517045.1). Taxonomy (NCBI): domain Eukaryota; kingdom Viridiplantae; phylum Streptophyta; class Pinopsida; order Pinales; family Pinaceae; genus Pseudotsuga; species Pseudotsuga menziesii. The sequence continues at coordinate 603,003 of LPNX011219835.1, forward strand.
TAGCAAATACTATAAATTCCAGTATATAGATGTTATCAAATCATCATTTGGAGGATACACTCTATGTCAAAATAAAATTTTGGAGTCCATACCCTATTTGAAAGGATGTTAATGTAAATATATGAGATTTGAGATGGAATAAGCAATGTAAATAATGTTTATTGTTTATGAATGGTTTTGTTATCTAGTGTTTTACTGGAATCTTTGGTCAGATGGCGATCTAATTGCTAGAAAGTCAATGCAGATACGTCCGTAGCCATTTTGGTAAAACTAAATCACGCTTCTGATCGTTAAACCCTTTGGACCTGATCATGGTATGCTGTAAACTTTTCTGATGTAAACTTTTCTGAAGCCTAACTGGATACACAATGATATCCTTCTCTATTTTTATCAATTCTGCTTAGTCTATTCAATATCTTAATGCTTTTTGTTTCCCCTTTTCACGATTGTAAAGCAATATTTGTACCAAGTCTGTCTAGGGTGAAATCTAATCTGTATATATACTCTTAACAGTCTTCAAAATTTTGAAATATTAAGGATATTAACATCCCAACTAAAAGGTGTGTAAGATCAGGATATTTCTTTTGTCAAATTTAGAAATTACAAGGCTATAACTGATAATAGTATCATGGATGCTTGCCATACGCAAAGCGCTTCGGAATAACTGGATTGTCTGCTTCCTATATTAGATGACAAATCTGAATCTATCTTGTGGGAGCCATAATAGAGGTAATATTATTATCATAAATTTGAAGATCAAGACATAATAGTATTGTGCAGAGATACTCCACAAAAAAATCAAGGACATGGCTGAGAGGATTTACACCACAATATATATAGCAATGGATGAGAATGATCCAATCCCAATAGAGCTTGGTAGTTGGTAGTATAAAAAATAAGAAAAATTGTCCTTAATTTCCAACTGTGGTGCTTCAACCTAATTGTCTGGCTTGGCTAAAATTTTAGCCATGTCAAGCAATGTGGCAACTCTACCAAGGTTCCTTATTCTTAGTTTCTTTTGGTAATGGATGGACTTTGATATGGTATTTTTTCAGGCTTTTAGTTTTGCTCTTATGCAGTTTCTCATTTTTGTTCTGCAACTAACTTTCAATTTTTTTCATTCTTATTGCCACCATAAGAACACAATTGAAACCTAAAATCATCTTCTAGAACTAATGCTCTTATTACTGAGTTTCAGCACAGCCTTATGCTTGCAACTTGCTATAGGTTAAATGTTGTGTTCATGTTCAATTCTACTTTGGATTCAAATCACTTTTTATCCTCTCTGTTTAAAATTCTGCTAGAACTTCAACTTCAAACACCAAAACTCCAAACCTATGTCCTGTCTCCTTATATATACTCTTCTTATTTGTTGCTTATCAAATGTCAACCTACACACTTAGTTTTGATTTTGGGTAGTATAACCAAATTTCCAACACATTACTTAAAATTTATGCATGAGGACACACACTACAGTCTTCAACCTTTCATCTTCATTAGCAATGTGATTATATTTCCTAGTACCTGCTAACCTCGTATAATTCAGAGAGTGAACATACAATGATATGGTCCTTGGGTGCTATTCAAATTTAGTTATTCCTTAATAAAGCTAGGTTCATTTGAACCGTTTTGATGATTAGACTAATGGCTATACCACATAGGTCAAAAGGTTAAGGTAGGCTATAATGCTCTGTACTTGAATACAAATTCTAAGAGTACGTATGTGTAACAGAAGCCTTTTCCCTCTGCTATTTTAGACTCAAAATCTCTTGCATATTATACAGAGTCACCTCAACATGCATATTATATAGAGTCACCTCAACATATGTACATATATTATCTCATTGAAATTATAGAATCTTATTATACTAGCAGCCAAATTGTTTTTGTGACTCATTTTTTTTTAAATGATCCTCCATTTGCAGCTGCCTTGAAAAGTCTCCTAATCCATTTTCTAAACACTGGTAGAAAAATACAAACTCATCCCATTAAACCCAGCTGCAAAATAGGTGAAATCATGCAAATAGACATCACTAGTATGTCAAACCTAGCTGCAAAATAGGTGAATGATACAGATGGACATCAATAGTATGTTAATTGGTTCCTGCCCGAGTGGTTTTGGGATAGTGTTATTTTTCTCACTCAGGTTTTAATCCTGTAAGTGACTTGTTTCCAGTAAGTGACATGTTTATCTCATAATTTATTCCTATAAGTGACATGTTTCCTGTAAGTGACATGTTTCCAGTAAGTGACATGTTTATCTCATAATGAGTAAATTGTTGTAATGGCATTGAGTCCTGTTGGTTGCAAAAAGACACAGTTTTTCCAAAATAAAATACTCCAAAATGTTCCTTCACATATGCTCTTAGTTGCTGCATACTTTTCAATAAGTATATTCCTTTCCGAAAGTGATTTTAATACTGTAGAGTTGTTGTTACATTTAATTAGGAGATGAATGATGTCTAAACATAGTCATTATACAGTTTGCTGTTCCACTCGCAAGTTGACTAATTTTAGAAACTTTAGTTGATTTCATGTTGAACTGAATATGCAACTTGCTGCTCTGTCCTCATTTTGGAGGTCAAGATTTATATAGAGCAGCTTAGTTTATGAAAAAGATGAATGCTAATGCTTGTTGGTAGGTTGTGGTACCATTCTACTTCAACTTTAGTTCTCCATATACTTTTCCATGTTTATAGTTTTTCATTTTCTTCTAACTCATGCTGCTTATAAGATATATACTTAATTTACAGATCTGTTTATGTGGGCTTGTTGCAGGCAATGCAAAACATAGATTTCCCCGGAGATCTTCACCCCCCAAAAGCAGAGAAAATAAGGCTTCAAATGAGATATCGGTCATTTATAAAAGGTGTGTTCTTGTTTACTTATCAAATAGACTATTTTTTAGTGCTCTCTTAATTTTCAACTCTTTTTTTCTGTATTTAAGCTAACCATTTGATTTTCCTTCTTTACAGTCATCCTATGGATTTGTAGACTACTATAATCATAGATCAGCTTCAATCTCCATTTTAACTCTTAATGGAACTACATACTATATTCCTTTCCGAAAGCGATTTTAATACTGTAGAGCTGTTGTTACATTTAATTAGGAGATGAATGATGTCTAAACATAGTCATTATACAGTTTGCTGTTCCACTCGCAAGTTGACTAATTTTAGAAACTTTAGTTGATTTCATGTTGAACTGAATATGCAACTTGCTGCTTTGTCCTCATTTTGGAGGTCAAGATTTATACAGAGCAGCTTAGTTTATGAAAAAGATGAATGCTAATGCTTGTTGGTAGGTTGTGATACCATTCTACTTCAACTTTAGTTCTCCATATACTTTTCCATGTTTATAGTTTTTCATTTTCTTCTAACTCATGTTGCTTATAAGATATATACTTAATTTACAGATCTGTTTATGTGGGCTTGTTGCAGGCAATGCAAAACATAGATTTCCCCGGAGATCTTCACCCCCCAAAAGCAGAGAAAATAAGGCTTCAAATGAGATATCGGTCATTTCTAAAAGGTGTGTTCTTGTTTACTTATCAAACCAATTACTTTCATCAATTTCCACAATACTGTAGACTATTTTTTAGTGCTCTCTTAATTTTCAAGTCTTTTTCTGTATTTAAGCTAAGCATTTGATTTTCCTTCTTTACAGTCATCCTATGCATTTGTAGACTACTATAATCATAGATCAGCTTCAATCTCCATTTTAACCCTTAATGGAAGACAAATGTAAGCCACAGTTTCACTTCAAAAGCTTCTTTGCATTTTATAGTTGTACACTAGTTTCCTGACTGATCTATAAGTAAAAATTGCTGATCAATCTTGTGTAGACATGCAGATTTGGTCAGGTTATTCAAGTCAACTGGGGTTATGCAATTGGGAGATCATTGAAGAATATGGTGCTGAGGGATATCCATTCACTGCAAAGAGAATTGATGAGCTGAGGGCCAAAGAGGAGGCCATAAGGGCTGCACAGACTGTAGAGTCTCTTCTCCTGTCCAATGAACGAGATTTTGTCCTTGCCAATTGAGGAAGAAAGGTGAGTTCTTGCCATTTTGCTTGTGTTTTACTCTGCCTCGAAATCTGGATATCATTTCTTTATATGAGAAATATGGATGGTCTCATTGCCAATTTGTGTTTTGCCAATAGGTTCCAGTAGCAGAGCTTCTGGGGAAGACAGTGGGTCTATATTTCTCAGCCCACTGGTGTGGTCCCTGTAGAAATTTCACTCTAGCATGCCATGGCTGGCTTTACCATTTGCAGATAACACTGAAAAGAAGTTCACTTGTCATTTGTCCTTGACATAGTAGCTTAACAATCTCCTGCAAAAATATTTCAAGTCAATTCATAATTTGTTAATTTTTGGGTTTGGTGAAGTAGTGTATGGTTTCTTAACTTACAAAGCTTGTCTAATTGCACTGAGAGAAGCTAAGTGCACTCTAGAGCCCACGTGGAAGAGATGTACCATGCTTTTGGGTACGTAAACTAATAAAAACAAACAGGCAGCGTCAGACACATATTGTAAAAAAAAAAGAACATAAAAACTTGACCATTAATTATGATAATATAAAGAATATAGAACAAAGTAGCATACATCCCATCTTAATCCCAGATCTTTAAAGTAGTGAGAGTATACACCTCTGTTTTAAACGATGAATCTATGCTTCTCTTTACCTGCAGAAATTGTAAGTGGCAGTCTGTAAGTTTTTGATTATGTTCCTGTCCAGAAATAGGCTTTGCCAAATTTTGAATTTTCATAAATTGTTATAGAGGTTTCTATTTCTTTATATTCTTGTTATATGCAGGTTCTATAAGTTTTTGATTATGTTC
>LPNX011219848.1:0-106128 GCA_001517045.1 Pseudotsuga menziesii
CTTAATTTGTATTGTATCTATATTTCAAATTATTATACCATATTTTTTTTTTTTAAAACTACAGCTACCGTCGCTATATCGACGGCTAGCCGTGGAAACCTGAGACGTCTACCCGTCTCTATATCGACGGACGTCCGTGGAACCTTGCGACGCCTAGTCGTCGCTATATCGACGGGCTTCCGTGGAACATTGCCTAGTCTTGCCGTCTCTATTTCGACGGCCGTCCGTGGAATCTTGCGACGTCTAGCCGCCGCTATATCGACGACTTTCCGTGGAATCTTGCGACATCTTTCCGTCGATATAGCGACGGGTTGGGCTTTTTTCATTCTAGGAAGGGCCGTCGCAATTGCGACGTATTCCCGTCGCTGTTGCCACGCAACTAACGGGCCGTCGCTATTGCGACGAAATGACTGCCACAAGAAAAAAAACGCTTTTCCGTGGCAATATCCACGGAAAACCGTGGATATTGCCACGTTTTGCCGTGGCAAAATTGATCACTTGTACTAGTGAAGCCATGCCATAATGCTTGGCACGCTGAGCTGTTCAGACCACCTGCAACTACCAGCAATTGAGGGAGGGATACTGAAGCCCTAAACCACTCAAATTAACAAAATCAATTTGTACAAAATACTCCTTGCAAGACAGTATGCAGATGCTCACAATCTTAAATGGGTTGACTTATCAAAATCACACAATAATACCCAGTATTAAATTCAACAACAACTTCTGCAAACCAAATATCGTAACATATTTGCAGTTGTCTTACTAAGTGTACTCAGTAAACCAAAACCAATTCAGAAAATTCAGCAAATCCAATGCTATACATTCTCAGGGAAATTGATTTTTAAATGAGAAAGAGAACCAAAAAACTTTCTAAAAGAGACTTTCTATTTTGGTCAAGATCCATCAGATGAACCCTAATCTAATAGACCAAAACTAAATAAATCTATTTTTAAACAACAACGTTCAACCACAAAGGTGCATGTTGTAACCATCTAATCAAACCAAGTGGAAATAGTAAAAGTAAAAATAAACAATAGCCACTCACAGTATCCCACCAGATTATCTTCAGTGGTAAATATATCCAATAACCTAACTATGCCAAAGCACAAACATAATCATTTAATGAGTATGGTCAGTGCCTACAGTCATGACTTACGTCTTTGTCAACTGAAAGTGCAGTATAAACCATGGACGCATTCTCTTCTTACCCATATTTCGCTCACAAATCGCAAGTCCTTCAAAAATCTGAGGCGGCTGATTCTTATCCATTGGGCTCCTAGAATGCTTCAAACCAATAATATCTACCTCATAATCCAAATAGCATTTGCTTTATATAAAAATATAACTCAACTAACTTTCACTCTTTGATAACCATCCAATTTTAGGCAATCGTTTCATCAAACAAATAATATTTTCCTAATATTTTCTTTATATAAAACAATGTAACTCAAATAAATTTCACTTTATTGAACTATTAACTTTTCTTTGAAAACCGTCCAATTTTAGGCATTCGTTTCATCAAACAAATAATATCTACCTGATATTTTCTTTATATAAAACAATATAACTCAAATAAATTCCACTTTATTAAACTACTAAATTTTCTTTGAAAACCGTCTGATTGTATGCATGTTATATGATGATCAAATTCTTACATTGTGTGGATTAGCATCTTAAGAATAATAAGAATAAATGTAAGGATTATCATCTTAAGAATAGTAAGAATATATAATGTATATAATATATATATGTATTCTTTTTAAGAGGATCAAATGTATTTATAGTAGTTGCTTGTTTTTTTTGTTTTTAAATTCCATCTAAGAATATAAAACTCTATATACTCTAGTTATACTCTAGTTTGAGATTAGTTTAAGATAAAGTTATCATTACCAAGAATAGGTCAAAATCTCATAAAGGAGATAAAAATCAAGATCTGCATAAAAATTTAATAATGAATAAGAAGTAAACGTTTGGATCTTTGCGTTTGTTTTAAGCATGCACACACACACAAAAAATGTCACACACCCATAGAGTAAGATCATGTTTAATAGTTAAAACTACTCGGGTAAGTAAATTCCACCCATGGTCCATGGGGAGAGCGTTTTCTAAACCCTTTCACGCATATTTTGCCACTCAACCATAATGACATGATGATGAGGCAACATAAATGGAACGCTTTGATTCCTTCAACATACAATCTATGCCATAATAAACTCATGCATCAAGTGATATATTGAATTTGTAATTAAAAATTGAATTCTAACCATGACTACCTCACCACTAAACTTGTACTGAATACTTATTATAATCGGGAAAAGAGTGATGTCGGTTATTACCTTAATCAATACTGAGTGATTCAAATTCCCAAAAATTTAATCAACCATATTTAAATTAAATAATAAACCATAGTTTAGAGATGGTATGACTTACCTGTAAGTGTGCGACCCCATTAGGCCATAGTGTTGTTAACTTTGCTCCGATACCATATGTAGAATACCTCTTATACCCTGATGCTATTATGGGTGAAAAGGGGAACTTTATAATTAATTTTTCCATAAAATATCACATTACGAAACAATTGTGTTCATTTGCTCTACTTTACTTCGGTCGCATTAATTAACATTTTTATGAATGTCCAAACACTCATTTGGGGTCCTTCCATTATTGGCACCATTGTATTCACTGTAACAATTAGTTTAAACCTTTGGAGCTCATAAGATCAAGTTCATAAGATGAATTGCATCAAGTACACAATGAGTAAAACACGTAAGAGAAATTGCAGGAAGTGCACAATGCATAAATATGTAAGATATATTGCAACAAGTTCACATAAGGTAACCACATAAAAGCACACAAAATAAATCCCCTCAAAACACATAAGACACAAAACCAATGTATGTGGTTCACCCCATCCTTGGTGTTACGTCCACCAAACGGTGTTGCATGCCAACGACATTCATTTCATTAAGAAGAGTTACAATTATGTAGCACTTAGTCTGTAATTCTCTTGTTCTTCTCGAGGAAAAATAGGAGAGGGACCCCATGCTTTCTGTCAATACATAATTCAGTTTCAAAGACACAGGACAAACAAAATCTTACACTCCTATATAAAATTGAATAGATAATAATCTGCATTGTCCCAATGCGCTTCCACTGTGTACTTTTTCAGCCAAGCCCCAAGAAAATGAATGCCTTCAGAACTATATATATATTTATATATTTTATGAATAACAGAGGTAGAATTCAACTCCCTAGGCCAACCATTGCTACATTTAAGATTTATAAATTTCTACAACTAAGTATCAATTAAACCCTTTTCATCAGTCCGCATGACTGGATTGGTCCCATCTAGGTTCTGGCGAGTGATACCTATTTAATGTAAGCTACGATCCTAGACCTCCTAGTTGCCAGGTTTTCTTTTCGTTAGCCTTATAGATTCTCTTACCGAGAGAATTTTCAACTATAACAAAAGGGAGAGCTTAAATTCATCAGTAGGTAACAGAAAACACCTACGCTGGTAAAGAACAATCGATATGACTTCCAGCATACAAACAGGGCAAAAAACAAAGTATGTACTACAATACTAAACGACTCAAATAAATAAGTTCTGGTGTCTTTCCAGTAACAAGTTCTCGTGAGAGAGATCGACATGAATTATTTGGTCCTTATCGGTCTTTTTCATAATAATTTTCTTGTGTAAGTATCGCAAAATATTCTGATCATCACTCTTGTCTGGATGTAATTCACCAACAAACCCCCAAAGAGGTAGATAATCCATGAAGAATTCAAACCAGTAAGAGGTTTTCAATAGATTCCTTTGTTTGTTTCACGTTGGAAGCATCAAGCTCAATTGTCCATATTGAATCTTATGTGTGAAAAAGGAGAAACCACAGGAGAAAACCTAAGGGCGCTATGCAAAAATTGGTATAGAAAAAACCAACCAATAGGTTGTGGGAGATGGACATTTTTCCTCTTAAAACAGCGAGCTAGGTCACATGAATCAGCAATTATAAATCATAATGCAAATTTGGAATTGACAGGTATAGAACACCACTATTTTCATACAAACTCGAGCTATACTGTCTATAGCGGTATATATACAACATTATATCTATCGACGATATATAGCAATATATAGTGATAAATATATATACAACAGAAACCAGTGATCATATACAGCGATTTCGGTAACCATCTACAGTGATATACATATAACAATTATGAGATGTAAATCATATATGGCGATATCAACAATCATCTATAAGAGGAAATTGATATGCGGCAATTATCTATAAGATGAAAATCATATCAGCAATCATATGTAAATCCCTTACAGCGATGTACAACGACATATATAAGATGTAAATGCATATCTTCTCCATAACGCGAATGCAAAGAGTACACACCTGGGCGAGTTAGCGTTAATCTCCATCGAGTGAAACGAGTGCAATTTCCCCCATCCCCCCTTCCAACCAGAACAAGATTTCCTTTAAAAGGAGTGTAGACCAAGGAGAAACGCATGCAATTCTATGCATGCTGAGTGCACAGGGTCCCCTTTGTCCCGGAGTAGGTGAACGATTGTCATGTTTTAGTGGTAATCAATTCCTTTCTTTAACCTGGACCTCTACTTAAATTATGTCGAGGTCAAGGCACGAATGGTTGACGGAAATTAAATCCTCTCTTATAATTAAATATAAATGTTACAAATGTAACAGAGAGGGATTAATATTTGCCGAAAAAGACTCAATGAGTCCTTAGGTCTAAAAAGAAATAATTCCTTCCTATAGACCTTATAAATTAATAAATTAGGTCTTCCATATACAAAAAGGATTTAATACCATGTTTTCCTTTGTTCTCATTATATAATTTATATCATGATACTCCACGTTTGCTCAATTTATCATTACCTCATATGTCTTTTTATTTATAGATTTCAATTAAAAATACTTTGTCTTTTATGAAGGCTTAATTTGTCATTTTCCTTCGTCCTTGTGATATACTTTATATCACAGGACTTATATATATCATAGATAGATCTTCAATTTAATAATACTTGTGTTTTAATTTTTTCTTTGTCCTTATGATATGATTTATATCATAATGTCTTTTGTCAAACCCTTTTTCTGATCCCTTAGCCCTAGTTCATGTTGCACCTGTGTTCATCGGCCTTTTGTGTGATTAAACTTTCACCTAACTTTCAAGTTTTCTTTGGGTGGGGCCTTGGCACTTGAGCTCCTCACCCAGAAGCCCTCTTACAATAATATTTAAAATCGCAAAACTCTTAGGGGCATATAGGAGGGACATTACAGAGAGGTAGAGAGGGACAGGGAGAGATAATTATGGGTTGTAGAGAGAGATGAATAAGGAGATAAAGGAGTATGGAGGGGGAGAGAGTGGGACAATATTTGATAGTGAGATATGGAGGGAGAGAGACAATTTTGTGGGATACAACAGGAGGAAGAGAGTCCCCATCTTGGATACATAATTCCATGAATAATATTACAAAACCATGTGTCTTTATTCAATCAATTATTCATGTTTTTGGAAGCTTATATGGTTTCTTTAGGCCCAAAGGAATGTTCTTCTCCCTTGGAATATGCTTTCCAAGGCCCTAGGACACCTACATAGTACTAAAAAACTACCTAATGGCATTGACATCCTAAACCATAGGCCATTGATAGACTTAACATGTTATGAGTGATTGGTGGAGGAAATCTTCTTATACCTAGATGAATATAATATTCATATAGGGCCGGGTACTTAGGCATTTTCCACTCACCATATATATAGCCTCAAGGCTACTAAATTTATATCCATAGTGTCATGGATACTCATACCAAGTCATGCATGGTGATTCGAGGCACTGTTCATATATCTAAATTCCTAAATGATTTTCTTAGGGTCAAAGGCATGGATTTATTCCTTGGAATACCATTCTCAAAGATCTAAGACATGCACATACTACACAAAACCACCTAATGGAACTCACATCCTTAGTCATACTTAAGAAGCCATATGTTGTGGATAGAGTCAACCTTCTTATCCTTCGATCATTAGAGCATTAATTTAGGGCCACAGATTCAAGTCTCTTCCCATGAACATGGAAAAGGACTTATGTCCCCGATATGTGGGTACATAGCACCAAACGTCCCCTTCCAAATTCATGCATTTCTCTTTGAGAAATTGTCAATGGATTTGGATTTGGATCACTCATTGGTTTCTTTAAGGATAAGGGAATGGTATTCTTCATCATAAAATCATTTATAAGTGCTTACACGCATCCTAAATCATAGGGTAATGATAACATCAAGATTCCATGTGTTGTTGGTGGAAGAAACCTCCTTAGCCCTAGATGGCTAGATGAATCATTTAGGTTTAGGGTACAATATTCAACTCTCCCCCACTCAACATGTAAAAATACAGAAGTACCCAACTCTTATACATACTTCGAGGGCTACACGTGAATTCATGCATCACTCTTATACATAGTTCCACGGATACGCTTATGAATTCATGCGTAGTGTGTCAAGTCATTGTTCATGGAATTATGTTCCTCAATGGTTTATTTAGGGACAAAAGAACAATTTTCTTCCTTGGAACATCATTCCCAAGGTCCTAAAACACCTACAAACCACTTAAATCCACATAATGGAATGAACATACTCAATCATAGGCTAATGACACGATGTAAAGTCCATTTGTGGTTGCTGGAGGAAACCTTCTTAACCCTGTATGGATATAGTATTCCATTGATTCCCATGCTTTAGGTTTCCTCCACTAACCATGTATAAGGTCCTAAGAATACAAAACCTAGATATATAGTGTTCTTGATACCCCTATGAAGTCACGTGTGGTGTTTTGTCGCATTCCTCATTGATTTCGATGCTTCAACAATCTATTCAAGTCCAACCACATGGTATTGTTCCTGATAACATCATTATGAAGTCCCTAAGACATGTAAATACCACTCAAAACCACCTAATGACACCAGCATCCTCAACCATAATTCAACAATACTATAATGATTTCATGTACACTTAACGTAGGAAACCTTATTATCTCTAGATGGATAGAAGATTCTTTTAGGGCTTGAACTTCAAGTATCCTCCATGTCAGTGTCTAGGGCCCCAATTACCCAAGACATGGATGCATAACACCATGGATACCAATTCCAAATCATGTGTAGTGATTTGAGTAAATGTTTATGGATATACATGGCTTGATAGTTTCTATAGGTCCAAAGGCAATGTATTCTTCCACAAAAAATCACTCCAAAAACCCTAATACATGTACTTATTACTCAAAACCATATAATAGACCTAGAATCCTCAATCGTAGCTCAGTAGTACCCTTAGGAGGCCATGTTTCGTTGGTTGAAGAATTCTTCTTAGCCATGGATTGTTATAAGCAACATTTATGTCTCAAGGTTCAGTTCTCCTCCATGGACATGTTAAAGGCCCTAGAAATATAGTAATCAATTGGATTTTTAATTTAAATAACCTCATTAAAGAACCCAAATATCAATGACCACCAATATTGTCTTTAGAGGGACTATGTAGTAGTTTGAGGTGTCAATCATGACCTAAACACATATTTTCTATTCATTTTCAAAATAAGATTTTTTTTTTTTTTAATAATCTTAAAGTAATAATGAGGTAAAGAACTCGTAAAACTCATGCATGCATAGGATGTTATGCCCTAAATACTAAAGGATGTTTTTTTAATTATAAATCGGGTGTGCACTTTTAGAGCACATGCCCAGTTTTAAAGTGCATGCACCCTTCTGTAAAAGCATGTGAGCATTCTTGTGCATGCCTAACTGGAAAAATATATGGCAATATACCTATTGGTTTGGAACTCCGAACCTATAGGAAAATGGACCCCCACATGTGTTGTTTTAAATGCACACACATTTGTGCACGTATGTGCATTTCTGAAAACCCCATTTCCTCTTTTGAGGCCACCTACATTATGCACCTACCCTAAAATGTTTTTTTTAAATGAAATTTACACAAAATTTGGTAAGAATAGTTTTACATTATTAAAACTATATATTTGATATGTTTTTTTAAAATGAAATTTGCTCAGAAATAATTAAGAATAATTTACATTAAGAAAACTATATATTTGATAGTATTATATTGTAATAGTTTTGTGAGTTGGTTCCACTTGAAATTATGTACAAAATAAGGAAAATTCATATTTTAAATTAATGAAAATGCATATATTATTTATTAACATTGCAAAATCAAAATGGAATATAATATTAGAAGATAGTAAATCTATTTTAGCCAAAGAACAATGATATCAAAAATTAAACATTACACGTTGTAAAATTTCATAACGATAAGCAAAAGCTTGCTTTTATATAATATTTCATTTAACTCTATTTAATAATAGAGTATACAATTTAAATATTTATAATGAATTAAATGGTTCCAAAAATTATTTTTCTTTTATAAAATTACACAACAAATATACTATAAAAGTTATATAATATAATAAAATTATATACTATAAAATATTTACAACATAATTAAATTATATATTATATTTCACTAATTTAAAAAAATGTAATTTTAATTGTTTTTATTTGTTATAAACTTTAAACTCTAAAAAAGCCATGTCTAAGCTTACAATAAGATCAACAATTGACGCATTCTTCATGATACAATAATAATATAGCGTTTCAAAGTAATACTATTTATTAAGAATAATATATTCATATCGACGATATTGCAATTATGTTCGTAACTTAATATTTTTCACGAAAATGTGATAAATACAGGCAACATATTATTACTATGATTAATGGATATATTTAAATAGATATTTAGTTCAAAATAACTTCATTTAAAGGTGAGTAAAGTGTGATGTTAAAAGCATATCCTAAAGATCATTTATTGGGAAATATAATAGAAAAATTCTAATGAAATTTTAAAAAATAATTTATAGATCATGTTCGAACTAAACAATGTGCAATATAACATAATTAATTTAATTTTTTTAATGATTTTGAATATTGTATTTTTTAATAACTTGTTTATATCTTTACGCATTTAACATAAGGTATGATATTTACCAAGATAAAAAAATTTAGATTTATTATAATAGATATTTTAAATAAGTTTACAATTTGCAAAGCTAAGCTCTTAGATGGTAAACAACATAAGTGTTTTCAAATTATTTTTTTTAACAGAAACTGAGAAATTTTTTGATTGATTAAAAAAGGCTGTTGCCCAGCCAGGCGTACAAAGAGGAATTGTGAAACAGAAGGCTGATGACCTCTATTAGAGCAGTTAGCCTTCTTAACAGTGCTTTGAGAGGTGAATCCCAAATTTTTCTGATGCTATTTCAAGAAAATGACTGCTTGCAGAAGTAGACTCTCACGAATTGTGAGCAAAGAAGAATACAGAAACAAAACATTAAACAGGCGGAGAGGAGTGCCCCTTAATGAAAGGATCCAATTTCTTCTGAGAGCCCGCGCTGATGTTTGAGGCTGCTTCCTTTTCTCTTCGTTCTTTATTTGTTTTTCGCCCTCTGGTGAGGGGAGGAGAAGGGGCTGAAAAGTCTTCAGAGTCGAAGGTTCCCTCTGGCGAAGGGATCAAGGATGATGTTCCTGCCTGAACTGGAGTCTCGCGAATCAAAACGCTAGGATCTTTTTTTGAACCTGGAGAGGCCAGTTTTGGAGAAACGTGTTCAACTACCGCCGAGGAGCTAATGGGGCCAGAGTTTCCCTGATCCAGGACAGCTGCAACTTCAGGTTCTTGTGCTTCATCTTCTTGAAGTACTACAAAACTATTTTTGTTTTTCGGCAGTGGAACCTCTGCAGGAGGATCTTGCTGAGACGCATGAGGCTCCTTTCGCCGGGGAGGATGGCGGCGATTAGAAACCGTCTGGAACTCTGTATCGTTGGAAGCTGGGGGATTTGCTAGTTTCTGTGGTTCTGCAAGCTTGGGGCAGCTTTTAGTGAAGTGGTCGTATACATGATAGAAGTTGCATTTAAAGGGGATCTGCTCATAATCCAGTTCTTGAATGTGGCTCCATTCTCCTAAAGTGAGCTTTAGGGCCTCCGGAAGCCCTTTCTCTAGATTCACCTCTACGCAGATGCGGGCACATCTGTACTGATCCCCTTTTGGTTCTGCAGTATCTAGATAGCGGCCTAGCTTATTACCAATGTCAATCAGAGTACTTTTCCCCCAAAGATGAAGAGGAAGGTTAGGGAGTCTTACCCAGACTGGAGCGGTAGTGATCTCTGCTTCTGGGTTGAACTCCAAAGACCAAGGGGCTAAGAACAGACCTCTCGAGCCCATGAAGAAAGGGCCCGAACGGAAGACAAGATCTCTTTCTTCTTTATTTGGGAACAGGAATACAAAAAACCTTCGACCGGCTGCAAAGAGAGAGACCTGACCTTGCAGCAGAGGGTTCCAATGTTTTGCAATCCAGATCTCCACCGCCTTAGGGCTGGGCCACAACCCTATGAACTTGCCAATGAGGGCTTGCTCAGAGAGGGTGAGAGCTTTCTCGCATGGATTCGAAGGAGAGAGCTCTAAAGAAGGGATCTCGTCCATCTTTTTCACGAACTTGGAAGAAGAATGAGAGGCTGTCTGAGGAGCGGCAGCTTGTACAAGGGCCTTGAAGGCAGCGAGCTGGGCATGAGAGCCCATTTCCTGAGAGAACCCCACGCTGAAGAAAACCTGAAGAAACGGCAGCAAAATCCCACACTGAAAAATAAAAAACGGCAGCAAACCCCGCGCTGAGGACGAGCCCGAGCTGAGGACGAGGAGCTGCCTGCGATCCAGCCAAGCTCGGCTCTACGTAGGAGAGGAGGCGGCGGCTAGGGAAACCCTAGCCGCGGATGAAGCCGCTCCACCATTCCGTTCCGCTGAATAAATTTCATTTACAACTTAAGTTTTTTCAAATTATTAACAATGATTAAGTTCATACTTAATAATATCATTGACATTACTTTTTTTTTAAAGTGAATAAAAATGAATAAATTGACAAATAATCATAGCTATCAAATTTATTTCAGACAATTACATATACACATGCTTTTTGCAAATTATATACTATAACCAAGATCTTTTAAGTAGTTGGTGTTCCAAGAATCATCCACAAATCCACTTGCTTTATGTAAATCATATACCATAACCAAGGTCTTTTAAACCATTGGTGTCCCAGGAATCATCCACAAATCCACCTTATTTCCAGATTTATCAAGCACTTAATAAAGATCTTTTTATCAAGCACATAACAAAGATTTTTCAGTTTTGTGCTTAAAAAAGTCCCTATAAACACTTTAAAAAAATCCATCTAAACACTTATAAATTAAAAAATCCCTCTAAACACTTGAGAAATTAAGATAAATCAACAAACAAAAACTAATAAATAGTCAAAAGTCACATGAGTTTTTTATGATTTATTTATGTCTCTACCTCTCAAATGATGGAAAATTGTTACACAGCTAGAGATGCTCCAAAGTAAGGCATGGTTACTTAAACTCATATCATATCTACATAGAGGGCACGAAAGGTTTTGATCTAACCATTTCATGATGGACTTTGGATGAAAGGTATGATTGCGATTGCATGGAAATTGTTTAGCACATTCCCCAATGGGAAAAATTTCCTCACAAATCGCACAAAACCATCCATGTCCCTCACCTTCTTCACCAGTACCCGTACTAGCGATGAACTCGTGGGAAATAACAACAGTTAAAGAGGAATCAACTGTAGAAAACAAAGGTGCTAAACGATTATGCCCAAAGCAACCAATATGTTGTCGTCTCATGTGAAGGTCTAATAACATGATATAGTTTATCAAAATTCTTCCTATGTAATATCCATTAGTCATTTTATTTTATTTAAACTCATATGTAATGGCTAGAGCTAGTGCAAAATAAGGCATGGTTACTTAAACTCATATCTGTATAGCGGGCAGGAAAGTTTTGGATATAACCATTTAATGATGCACTATGGATGAAAAGTATGATTGCAATGGCAAGGAAATTGCTTAGCACATTTTCCAATGAGAATCATTTCGTGACAAATTTCAGAGAACCATCCATGTGAGTCACCTTCTTCACCACTACCTGTTCAAGCGACGAACTCGTGGGAAATATCAATAGTTAAAGACGAATCGACAGCTGAAAAGGCAGCCGATTATTTGCAAAGCGACCGATATTTTGTCCTCTCATGTGCAGAGTGAGAGGGAGAGTGTGAGAGGTAGAGATGTAGAGATGAAGAAATTTGGTGAGAGAGATAGAGAAAGAGAGGAAGGGAAGGGGAGAAAGAGAGAGTGAGAGTTCGGAATGAGGTAGGTAGGGAGAGGGATTATGAGGGAGAGGAACATTTAGGGTATAGAGAGAGGGGGGGTAGTGATAGGAGAGAGGGTAAAAAGAAGACACATGTAGAGAGAGGGGGAGAGGGAGAGATAATTATGGGTTGTAGAGAGAGATGAATAAGGAGAAAAGGGACTATGGAGGGGGAGAGAAACAAAGAATAGGCGATAGAGAGAGATGGACGGAGAGAGAGAAGTGTGTGGGAGACAACACCATGAAGAGAGTCCCCAACTTGGATAGATAATTCGATGGATAATTTTGGAAATCCATGTGTCATTATTCAAGGAATTATTCATGTTTTTAGATTTGTATACTAGGTTTCTTTAGAGCGAAATGCCTATTCTTCTCCCTTGGATTATCCTTTCCAAGGCCCTAGGACACCTACATAGTGACTGCAAATCTACCTAATGTAATTCACATCCTCAACCATAGGCCATTGATAGCCTTAGTAGGTTACGAGTGATTGGTGGAGGAAACCTTCTTATACCTAGATGAATATAATATTCTTGAAATGATAATGAGCTAAAGAACTCCTAAAACTCATGCATAGGATGTTATTGAAAAAATACTAAAGGAAGTTTTTTTAATTATAAAATTGGGTGTGCACTTTTAGAGTACGTGCCCACTTTTAAAGTGCATCCACCCTTTTGTAAAAGCATGTGAGCATTCTTTTGCATCCCTAACTTGAAAAATATCTGACAATATACTTGTTGGTTTTGAACGCACCGAACCTATAGAAAAAGGAACCCCATGCATTGTTCTGAATGCACATACATTTGTATGCAAGTACATTTTTGAAAACCCGATTTTGCCTCTTTTGAGGCCACCTACATTGTGCACCTACCCTAAACTGTTTTCTTTTAAATGCAATTAACTCAAAATTTAGTAAGAATAATTTTACATTAATAAAACTATATATTTGATATGTTTTGTTAAAATTAAATTTACTCAAAAATAGTTAAGAATAAATTTACTCAAGCACGGGCACCCGCTCTCACCGACGAAAATGTGATAAATGCATGTAATATATTATTATTATGATTATTTTAATGGATACATTTAGATAGATTTTTAGTTCAGAATAACTTCATTTAAAATTTAGTAAAGTGTGACCTGTCTAAAACATATCTTAAGGATCATTTATTGGAAAATATATTAAAAAAATCCAAGAGATTTAAAAAAAAAATTTATTTAGTAAAGTGTGACTTTTTAAAACATATTTTAAAGATTATTTATTGAGAAATATATTAAAAAAATTTAAGATTTTTTTAAATTTTTTTTATAAATTATGTTAAAAATAAATAATGTGCCACATAACATAATTAATTTTATTTTTTTGAGTTGTTTTGGATACTGTATTTTTTAATAGCTTGTTTATATCTTTACACATCTAAGATAAAGTATGATATTTAACACAATAAAATTCTTTAAATTTATTATTATATCAGTTTTATATACTTTTACAATTTGCAAAGCCAAACTCTCAAGTAGTAAACAACTAAGTTTCTTTCAAATTATTAACAATGACCAAGTTCATACTTAATTATATCATTGGTATTAATTTTGTTAGAAAAGTGAATAACAATGAATAAATAACAAATGATCATAACTATCAAATTATCAAACTTATTTGAGACAAATACATATACACATACTTTTTGTAAATCATATACAATAACCAAGATCTTTAAAATAGTTGGTATTCCAGGAATCACCCACAAATCCACTTGGTCTATATAAATTATATACAATAACCAAGATCTTTTAGACGGTTGGTGTTCCCCCAAAGTATCCACAAATTCACCTTATTTCGAGATCTATCAAGCACTTAATAAAGATCCTTAGATTTATCAAGCACTTAACAAAGATCTTTAAGTTTTGTGCTTTAAAAAATTCCATATAAAAACTTTAAAAAATTCCACTAAACAGTTGGTAAATAAATTACTGGTAAATAAATTAAAAGATCCAAAATTAAGATAAATCAACAAACCAAACCAAAACTAATAGATATAATCAAATGATTTTTCAATGAAATTTATGTCTCTGCCTCTCAAATGATGGAAGTGTTACACGGCCAGAGACGCTCCAAAGTAAGGCATGGTTACTTGAAGTCATATCTGCATAGCGGGCAGGAAAGGTTTTGTGTTAACCATTCAATGATGCACCCTGGATGAAAAGTATGATTGCGATTGCATGGCAATTGTCTAGCACGTTCGCCAATGAGAATCATTTCGTGACAAATTGCACAGAACCATCCATGTCCGTCGCCTTCTTCACCAGTACCCGTGCTTCTAGCGACGAACTCGTGGGAAATAACCACAGTTAAAGACGATTCAAAAGCAGAAAAGGCAGCTGCTAAACGATTATTAGCAAAGCGAGCGATATGTTGTCCTCTCATGTGAAGATTAAGAGTAACGCGTTCAGATAAGAATTGTATAGAGTTAGCGGTATTAACGTCCTCTATGAGTTGCAACACCCGCTCATGATTTGAGAAATTCCCAGTCCACAATGCCTGCATGCTAAAGATATTTCCGTCCGGACGGCTCCAATCCGTTACAATTCGCCACCAAACAGTAATGTTTTCGTCCGTTGAGATTCTGACGTACCTCTGAGAATTAGAACGCCATTCATAATTATTATCCCATATGTTCTCCAACAACCAGTAAGCTGTGTCTCCTCGAGCAATAAGTCTATGACATACGCCGGAGATAATTAAGTGATGCCCAAATCCTTCCGCCGCTTGTGAAGCGCCGTCAGATTCCGTCGACTGGTCTGTTCCCGTGGCTGCTTCTAATCTATTCATATTATACTCCATCTCTGCAGCTCTCTCGGAAGCTAACGTTCGCCATACCATGCCTGTATTTACCTCCGCTGTTAAATATCTCCGAATCCTCAAAAATATTTCCAGAGCACGACCCTCTCTAACACTTACCAGGTCGTAATTATTCCTTGCGTTACGTTCTTCCTCCATTTGGGGATTTTTGAATCGTTTAAGAGACACCCGAAAAAATCGCAGTTGAAAAAACCGCAGTTGAAATAAAGAACGTTGAGCGCTTTTTAAGTCTTTTATGAAAAAGACGTTTCACTCGTAATCACTTATGAAAAATAAAACAAGCACGGAGCGTCTCACCACAAGTTAATTATTGTTAAATATATATATAGCGTCTCACCACAAGCTTTTGAACATTGCATTTTGTTTTATAGGCCGACACAAACAATTAAGAGAGTGATCCTAGACGGACATAACGACATTTAGTGTTAAAAAGAACTTTTAGTGCGTACCCGAGAAGACACGGTGCATCATATAAACACATAATTACACGCTCACTTGAAAGAAATAAGTTGGGCTGATTGAACTAGCCTCCATACTCCATTTCATTTTTCCCAAATAAGTGTCAAATAGTTGAAGGTAACATATACCTCAACCATGGTTATTTTTCTATACCACACATAACTCAAACAAAAAGACCAGGTCAATCACGATCCAATTCTACCATATTAATGTAACCTCCAAGTATCCATTATGTATCTTGTATCTATTATGTATAGCGTACAGTAACAGTGGGTTTGTCGTTGATAATTTAGACCAGCATATATCCAAATCCTAGGCTCTATCAAGAGAGCCGAGATGGATCAAATCTCTCGAGGTGCAAACCTCTTCTTAGGTATCCATTTATTTGATTCAAAGCAAAAGACACATCTTTTTATTTAAGGTCCACATATAATTTTATTATTATTAATATTTAATAGTATTTATGGGGGACATATAATATTTTTTATTATTTTTTAATTTGTTAGGAACGAACATTGGATCATTTCCCCACACATGGTTTTAAAACCATATGCAAGGCCCTCCTACAATCATGGGTTGTTTAGGAGGCCTTGCACATGGTCTTAAAACCATTTGCACGGCCCTCCTAAACCATGTACAATAAAACCATGGGTTGTTTAGGAGGCCTTCCACATGGTTTAAGACCCATGTGCAAAGCCTCCTAAACCATGTATAATAAAACCATGAGTTGTTTAGAATGCCTTACACATGGTTTTAAAACCATGTGGAAGGCCAACATTTTTTTGCGAATAATTCAATTTTGTGTTTTTTTCTTGACCCACATATTTTTTTAGGGATAATTTTTTTTTACTTTTTTATTGTTTTGTTAGGTAGGAAGATTACAACATCTCCCCCATATTAGATTGTTTTTGTGGCTGACATTTATTTTGGCCTATTAGAAAATTTATTTTTTATTAATAAAAATAACTTTACGAAAGTGATATTATTTTTTATTTGGTGTTACAAAATCTCTCCCATAATATTCATTATCACTATTATTTTTTGCCGACATGTTATAAACGTTACATCATGTTACAAGTTCTCTCCTATAATATTCACTATCACTATTATTTTTTGCCAACATGTTACAAACATTACTAACGTTACATCACGTTACAAGATCTCCCCCAATACTGGGCTGTAGAGTGCCTCTCGGCGCAATTAAATTATGCTCTTCATCACTCAACATATGTGAAAGAAATAACAATGTTCCATGTTATTATGCTCTAACAGTGGGCTTGTCGTTGATCATCTAGATTAAATTATGCCTTTCATCACTCAACCTATGTGAAAGAAATAACAATGTTCATCGTTCCTATGTTCAATACCTTTACCTACTTCATCATACTTTTTTTAATCTTTCTTGGCCTTTTGGCTAAGATCATATATATATATATATATAATTTTATTTTATGCATGGAACTGAAATATGATATTTTTCTCCTAGATATAAGGGGAAACTCACTACAGCAAATTTGAATTTTAGGGGTGGTTGTATTCCGCCTCAAAAAGTCACTTTTGGGGGTTGTTTTGGATTTGGAGGCGGTCTTTACAAAACCGCCCCTAATAGCACTCATGCTAAACTTTTTGACTTTTAGGGGCAGTTCTCGAAGAGATCAAAACCACCCATAAAAGTGACTTTTGGGAGCATTTCTAAACACCCCCGAAAAGTGACTTTTGGGGGTGGTTCTACCCCCTCCCCCCCAAAGCAACTTTTAAGGGAGGTTCTAAACCCCCCTCATAGACACCTATGGGGACGGTTCCAAATCCCCCTCAATACTCTTTATTACAAACCTTTCAGAGCGGTTACAACCCTCTTTGTAGGTACCTACGAGGGCGGTTCAAAACCCCCCTCGTACGTATCTATGAGGGTGGTTCAAAAACCCCCTCATAGGTACCTACGGGGGTGATTCAACCCCCCCGTAAAAGTATTTATTACAAAACTTTGGGATCGGTTATAAGCCCCCTTTGTAGGTACCTACGGAGGCGATTCAACTCGCCCCCTAAAACCATTTACAGACCTTTAGGCGCTGTTATAAACCCCCCTCGTAGGTACCTAGAAAGGCGGTTTGAAACACCCCCTAAAAGTCTTTAGAAAACCTTTGGGGGTGGTTATAAACCCC
Organism: Pseudotsuga menziesii; assembly: GCA_001517045.1. Taxonomy (NCBI): domain Eukaryota; kingdom Viridiplantae; phylum Streptophyta; class Pinopsida; order Pinales; family Pinaceae; genus Pseudotsuga; species Pseudotsuga menziesii. The sequence goes on from LPNX011219848.1 coordinate 17,801, forward strand.
CCTCATAGGTACCTACAGAGGCAGTTGGAAACCCCCCCTAAAAATCTTACAAACCTTTGGGGGTGGTTATGAACCCCCCTCATATAAAATTACAGGGGGGTTTTAAGCCCCCATTGTAGTGACATATATGAAGTTAGTTCAGAAGCCCCCCTTGTAGCCATAATAAATCATAATAAAATATATTTTATTTAAAATAACAATATTGCAATATCATTAGGGAATGAGGGAATCAAACCTTCAACCTCGTGCTTGTAAAGCAGGCGCTCTTCCATTGAGCTAGACGCCTTTAAGAATTGGGGAAGGGGGAAATATTAACACCAAGATTGCATCATTTCTAATTCTAAGAAAAGACTAGTAATCCCAACATTGTTTATGAGTCGAGAGACCTAAGAAAGTAATGTGAACAACTCTGGCCTTATTGATATATATGTTAACCACTTCAAATCATATGGGTCTGACCTTGTTTAGATATATGCTAACCACTTCAAATCCTATGATGTAATCAAGATAATGTAGATGTATGTTAGGAAATTCACATTTAGACTCTTAAACAGATAACTATGCATTCAATTGACCTCAAGTTGGCATTTAAAAAGAAGAATATTATTCCACCCACGAAGACACTTAGTTTTCTTAACTATGATCATGCCACTGTGAAACACACAAAGTAACAACAAATAAATGTGTTTTCGAGCTCTGTACATTTGAATTTTATGTTGTTTTATGACAAAATGTTCTATAGAATCTTACCTTTTGTGTACTGGGCTTAAACAGGGAAGAGTAGAGGGATTGGTGCTGTTATCTCTAGGGTTGTTCCTAGTATATATTTTTGAATTTTTGCTTTGCATTGGTTTTTCTTGTTTTAAAGTCCAGCTTGCTTTGAGTGTTATGATTGTTTGTTAGCCTTTATCATTCCTTTAGGTACCTTAAATCATTAAAGTTCCATTCAGCAAATAAAAAACCTATGTATCCGTAAAAGAATTATGCGTTACATGGTAGATTTTGCAAACTGGTAGCGAATTCCCAAACTGGTAGCTTATTGAGAGCTTGCAGCATATGGCGTTTTGATGGTATAATAGATATATGGTGTGTTTTGGAAAGGTTTATGGTTTATGATATGAAACTTTTGATTGAATATAAGCTTTGATCATAGTATTGAATATATGCTTTGAGCATGAACCTTCGGCATTCTTATGTCTTAATGATCTATATCATAAAATGATGACTCAATACGGTAGCATAACAAAAGGATACAGGTGGTGTCCTTTCACCAATGTAGCCGTTCATGCAATGAATGCTGATGGGTTATCGTGGCAAAAAATAGCTAAACACTCAGTTTTCCCCAATTCATGTTTCATTTGGCTGCTGAAAAGAAGTATGAGAGCGCTGGTTTTGTTCACAGTTCACCTGCACGAGCTGTGTTATATCATTTTCAGGATATTTTCTTTTGTGTTCGAACCCTAGAGTTTGCAGGGTTAGCATTGGTGTATATCCAGTTGTTTATTTGCATTTGCAGCAGTGTTGGGTTCAGTTCACAGCGTGAAGACTCGATAGCTCTATAAAATCTCCTGTGTAGAATATACATTCGGAGGGTTTTCTGATTGACAGAGTTTCCTGGGTAAGAGTATTATTATGTAAATATTCAGAAAATCAGGCTCGTTTTGCGAAGCCCTAGAGCGTGTAATTGCAGGGTTGTATGTATGGTATATCTTCTCACATGCATTTTTAGTTTCAAAATGGTATTGCTTCAGCATGCTGCAATAATATGAAATACTCTGTTTTTGATAATACTCTGTCAAGGTTTCATAGGGTTTGCAAGGATAAGACTTATCACCAGTTCTGATTCAAAATGTCACCAGAGTTATCACTTTGCTAGTTTTTAAAGTTTTGCTTTCAGCACAGGAAGAGCTATATTCAGATTCCAGGTTTTAAGCACAGAGCCTTATGAAGCAAGCTGCTTCTGTTGGTTGAAACATAAAGTTCCATTTCTCTACACATGTTAGATTGAAATCGTTCTAGGGTTTCAAGATGTCAAGAGAGATTGAAGATGATGAGCCTGAGCTGATTGAAAAGAAAAGAGCAGGAGGTTTTATATGCAGACTGGAGCCTAATAATACTCAGTGGATTAAACAATTTCCACGATCTGCAAAATTGATTCAAAGATCAGGCTGGTTTAATTTTTGTGACAGGTTACAGGGGTATCACTCTCAGTTAACAATGGCCTTTATTGAAAATTACGATGAGGGTAGAGTCCAGTTGCAGAGTTTGACTGTAAGAGTGAATGAAAACTCCATTGCTGAAGCAATTAATGTGCCAGTAGAAGGTGAAAAATGGTTCAAGCAAAAGGAATGCAAGGAAGACTTCAGTGAATTTCTAGTCCTTGGAAATGAAAAGCTTGATTGGAAGAATGGTGTGCATGTTAACAGGATGAAGCCAGCATGGAGAGTACCCTTAGAAGTTGTTCAGAACTACATTACCTACGATGGAAGGTATGATTGAGTGTTAAAGTGTCATTTGAAGCTTTTACTGCATATTCATGGTGTTATACAGCTAAATCTCCCTTTCTACCTTCTTAAAAGTCTTCAAAAGATGGTTTTAAAGGTACAAAAATACCCATCACATACAGCTAGATCAATCTATCATCAAGGATTGATCAAGCTGTTGGTTTTAACCCAGTTGGAAAAAGAGGGAAGGTCATGGAGTTCTTTATTGACAGAACTTGGTTTCAGTGAAAACCCTAAGGAAAAGGGAAAAAAGATGATGGATGATGCTCATCAACATATAACAAACCCTGCAGAAACCAACCAGAATGATAATGACAAAGCAATAAATGTTGTTAATGAGCCTATAAACCCTGAAACACCCTGCATACAGGAGGGTTATGAAAAGCTATGTGATATTTTTAAAAGTATTGCATCCAAAAAGACAGTCTGCAAACAGTTGTTTAAGGCAGATAAACCCAGGACTAGAATGACGGAAAAATTGCAGAAAGATGAAGAAGGAATAACACAGGCAGTTGTCAAAGAAGTGATGATTATAGAGGATGCAGCTAGTGAAGGTACAATAAATACAATGGAAGACAAACATTCTGAAAACATGGAAGAATTCATTGACATACAGGGAGTAGCAGGTGCAATACCTGAAATATTTTGTACAGGTGAACACAATAAACTTGAGGACGGTTCAAAACTACAAAGTATGTCGGAAGAAAAGGATGATATGAAAGAAGAACATGTAGATGTGACTTCAGAGCTTAGTGAGTGTCAAAGAACCCTTCAGACTTATAAAGAACAAACCAAATACTTACAGGATATTAATGAAAAACTTTTGGTGGGAAATAAGAGGCTAAGAGAAGATATGGAGGAGAAAGAGGCAGAGTTTCAAAAGCTTTTGATGGTTTCCAGGAATATCCTTAAGGAAAAGCGAGCTATGCAGAAGCAGCTTGAACATGTCAAAGCTCAGGTGAAGGAAAATTACAAGGACAAGGAATTGGCTAGACTTCAAAGGCGCTCCCAGGTTCTCAATGACTTGGCTACTTTAGCCGAAGCTTCTAGAAGCTTATAGATATTTGAAAGTTGTTTTATTTTGAATTTGTAATATGATGTGTGACAGCTGTAGGACACATGTAATGTAAGATCATTTTGAAAGGGATTTGATGTCCCATTTTGTAGGGGGTCGATCCAAACTTATAGGATCTATGGTTAGTTTTAGATAGAATATTTTTTGATATAAAAACATCTATCAAGCTAGTAAGGGGAGGTTAGCAGTTTTGGGATGATGCTGGAGGAATTGTAAACATCTTTGTATAGCATAAAGTCTTTGCAGCTTCAAGCAGGTTCTAGCTTTGAATGAAATATAATGATGATTTGTTTCTGTACCATATAAGCTGTTTCTTTGGTAATTCTTTTAGGTATATGGTCACTCACATTCCATTACTCTAATTCTTATCAAAAGAAACAGTTATCTTTAATATTCATACACAGTCACAGTTTCACTTTATGTTATCAGGATCATAGAATCCTTTTTATTGAATGCTGTTCTGTATGTTTATGTTATATAATCTCTATGATTTTTCTTGCAGCCCTCATTGTTTTACCAGCCTGTCATACATTCTGCTTTTCTTGTGAATACTTGTATCTAATTATCTGTGATATATACCAGCTATATATATCTGTGATAGTGTAATCTCATACCTAAGACTGTATAAACATATGATACCAGCCTAGTACCTTATAGTACTTTGAAGATATATTAGCCTTAAGTTTTATACCAGTCTGTTTTCTTGATTTGATTTCATTTGATTTGGTCATTGTCAAACTAAGATTTCCTTAAGCTTGGATCTCGTAGTCTAGGTCCAACTTTAGGGATAACATCTTCTGGCGCCGTTGCCGGGGACGGATAAAGGAAAAGGATCTTCCTTGGGTGAACAACACTTTGAAACTGATTTTGTAGGGTGAGCAGAATCAGCAGATCTTGAACATAGACTACATTCAGTCACCTTTTCAGAAGTTACAGTGGCTTCAAAGAAGATAGGGACTCGAGGAAATCCCTCATCCCCTTTAAATCCAGGAGTCTCAGATCCTGAGCAGTTATTAAGGGAAACTAGGAGAAATTTGGTTTCTGCTTCATCAGAGAAATTTAAATTACCAGAAACTTTAGAGATCCCTGAAGCTACATCTTTTCCTACTCCTTCTATAAATCCACAGTCAGAAAAAGGAAGTGAGGAGTCAGATTTGTTATCTACTCCTTTGAAACTTGAAAAGTTGCAGGTCTTTACAAATCCCTTAATACCAGAACAAGTCAAGCTTGAAGCATTGAAAACTCCTTCAATCCAGACCCATTTGCTTAAGACTATCTCAGTAAATCAACCAAGTCCTAGTATTTTGTCCTCCTCATCACAGCATTCAAGTGGTGTTCAATTGAATCCAAACCCTAAAATGGCCCAGCCACCACCAAATCGAATGGCTGCTATGATAGCAGCTAGATATGCTCCCCTTGTTTTGCCTCAGGCCCTTAATGCTCTCCCAGGAGGAGATTATCAGAAATACATGCCAAGTTTTGATGCCCAGGGAGATGTTACTGCAGAACAACATTGGGATATGTTTGTAGCCTTTACAGATAATCAAAATTATGAACATTCTGATGTTTGGATGAGATTATTTGTCCAAAGTATAGAGGGTGAGGTTAGAACGTGGTTTCGGAATTTACCAGCAAACTCAATAGATGGTATTGATGCCTTAGAAGAAGTATTTCTGAAACACTGGGGGGACACGAAGGACTTCATGTATTACCAAACAGAGTTTGAGTCTTTAAGAAGAAAAAAGGATGAAACTGTTGGATAATTCACTAAAAGATTTAACAAGGTATATAGCAAGATCCCAGCTCAAATAAAACCTACTGAGATATCAGCAATGATGTCTTATGCAAACTCATTCAATTCTGAGTTTTCCTTGCTATTAAGAGAAAGAAAGTCAGATTCATTGCAAAACATCCAAAATACAGTGTTAGAAGTAGAATCAAATATTTTGGCATCCAACAGATTAAAAGATGAGATCGAACACCAAAGTATGGATAGAAAAGGGAAGAAAGCAGTCAGTACATCTAAACAGGTAGGAAGGTCATCAGATGGCAGAATTGATGAAATCGGTAAACTCTTAAAACATTTGTCTGATAAAATTGACAGATTGGATGTGGGAAATAGAAACAGAAATCAAAATAGAGCCATGCCTGAAAATGAGAGAACTCCATTCAGAAGACCATTTGCCCCAGATTTTTCCCAAGAGAAAGAAGAAATACTGATATACAGAGGGAAAGACAAGAAAACGAAGAACAAAAAATCCAACCCCCTTTTCAAAACAATAATGTTAGAGGAGATGAATCATACGAATTGGATGAAGGTGAGTTAGATGATCTTGAAGATGAAGAACAGAATATTAGTCAGTTTGATGATGATGCTCCTTTACATTTTGTAACTAAAGAAGATTATCAGTATGCTACAGGATTAAATCAGTATGAGGAGGATGATTATCAAATGTCCATGCCAGAGGTTTGTCAACAACTGCCACAAAAAGCATATGGTTTGAGATCAGGTGTGAAACCTACAGCACAAACTAAGAAGCTGGTGAAAGCTTCTTCTTTTAAACAAACTCTGCCTGCCAATCAAAAACAAAATCTAAAGCAGAGAAAGGATGAAGATGCCAATTTGGAGGAGACTAATAAGTCTACTGGTGGTTTTAATTTTGAACATGAAATTAGTAAGGTAAAGATCCTTGTTCCTTTGACTGAGCTGATTAAAAGTAAAATGTACAGAGAAGCAACCTTCAAAGCTTTTAGCAATGCAGTGAATCCTAGTCAGATTCCTTCTGATGAGATTAATCTACAAGATGAAGATCCTACTATCATTGTAGGATCCAAAACTTTTTATCAACCAGACGATAATTCAGAATATCCTCCACCCTTTTATGTGACTTTTTCTGTGCATGATCAATTGCTGCATAACTGTTTATTGGATTCTGGAGCTTCACACAACCTTATGCCTAAAGCAGTCATGGAAGCTTTAGGACTGAGTGTAACAAAACCTTACCATGATTTATATGCGTTTGACTCCAGGGCAGTCAAATGTATTGGGGTGATTAAGGATTTGGTTGTAAATCTAACTCAGGTACCCATGAAAAGTATATTGATGGACATTGTGGTTGCAGATATATCTCCTAAGTTTGGTATGTTGCTATCTAGATCATGGGCAAAAAAGGTAGGAGGGACTTTGCAGATGGATCTCTCGTACGCTACAATTCCAGTATTTGGGGGTGAATTCAGAAGACTGTACAGGGAAGTGCAAATGGCATACTTGGTAAGTGACAGCAGACACCCTAACAATCACCCTATTTATTCAGTTGATGAGAACTTGGGTTCTTGTATGCTGCAATTGAATGATGAATCTGAAGGTGTTTTAAAGGTAGAAAAAGATATCAAAATTCAGGTATAGAGAGAGGAACCTGATGGCTTGTGGCAAATGTACTTCGATGGTGCCTCAAGTAAGGAAGGGGAAGGTGCTGGAGTGTTATTGATTTCCGCTGGAGGTGAGGATATCTCCCTTATGTTTAAATTGGAGTTCAAAAAAACGAACAATACTGCTGAATATGAGGCTCTAATCCTTGGATTAAGGGCAGCAAAAGACTTGGGCATTAAGGAGCTTGCTGTGTTTGGCGACTCCGAATTAATAATCCAGCAAGTGAAAAGGGTGTACCAGGTAAAACAACAGTTGTTGAAAGTTTATAGGAATGAAGTCTGGGATTTAATTGAAAATTATTTCATAGCCTTTAATATCACCTTTGTCCCGAGATAGTATAATGAAACAACTGATTCTTTAGCCTTAGCAGCAGCTTACTTCAAATTGCCAAAGGTCACTCATCTTAAATACCCGATAGATGTTAGATACAGACCTGCTGTCCCTGACAATATTAAACATTGGAAGGTTTTTAATGATGATCTAGAAATAAAAGAATTTTTGGAACTGGTTGGAGAATTTTCAGATGATATTATTGAGCAGGAGCAGGATTCAGAATGGGCAGAAAATGAACCCTGCATAAATAATTCAATTGCTGAGCATAAGATTGTGGAGTTAAAGGGGAATTTTATTCCTAAAGGATTGGTTCCTTTAGAGAGACTATTTTCCAAGGATGATACATTGATGAAACCTACCTTACAGACTACTGAAGAAAATGTTATGGAATATAACATTGGTTCTGAAAAGCAGCCTCAAATGATAAAATTGTCAAAATTGCTGTCTGATGATGAAAGGAAAAAATATCTAGCTTTACTGAAAGAATATAAGGATATTTTTTCTTGGTCATATCAGGATTTAAAAACATATGACACTAGCATAATTCAGCACAAAATACCTTTGAAGCCAAACACTAAACCTTTTAAACAGAAGCTCAGAAGGTTAAATCCAGCATTGCTGCTTGTGATTGAAAAAGAGGTGAAAAAGCTGTTAGATGCAAAAATCATTGTGCCTTTGAGATATTCATCTTGGGTTGCTAATCTAGTTCCTGTACGGAAGAAAAATGGAGAGATAAGATTATGTGTAGACTTCTATAACCTGAATAAATCATGCCTCAAAGATAATTATTCATTGCCAAAGATAGATAAGATTTTACAGAGGGTAGTGGGTGCACACAGGATTTCAATGATTGATGGATTTTCTGGTTATAACCAGATTGCAGTTCAGCCAGAAGACAGAGAGAAAACAGCCTTTACCACGCCATGGGGAACCTTTATGTATGATAAAATGCCTTTTGGGCTCATGAATGCAGGTGCTACTTTTCAGAGAGCTATGGATATAGCTTTTGTGGGTGAAAATGAAAAATTTGTAGTGATATACCAGGATGATATTACAGTATTTTCTAAATCTAATGAAGATCATCTTAAACACTTGAGACAATTTTTTGTAAAATGCAGGAAGTTTGGTCTATCACTCAATCCTAAAAAATCTCACTTTGCACTGACAGAAGGCAAGCTGCTAGGCCACATTGTATATGCTGAGGGAATAAAGATAGACCCTGAAAGAGTCAAGGCTATTCTAAAAATCAGCATGCCCAGAAATAAAAAAGAGATTCAATCCTTTGTTGGAAAAATCAACTTCTTAAGATGGTTTATTCCAAATTTTGCAGACATAATAAAGCATATCACTCAAATGCTTAAAAAGGACAGCGAGGTTAGATGGTCTAAACAAGCTAAACAAGCATTTGAAAACATAAAACAAGCCTTGGTAGAAGCTCCAGTTTTGATGGCTCCTGATTATACAAAAGATTTTGCCATATTTTCTTTTGCATCAGAAGATACGATTGCTGCTGTATTGTTACAAAAGAATTCTGATAATTTGGAATAGCCCATATCATTTTTCAGCAAAACATTAAGGGATTCTGAGTTGAAGTATAATATCATGGAAAAACAGGCCTATGCCTTAGTTAAAGCTTTGAAATTCTTTAGAATATATGTTTTACATTCTAAAGTTGTGGCATATGTCCCAAATGCAGCAGTTAAGGAAATTTTGGCACAGCCTGATAGCGAGGGAAAGAGGGGCAGATGGATAGCCAAAGTCATGGAATATGACATAGAAATTAAGCCAACAAAATTGGTAAAAGGACAGGGGTTGGCTAAGCTTCTCATAGAATCAAATTGTCAGGTTTTGAATCTTCACATCATGGCAGAACAGTGAGCACAAAGTATGAGCACAGAGTACAGCAAGGAGCAGATTTATAACAGGTATGCTGAATCTGATTGGTATAAGGATGTGGTTTATTTTCTTCTATATTTGTAGTGCCCTTTAGAGCTGAACAGAAGTGAATGCAGATCTTTGAAACTCAAAGCAATGAAGTATGTCCTGAGAGATCAGATATTATATTGGAAAGACCCAGGAGGTATACTGTTGAAATGCTTGGAGAAATATGAAATTGATGTTGTTATTGCAGAGTTGCATAGTGGAGTGTGTGGTGGACATAAATATTGGAAAGCAACTGCCTTCAAAATCTTGAGAGTAGGCTATTACTGGCCTACCATGTTTTCAGATGTATTTCAGCAGGTTAGATCATGTATTGAATGTCAGAAATTTGTTGGTAAGCAAAAGCTTCAATCCTTACCATTAAAGCCTATTTCTGTGGATGGTCCATTTCAGCAGTGGGGATTAGACTTTATTGGTGAAATTCATCCTCCATCTAGTGGACAACACAAATGGATTTTGACTGCTACCGATTTTTTCACAAAATGGGTAGAAGCAATTCCAACAAGGAGAGCAACAGAGCAGGTAATAATTACTTTCATCCAAGAGAACATTTTGAGTAGGTTTGGATGTCGTAGAAAATTGCTTACTGACAATGCCCCTGCCTTCAAGTCAAAAAAGATGGTAGAGTTTTGTCAGGAAAATAACATTAGTCTTAAGCAATCCACACCATACTATCCACAAGGAAATGGATTGGCAGAATCCAGCAACAAAAACATTGTAAATAGCATCAAGAAAATGTTGTTTGAAAATAAACGAAGTTGGGACAGCAAGCTGAAGTTTGCTCTGTGGGCTGATAGGGTAACCATTAAAAAATCAACTAGGACATCCCCTTTTCAATTAGTTTATGGAACTGATGCTATTTTTCCTGTCCATTTAATTAATGCAGTCATGCAGTTTGTACAGGAAATTGAAGAAGAGCCAGATGATATCAGGAGGAGAATGTTTCAAATTGTACAATTGCAGCAAGAAAGAGAAGCCATCAGAGATATAACTGAGAAACATCAGAAAATAATGAAAGACAGTTTTGATAAAAAGGTTAAAAAGGATTTGTTTACAGTTGGTGATCTGGTGCTCAGATGGGATGCCAGAAAAGATGAAAAAGGTAAGCATGGAAAATTTGATAACTTATGGATAGGACCTTTTTCAATTATGAAGATCCTGGGAAATAATACCTTTGTTCTGCAAAATCTGAGAGGTGAAGAGATAATGGGTCCAGTCAATGGACGTTTCCTAAAACCTTTTTACACAGAGTGAAAGACAAGGTATCACTGTACATAATCATTGTATATATCATGCCATTGCAAATAAGACTCCACCCCAATGGATAAGGTACTGGTCATCAAGTTCTCAAAGTCTCTAAAAGAAACTTTGTCCCCAGACGGAGCCAGATGTTATCTCTAGGGTTGTTCCTAGTATATATTTTTGAATTTTTGCTTTGCATTGGTTTTTCTTGTTTTAAAGTCCAGCTTGCTTTGAGTGTTATGATTGTTTGTTAGCCTTTATCATTCCTTTAGGTACCTTAAATCATTAAAGTTCCATTCAGCAAATAAAAAACCTATGTATGTGTAAAAGAATTATGCGCTACATGGTAGATTTTGCAAACTGGCAGCGAATTCCCAAACTGGCAGCTTATTGAGAGCTTGCAGCATATGGCGTTTTGATGGTATAATAGATATATGGTGTGTTTTGGAAAGGTTTATGGTTTATGATATGAAACTTTTGATTGAATATAAGCTTTGATCATAGTATTGAATATATGCTTTGAGCATGAACCTTCGGCATTCTTATGTCTTAATGATCTATATCATAACATGATGACTCAATACGGTAGCATAACAAAAGGATACAGGTGGTGTCCTTTCACCAATGTAGCCGTTCATGCAATGAATGCTGATGGGTTATCGTGGCAAAAAACAGCTAAACACTCAGTTTTCCCCAATTCATGTTTCATTTGGCTGCTGAAAAGAAGTATGAGAGCGCTGGTTTTGTTCACAGTTCACCTGCATGAGCTGTGTTATATCATTTTCAGGATATTTTCTTTTGTGTTCGAACCCTAGAGTTTGCAGGGTTAGCATTGGTGTATATCCAGTTGTTTATTTGCATTTGCAGCAGTGTTGGGTTCAGTTCACAGCGTGAAGACTCGATAGCTCTATAAAATATCCTGTGTAGAATATACATTCGGAGGGTTTTCTGATTGACAGAGTTTCCTGGGTAAGAGTATTATTATGTAAATATTCAGAAAATCAGGCTCGTTTTGCGAAGCCCTAGAGCGTGTAATTGCAGGGTTGTATGTATGGTATATCTTCTCACATGCATTTTCAGTTTCAAAATGGTATTGCTTCAGCATGCTGCAATAATATGAAATACTCTGTTTTTGATAATACTCTGTCAAGGTTTCATAGGGTTTGCAAGGATAAGACTTATCACCAGTTCTGATTCAAAATGTCACCAGAGTTATCACTTTGCTAGTTTTTAAAGTTTTGCTTTCAGCACAGGAAGAGCTATATTCAGATTCCAGGTTTTAAGCACAGAGCCTTATGAAGCAAGCTGCTTCTGTTGGTTGAAACATAAAGTTCCATTTCTCTACAAAGGTTAGATTGAAATCGTTCTAGGGTTTCAAGATGTCAAGAGAGATTGAAGATGATGAGCCTGAGCTGATTGAAAAGAAAAGAGCAGGAGGTTTTATATGCAGACTGGAGCCTAGTAATACTCAGTGGATTAAACAATTTCCATGATCTGCAAAATTGATTCAAAGATTAGGCTGGTTTAATTTTTGTGACAGGTTACAGGGGTATCACTCTCAGTCAACAATGGCCTTTATTGAAAATTATGATGAGGGTAGAGTCCAGTTGTAGAGTTTGACTGTAAGAGTGAATGAAAACTCCATTGCTGAAGCAATTAATGTGCCAGCAGAAGGTGAAAAATGGTTCAAGCAAAAGGAATGCAAAGAAGAATTCAGTGAATTTCTAGTCCTTGGAAATGAAAAGCTTGATTGGAAGAATGGTGTGCATGTTAACAGGATGAAGCCAGCATGGAGAGTACCCTTAGAAGTTGTTCAGAACTACATTACCTGCGATGGAAGGTATGATCGAGTGTTAAAGTGTCATTTGAAGCTTTTACTGCATATTCATGGTGTTATACAGCTAAATCTCCCTTTCTACCTTCTTAAAAGTCTTCAAAAGATGGTTTTAAAGGTACAAAAATACCCATCACATACAGCTAGATCAATCTATCATCAAAGATTGATCAAGCTGTTGGTTTTAACCCAGTTGGAAAAAGAGGGAAGGTCATGGAGTTCTTTATTGACAGAACTTGGTCTCAGTGAAAACCCTAAGGAAAAGGGAAAAAAGATGATGGATGATGCTCATCAACATACAACAAACCCTGCAGAAACCAACCAGAATGATAATGATAAAGCAATAAATGTTGTTAATGAGCCTATAAACCCTGAAACACCCTGTATACAGGAGGGTTCTGAAAAGCTATGTGATATTTTTAAAAGTATTGCATCCAAAAAGACAGTTTGCAAACAGTTGTTTAAGGAAGATAAACCCAGGACTAGAATGAGGGAAAAATTGCAGAAAGATGAAGAAGGAATAACACAGGAAGTTGTCAAAGAAGTGATGATTATAGAGGATGCAGCCAGTGAAGGTACAATAAATACAATGCAAAACAAACATTCTGAAAACATGGAAGAATTCATTGACATACAGGGAGTAGCAGGTGCAATACCTGAAAGATTTTGTACAGGTGAACACAATAAACTTGAGGAGGGTTCAAAACTACAAAGTATGTCGAAAGAAAAGGATGATATGAAAGAAGAAGATGTAGATGTGACTTCAGAGCTTAGTCAGTGTCAAAGAACCCTTCAGACTTATAAAGAACAAACCAAATATTTACATTATATTAATGAAAAACTTTTGGTGGCAAATAAGAGGCTAAGAGAAGATATGGAGGAGAAAGAGGCAGAGTTTCAAAAGCTTTTGATGGTTTCTAGGAATATCCTTAAGGAAAAACGAGCTATGCAGAAGCAGCTTGAACATGTCAAAGCTTAGGTGAAGGAAAATTACAAGGACAAGGAATTGGCTAGACTTCAAAGGCGCTCCCAGGTTCTCAATGACTTGGCTACTTTAGCCGAAGATTCTAGAAGCTTATAGATATTTGAAAGTTGTTTTATTTTGAATTTGTAATATGATGTGTGCCAGCTGTAGGACACATGTAATGTAAGATCATTTTGAAAGGGATTTGATGTCCCATTTTGTAGGGGGTCGATCCAAACTTATAGGATCTATGGTTAGTTTTAGATAGAATATTTTTTGATATAAAAACATCTATCGAGCTAGTAAGGGGAGGTTAGCAGTTTTGGGATGATGCTGGAGGAATTGTAAACATCTTTGTATAGCATAAAGTCTTTGCAGCTTCAAGCAGGTTCTAGCTTTGAATGAAATATAATGATGATTTGTTTCTGTACCATATAAGCTATTTCTTTGGTAATTCTTTTAGGTATATGGTCACTCACATTCCATTACTCTAATTCTTATCAAAAGAAACAGTTATCTTTAATATTCATACACAGTCACAATTTCACTTTATGTTATCAGGATCATAGAATATTTTTTATTGAATGCTGTTCTGTATGTTTATGTTATATAATCTCTATGATTTTTCTTGCAGCCCTCATTGTTTTACCAGCCTGTCATACATTCTGCTTTTCTTGTGAATACTTGTATCTAATTATCTGTGATATATACCAGCTATATATATCTGTGATAGTGTAATCTCATACCTAAAACTGTATAAACATATGATACCAGCCTAGTACCTTATAGTACTGTGAAGATATATTAGCCTTAATTTTTATACCAGTCTGTTTTCTTGATTTGATTTCATTTGATTTGGTCATTGTCAAACTAAGATTTCCTTAATCTTGGATCCCGTAGTCTAGGTCCAACTTTAGGGATAACAGGTGCAATTAGATATGGTTAGTTTATCGTTGCAGTTATCTATTGTATAAGATGGTTTTATTCAAAAATATATTGAATACATCAATCTTGTTTGTCATTATTTCTATGGTACTGTGAATTGTTGTTAGGCAACTCGTTCATCCTTATTTCAATGACGATACCCAATAATAAAATTGATTAATGAAACTCTTGTCTAATATTATTTCACTAGTTTTCTTTAACATGACAAGCAACACTCTATTTCTTAAGATAACAAGGGACTCATGTATATAGGAAATGGAGCATGCAATACATACTGTCACGATCTCTAAACTCGACAATTGTAAAATGCAATGTGAGGCACCTCGCACCCCAATTCTTGTCAATGGGCATATGCTTTCCTTGCTGATTAATGTCTTTTCTCTTGAACATTCTTCTAACTGAGCTAGCACACTTTAATTTGGTTGTAACAAGCTACATGGTATGACAGGATTTTATTTGGATGGAAAAACATGGACAAAATCAGTCCATAATACATAACTTGATTCAAAATCTAGTGCCTAGCTTGAAGTTTGACCAAAAGTGAATCATTTAAATCGGGAAAACTAGACATGCATCTAGTTGCATGTGTACAAGACAAAGAGGTGAATTTAATCACCTTGAAATAATGGATAAATCCACGCAAGATACCACCATGATAATGGTCATGAAAATGACTAATATTTACAACCCATACTAAAACACAAATCACTGCAATAACTTGAAAAATATAAGTCATATGTATTATACTAATTTGGCATACAATATGGTCCACAAAAACTAAAATCGAAAGTAATAGAAATAAGGTAATGTCCATAAAGATAACAAGATTCCTCATGTATTTGGAACAAGACAGGTTTTCATTAATTTATTTCCCAAGTAATTCTGGTTTGATTCCCTTGCTCAAAAGTGAAGATGACATGGCCAATAAAAATGCCCTGAATTGAAATCAATCTTACCATACTATGCTTAGGTAAAAAATTAGCAAGGCAGAAGAGTCAATGATTTTGACTTGGTTTTATAAAACTAGGAAAGCAAAAAATATAACCACGGCTCATGAGATTCTAGGAATCTATAGACAAGGCAATTTCTGGGAATTTACTAGCAGCCTGCAGGTTGGTGAGTCATACTCAATTACCCATGAGTCAAACTCATTGAACACGAGCATGCCTCACCCCAATTCATTTTGACTCATTTGGCCCACAAGCAAAGTCAAACTCAGATCCTTGCAAATCTCATAACATAAAATAAAAGATGATAGGAAGCATATTGCTTGATTGTTGATCATAGATTTGTTATCATTTTTGCAAATTAAATTACTCATTTAAACATATCTTTAATCAGCTTTCTGTATATTTTATTTTATGTAGATCAATATTTAGCTCAAGTATGTATGAATTTAAGGTTTATATGAAATCTATTTATTATTATCATTTTTATGATTTTATTAATTAAAATTGACATTATTAAAGCACATTTGATGTATTAATTAATTTATATTCTTTTTGTAGATTTTACAATCTTTTGTGCCAAATTAATAACAAGAACGCATTCATCCTGCCTTGTGCATAACATGTCCAACTCAATGCCCAGCGTATCCAGCTCACGACCCAGCTTGTTGTTCAGATCTCCATCCAGATCGTTAACTAGACGACACGCTGTTGAAGAATTAATTTCAGGCAATTTAAGAGTGAAACATCATGCAAACAACCTATTATCCATGCGTCTCGGTGATGGAGCTTGTGTTCTAGAAAGTGCGTCAGCTTTTAACTTCCTTTACTTGCCACCACATCAACAATCCACGTGCTAGGTTGATGCATTTAACCCACACTCTCGAATATTTATCGTGCGTTATCCTCTGCTCGCCACCAGTTCATGTTTGTGCTAAAGAAAGCCCCATGCACCACGTGTGAAGACCTGCTGCACTGAAGAAGGCACCTGTGTGTTCGCTGTCCAGTGAAAAAGAACAGAACCATGCTGAAGAAGGGAGGATTCCTGTGTGTTGGAATGTGATTTGTTATGTGCCTTAATAGTCAACTAAATTTATAGAGTAGTCGACCACTAAAGGGTCGACTTGCTCATCTCTATAAACTATTATATATATCATCCTCTCTCTGAGATCTCAGTTAGCTAGAATAGTTATTCGCAGTGTTATCAGTCCATGCTTTGATTTGTTCTTGAGTACACTGTATTTATGTTCCATCGTCTGAATAAAGAGTTGTATGTGTTTCTGTTGAAGATTGCATTTGAGTAGAAGTTAGCCAGGCACCGCCCCTGATTGCTCAGAGGGCCCCTCATCAACCAGAGGTTTCTTTTCGTGTTTGTTTCTTTCATTTTTTCTGTGGTATCTAGTTTAATTTACTGTTTGTTTTATTATTTCTGTATTGCAATTTTATATTTGAATTAGATAGTTAACTACGCGCATAGTTTGATTTCAGCTTTGTTTTTAGTCATTTCATTTCTAGTTTATTGTTTAGTTTATTTGCAAATTAGATATAATAGATTGCTTCTAAATTCAGTTCTGTCTATTTTCTTTCTGTTATAAGTTATCAATTATGCAATTTGAATTTCATTTCTTTTCATGAATTTGTTTAAGTCTAATTTACTAGTAAATTTGCTTAATAAGTAGGTTTACTTATTTCCTTTATGCATTAAATTTACGTCTCCATGACTTCAGCTGAAGATTAGATCATTTAGGTTAGTTTTTATTATTTTTACTATGCAGATTGTCATTTGGACAGCCTGTTCAGTGTGTTATTCAACCACTCCTTTCAGACCCATAGTTCAATCTGTCATTCAGCCCAAAGTTTCGTTTTTAGTGTTTTTTAATGTGTTTTGGGATTTTTTCAGTTATGTTTTGTTAATGCTTGAATTATGTTTTGACTGTAATAGTTTGATGATAGTTTTGTTTAATATTGAAGTTAAAGTTTAATTGTTTTAAGTTGTTCATTATCATATTTCCTTATGTCCTTTGACCTTGAAAATTGCTTGAATTATTTTTATATTTTGTTTCTTAAGTTTGTTTCCGATTTTGTTTTACTATTGTACTTTTTTGTGGTCATACCTTTTAGATTGATTTATTTTTCTGCATTTAAGTTTAGTGTTATATGTGTTATCCTTAGTATGTTTTTAGGTTGTTTATTTTACATTATGTTATTATTGAAAGAACTTGTAGGACAGAACCTAAAAATATTTCTTTTATTAAGTTTTCTACTTGCTTCTTTCATTAAGTTTTCTACTTGTTTTTCTTATTAAGTTTTCTACTTGCTTATAAGTTAAGTCTTCCTTGCACCCTAGTTTCCCATTTCAAAATTTAGTTGTTGATTGTATCTTTTTTAGTTTAAAGTTATAAAATAAATTATCAATTGTTTAGTTTATTATTCTGTCTCAGTTTAATTACATTAATAATTGCATTCTTAGGAGTTTGACTCAGTTTTTCATTTTGAAAGATCTTTCGATCTTTTGTTTGTTAAAATATTTACACGACGCCCTCTACCTTAGCATATATTTTGTGTCAACTCTAAGCCTACCAACTCTAGTCGATAATTAAAGAACAGGTGAATTAATTTAGACATTATAACACCCAACACTTTTGGTGCCATTGCAGGGAAGTTGTTCTATAAGGTAGAGTACAACTCTTTATGAAGCTTAGCAATAGGTTGGTAGCGGGGGAGCGGTAAGACAAGAGGTAAGAACCTGCACATCTGTTATAACATTGGCCCCCAAATCCAACAATAGCACTAGCATAGGTTTTCTTTAGTTTAAAGTTTTGCATGAGCATACTTAGAGATCCTCAGGGTAGATTTGTTAAGATAGGAAAACTTATCAAAATCCCTACTAACCACAAAAGGAAACCTAATTCCCCAACTATTAACTCAGTAGAAAGGTATCGAAAGACGCCTATAGGAAGTAGTTCTACCCTGAAACCTAAGGAGACTCTCTTAGTCCCGATCTTATTGGGGAATCTGTAAAAGGAGAAGGAAACTTGGTAGAGGGGTCCTAAGGACCTCATTCTTGAGGAATTTCAAAAGAATCAGCCGTTAGAAATATCTAGCCCTCCACTAGTTTCGAATCAAATTAGCACAAATTTTTCACTAGTAGGAGATCTGAATTTTGTGGACTTTGTTGATCCTGCCTAAGTAAAAGCTCTGTTTGGAACCTTGGTAGATCCAGTCATTTCAAAAATTGAAACTTCTATAGTAGAACCTACTATCCCTCTAAGATTCAATAAAAACAAGGTTGATCAGAGGAATATCTCTCCCGAAAAAGAACGTTGGGACGCCCCATTATCACCTCAAAAAGAGCCTCCTAGGTATGTCTACGTTAATAATCCAACTTATATGGAGAGATGGGGAGAAAATGAAGATCATGATGAAGTTAGAAATGAAGAAAGAGAAGGGGAAAATTGAACTGAGGCTACCTTCGGGCTCCCTATTATAGATACAATGCAGGATGTAACTATGAAAAACATCCGTCCTTCCTCCTTACCTACTTTTTATGGAAAAAGTAACGAGGACCCAGACACATTCCTATTCAAGTTCGATATCCTTTGTAGGAGCTATAATTATCTACCAGATGCTTACAAACTAATAGACTTTCCCTCTACACTAAAATATTCTTCCTTGAGATGGTTCATGGGATCAAGAGAATTCACTATCAGGACTTGGGATGATATGAAAAATTGATTCTTACAAAAATATCAAGAGCATTGTAAACCCAAGGATTAGATAGTTCCAAAAATTAGTATAGTAATTTATTTTTATAAAATTACACAACAAATATACTATACACTAATATAATATAATAAAATTATATATTATAAAATATTTACAACATAATTAAATTATATGTTATATTTCACTAAACTCCCAAGAAAGAAGCAAAAGGACCCTCTTACAATTCATGTTATAGGATAGATGTATGAATGTATGACATGCCACTCCTGGATTGCAAAATATACAAATCCAGGAGCCCCAGTAGTGACCGTATTTATAAACAACACCGCCATAGAAACTACATTAATCGATTTAGGATCCACTATTAACATGATGACCATCGCAGTTTTAGAAGTTTTATAGTTAGGACAATTTTTTCGACCTACTCGTTCCATCCTAGAACTAGCAGACCGTACTACGGTAAAACCTGCTGGAGTCTTGGATGACATTGCTATATCAGTAGCCTCATGGGAATACCTTGTCAGATTTATGATTGTAGAATCAAAGGATCATTCTAAAGGGAATCTTATTATTTTTGGAATACCACGGTTAGCCACTGCAAATGCTTTTATAGGATGTAGAGATGGAGAGATGACTATTTCCAATGGATTGTCGACACAAAGACTTGTTTTATACCCCCCCAGCAAAACCAATAACTAAAAATTCATGGTGTTTAAATTGTTCTTTTGGAAATGAATACTTTGATGATCTCTTGCTTCCTAGTTATTTCTCCTAGGCACTTCAAGAGAAAACTACTGAGAATGTATTAAACCAGTTTGTTTCTTCGACAACCTATACATATTTTCCTCAGTCTTTTGCTCAATTCGATCAGATTTTTGGAGATGAGTTTCAAGAGAATATGGATCTCTCAATGTTTACAGAAACACCTTGTGTCTTCACAATTGAAGAGCATACATGACCATATACCATACCTTCTGAGGTTGGTCCTAAAAATTTTCTACATATAAATGCAGGATTAAGTGAAAACCAAAAATCACAGCTGCTTAAAGTTCTTAAGAAACAAGCCGGAGCATTTGCATGGGAATACACCGATATGAAGGGTATAAACCCTAACACTTGTATTCACCACATTTACATGGATACAAGAACGTCACCTATAAGGCAGCCACAGAGGAGGATGGATCCTGCTCTAGAGGATATAGTAAACGAATAATTACAAAAACTCCTCATTGTTGGTTTCATCTATCATATCTCCAATAGTAAATGGGTATATCCTTTAGTAGTAGTCCCAAAGAAAGTCATAGGGAAACAACGCATTTGTGCTTATTTTAGAGAGCTAAACAAAGCTACACTTAAAGACTACTTTCCTTTACCTTTGATTGATCAAGTATTAGATACTCTGTCAGGTAAACAATAATTTTCTTTTCTTGATGGGTATAGTGGTCACAACTAGATTTTAATAGCATCTAAATATCAATACAAGACCACTTTTACATGCCCTTGGAGAAAATATGCTTATCGAGTTTTGCCATTTGGATTATGTAATGCACCTTCCACTTTCCAGTGAGCAGTCTTAGGAATATTTTCTTCTTTTATACATGAATGCATGGAGGTATACTTGGATGAATTTACGGCCTATGGTAATACTTTTCAAGAGTCCCTTAACAAACTAGAGAAGGTCTTGACCCGATGTCAAGAAACAAATTTATCCCTTAGGCACGAAAAATGCAAAATGTTACTGACAGAAGATATAGTGATGGGCACCATGTTTCCTCCTGAGGAATTAAGGTAGACCCTGTTAAGATCGAAGTTATTGTTGGCCTTCCATCTGCTAAAACTTAGAAAGAGGTAAGAATTTTTCTTGGTCAAGCATGCTATTACTGTCCTTTTATGGAAAATTTCACTAAAATAGTTGCACCAATGTTTAAGTTGCTTACAAAGGATGTAGAATTCTAGTGGATAGAATCTTTTCAAAATGATTTTGAAATCCTAAAAGATAAATTATCGGTGGCACAATACTTAGGGGTCCTGATTGGTCCCTTCCTTTTCACATATCTACCGATGCCTCTGATACATCCATAGGAGGAGTCCTCAACCAAAAAGAAGGATAAGCACCTTACACCATTTATTTTATTAGTAAGAATTTGACTCTTGCCGAACTTAATTATACTGTTACTGAAAAAGAATTATTGGCAGTAGTTTATTCTATTAATAAGTTTCGTCATTATATTACGGGTTATGAATTTTTTGTGCATATTGATCACTCTGCAATTATATTTCTCATGAATAAACCAATTACCAATGGTAGAGTGACCCGGTGGCTTCTTTTATTGGCAAAAATTTAACATTACCGTCATTGACCGACCTGGTAAAGAAAATATAGTAGTAGATTTCCTTTCCTGTATACAACATGAAAACAGTGCTAAACTTGTTGACGACACTTTTCCTAATGAACATCTATTTGTTGTATCTATTCAAACCCCTTGGTTTGTAGATATTGCAAATTATTTAGCAACTGGGAAAATACCAAACCATTTTTCCCCACATGAGAAGCATCATATTAGAGTTTAGAGTTCCAATTATTCTTGGGTTGATAACGATCTCTTCCACACTGGTCCAGATCTTATTATTTGAGGATGCGTGAAGAAGGATGAAATGACAGACATCCTCCATGTATCCCATGATGGACCATGTGGAGGACATTTTTCTCATAAGAGGACGACATACACAGTCTTACATTCCTGTTATTATTGGCCAAGCATTTTTAAATATGCTGGGAAATATGTGAAAGGATGTGATAGTTGTCAAATAATGGGTAGACCTACATCATCTGATCAAATGGCTCTACAACCCCAAGTCATGATTGAACCCTTTCAGAAATGGGCTCTTGATTTTGTAGGAGCAATTTCTCCCATGCCTCGTAAAAATAAATATATCCTCGTTTGTACGAACTATGTCACCAAATGGGTAGAAGCCAAATATTTGTTTAGGGCCATAGAGAAATCAGTAGTGGAATTCATATATGAAGAAATATTCACCCGATTTGTTGTACCTAGATAAATTATCATAGATCAAGGTACTCAATTTAGTTTTAAATTAATGAAAGAACATATTACGAAATATGTCATCCGGCATTGCAAATCTTCACCTTATCACCCTCAGGCTAATAGTCAGGTAGAATCAACTAATAAAGTTGAGAAGCCATTTTAACCAAAACCATTCACTTACACCATAAGGATTTGGCAGATAGACTCCCCGAGGATTTATATGCCTATATGATAACATGGACAAACACTACCAAACATACCCCCTATGAGTTAGTGTATAGAAAACAAGTCCTGTTACCTATTGAATTTCAAGTTAAAACCTTTCGTATGGAAGCACAATTAAGCATGAATTTCGATGAAGCACATAAACAACGCATATTACAGATTAATGAATTAGATGAAATTAGACAAGATGCACTCCAAAGAACCATGATAATACAGAATCAATGAAAGAAATGGAATGATAAATTTATTAAACAAAAGAAATTAATACTATTCGACTCACGGTTTAAATTTTTTAAAGGGAATTTAACTACCTGCTGAATGGGCCCATACGAAGTACTTACATCTTTTGACAATGGGTTAGTAAGAATTAAAACCATTGATGGCTCAGAAGTTTCCTTTGTAGTAAATGGACATAGAATAAGACTTTATCATCAACCGACATCTAAACAAGATTTTATTCCTCCTCCTCCTCCTGATCCTTGAAAAATATTTTGGGTTATTATCGCTTGTATATATGTAAATATGTGTCTGTTTCTTTGAATAAATAAGAGAAATTTCTAATAGAATATTTACACAAGAATCTTTTTCTTTTTTATTATGTCTTCATGAATAAATTGAATCATCTAACAAGTGGTTTTGCAGTTTGATTACAAGTATTCTATCTCTATAAAAAACTCATGGAGTATTACTTGGAAAAGGGAAGTTTGTTAAATGCTTATCAGGTATCTTAACCTTTCTTGGGGTACTTTTGAAATTTTCAGCTTATAGTCAAAATTAAAATTTTATAATCCTTTCTATATCATACTTAATGAGCTCTTCTATGATTCATATGCTTTTTCGTATTTTGATTCAGACATGTATATTTTTTATTTGTTTTTTTGAACAGTTGCTTGACAGAACTACTTTCATTATCATATTTTAAACATCCTCATCTTACACCTATGGATTACTAGTTCATCTTATGCTTATTATCAAAACTTGTCTCTCATGTATTTTGGTGATAATTCGAGAGTAAGTGGATTTTTTGTCTGTGGGGAACATTACTTTTTATGAAGAAGAAGGACTATAAGGTTAAAGAACAACTTTAATTTATTATTTTTTGACATTATCTATGGTTATGGCCATTATGAAATTACCTATAAGTTTATTAAAAAAAAAAAATTTGAATTATGTGTTTAGCAGGACTTAACATGCTCTAGTACCAATGGGATTCCATATATTTAATATCATTATACAAGGAAAAACCGCCAGGGTACTGAATAGGCCCACTTGCAATGGGTCAATGCTAAGTAAAAAAACTCAAAACACAGAATCTCGATAAATGCAAGGAAACTCGTAAGGGTATTGAAAAGGCTTGTTGGTAGCAGAACTATGCTTGCATGTTACCAAGGTAAACTCGTCGGGGTACTGAAAAAGCCTGTTGGCAGTGGGGAAATACCTATTAAAAGAGATATGGTTAATGCACTACTATGCACATAGTTAGTCAAAACAATGATAATATGAAGAAATTCATTAGAGGAAATTTGGGGTCTAAAATAGGCCTTATAAGAAAACATGCCAAAATAAGTTTTTGTGAGTTGGAATTCAAGAACCAATAGAATTTTAATAAAATGAGTCAACGATAATGGTTGAATTGACATATTTGTCATTAAAAAAAACTACTTTTTTTGTTCGTATTTTCGACATATCTCATTGTGTTTTTACTCAAATTTCGATCGGGAGAGCTCGTTGGATGTGTAATTTGATAATGCATATAATTATTACCCACACTACATACTTTTGACAGACCTCCATACCCCAAAAACAAGAATTACCTGAAAAAACGTGATGATGATGTCATCATCACATTTTTTTAGGTATTTCTTATTTTTGGGGTAGCGGGGTCCATAAAAAGTATGCAGTGTGGGTACTCGTTGGATGTAGAATTGAATTCCGCATCCAACGAGCTCTCCTGATCGAAATTTGAGTAAAAACACAGGGAGATATGTCGAAAATACAAACACAAAAAGTAGTTTTTTTCTTTACGGCCAATTTTTTAACATGTCGTTTGAGAATGCCTGTAAGTTGGGATTCATTAGAATAATAAAACCATAGTTACCTAACTTAGACATTAATTAAATCAATTTTTGGCTTATTACCTAGTCTCCTAGATTCCACTCTATGCTAGTTTCCTTCTACATTTCATAGAATTCAACACTTGCTAAAACTGAGTCATGGAGCGCTTGGGAAACCTCCTGGAAACCATATTTAGCATGTCTACTTTATTCCAGATTCTGGAAAGTGCATATCTGATTTTTCTACATAGTTGTCTATTTTATTGAGAATTAAGGAAAAAGGGAAAGCAAGACTAGGTCTAGTTGATTTGTTTTTTTCCCACATCATCCTCCATCCTTTTCTCCCAATAAAAGCATGTATGATTTGTATTTCCATCCCTTATTATCTTTCCTACTTGACTTTTCCAATTCGTGAGCCTCTAAGTGGATTTGGAAACTGCTTTATGCCCCTATGGGGGATTTGACTAGATTTAGTAAGCCTACTTTTTGACTATTTTTAATGGAATCCTTATGCATTCGAATTTATAATGTAATTATATATTGCAGTAGCCTATGACTTCACGAGGTTTGGATATTATACACTTATTCAATACATATTAGTGTTATGCTCCAATTTCAGTCTCCTTTGATGTTAATTTTGCATGTTTGATTAGCAATTTTGTGAGTGCAATTGTTCTATCACTTGGGTTCAATTTCCACATGGTATCAAATCCTTTGTAGATTTATTTCTATCCTTCCATATTGCTATTGCAGGTTCGACATCTTGACTGGGAGCATATTCTTCTCACTGAAGGGCACAATTTCTGAGCTATGGACCAATCTCAGAAGATCATCTTGACTCCATTTAATTTCTTTGAATGGAAATCTGAGATGGAGATATTTTTTAGAGTGAAAGGTCTCTACAGGTTGACTATGGCAACTGAGGTAGAGCCCAATGCACCTGCAGAGAAAATCAAATGGCACAACAGGAGGGATGAGGCCTATGGTCTTTTGTGTCTGAGCATTTCAAGATACATCCTCTTCCATATTGATGGATTGACATCACCTAATGAAGTGTGGGAGAAGCTTGTAGAGATTTTTGGTATCATATATGAGATGAGAGGACATCAAATCAAGAATGAATTGATCTTTTTGAGTCCCAGTAGCTTTGAATCCTTGTAACTCTACTTTTCCAAGTTTAAAGCCCTTGTTTTGCATCTAAAATAGTGTGGAATTGAAAAGAAGGAAGAGAAACTAGTTTTGGCCATACTCTAAAATCTTGGTCCTGACTATTCAGTGTTTGTTTTGACCTTTCATGCCACCAAGTTGGCAGCTCGAGCCTAGAAGATGCCTAGGCTTACAGAGTTCATGAAATCCCTCACACATGAACAAGATAAATTAGTGATGATGGGCACCATCAAACCTTCCAAATACCAAGCTTTGGTTGATGGAGATTCAAGGGTGGATTCAAAAGGAAAGAAGAAAGCTAAGAATCCACCTGAGCAAAAGAGAGATAAGAACAAGTCTCAAGAGGAGCTGCAAGGTTCTAGGAAGAACTACCAGAAGAAGACGAACAAAGAAAAAATGAGCAAATGTGCATACTGTAGTAAGGGCTATCATCTTGAGAGTTCCTCTATGAAGAAGAAAATTGACATGTTGACCCAAATCTTGGAGAAGAATAACATCTCCCTTCCTGATTGCTCAAAGAAGAGGGAAGGAGGATCAAATTCAGAGGACAAAGAGAGAGAGTACATGCTTTGTTTGCTGGCACATCAAGCTCACCTAGCTTCATCATAGACTCTGGAGCTTCTAGACATATGGTTTTTACAAAAGAGGAATTCTCCTCTCTTCACATGTCGAAAGGTCCACCAATAGTTTTGGGAGATTACCCTCTCACTGACAGTTTGGGGAAAGGAAGGATTGATCTTGACCATGGTAAGTCAATAATGTGTTGTATGTTCCAGGTCTTGTCTCTAATATCTTGTCAGTGTATCAGATGACTCACATTGGGTCTCCAAAGAAGGTCATCTTCTACCCTGATGACATTGAAATCATAGATATTTCGAATGGTAAAGTCATAGCAAAAGGTGTTGTTGATCACACTTCGAAGGTATACATGTTTTCCCATTTTCTACCCTACTCAAACCCCTCTGCTCTTCTGATTCATGCTAATGTGGCAAGCAATATTTGGCATGAAATATTTGGCCATCTTAACTATAAGTATTTTTCTGATTTGAGTGAAAAAGATATGGTCATAGAGTTACCAAAGATTAAGTTTTCCAAGGGAGTCTCTAAAGGTTGTATCCTAGGAAAACACCTAGAGCACAAATTTTAGAGAGCTAGTCATGAGAGAACCTCTGTACCTCTTGAGTTGATCCACAATGATGTTTCTGGTCCATTTCCTCATATGTCTATGAGTCAAGCCAAATATGCACTGAACTTCATAGATGAATTTTCCAGATATTGTTGGGTTTACTTCCTAAAGCATACGTATAAAGTTTTTGACCTCTTCAAAGTATTTAAGGCCTTGGTTGAAAACCAGTCTAGGAGAAGACTCAAGATCGTCAGATTTGACAATGGTGGTGAGTATGTCATGTATGATTTCATTCAATATTGTAACGATGTAGGTATTCAGATGCAACATTCAATCCCTACAAACCACAACAAAATGGTGTTGGTGAGAGAAAGAACAAATCACTGAAGGAGATGTAAACCTGCATGATGGAGGCTAAGACTTTGCCACCAAAGTTTTGGGCTGAGGCTATAAATTGTGCATCCTAAATCTAGAATAGGGCGCCTCATAAACAACTTGATGGAATGACTCCTTTCGAAGCTTGGAGTGGGCACAAGCCATATGTGACCCATTTAAGGATTTTTGGCTCAATGGCTTGGGATAGAATTCCAATTGAAAAGAGAAAGGATTTGCAGCCCCAAAGCCAAGAGTGTCTGTTTAATGGGTATTCTGAAGATTCAAAAGGGTACAAGCTGATCAAATTGAGCATTAACAAATCTTTCATTGAAAGAAGTGTTCAGTTCCAAGAAGAGCCTTTAGTAGCAGTTGAAGTTGGAGAGTCTTCTTCACCACCAGATCCATTGACTGTAAGTGGAGAGACTAATGAGTTTTCTAATTCTGATATGTTTGATAATTATGATTTAATTGCAGATCCTGAGTTTCCTACAAGACGAAAATGTGCAGCAAAGACCATTCATGCAGCGGAGGAGCTAGCTAGAAATCCTTGTCACACTAGGATGACTAGATCTCAGTTTGAGAGTGCCCTATGTATGAAAGACCCTTTGTTTGTAGATAAGGGCTATATGATGGTTGAATTAGACCCACATACATATGAATATGCAGCACATTATCCAAGATGGCAAAAAGCCATGAAAGAAGAATTCAGCTCACTCCAAAGAACAACACTTGGGAACTGGTTGTTCTTTCCCCAGGAAGGAAGCTAGTTCGATGTAAGTGGGTTTTCAAGACTAAGTTTGCTACTGATGGTTTACCTTTGAAATATAAGGAAATATTGGTATCCAAGGACTACCCACAAGTACATGGTATTAAGTCCAATGAAACCTTTGCACCAGTGGCAAAGATGGACTCCATAAGGCTAGCTTTAGCCATTGCAGCTTCGAAGCACTGGGAGGTACATCACATGGATGTGAAGTGTACTTTCCTAAATGGAGATCTCAACGAAGATATTTACATGTAGAATCCTCAATGGTTTGTTTCTAATCCATCTTTTGTTTGCAGGCTAAAGAAATCATTGTATGGGCTCAAGCAAGCCCCCAGGGATCAGTATGCCACGACTGATGGCTTTTTGCTGTCATTGAGTTTTGTTCGATGCAATTCTGATCCTAATGTTTATTTGAAGTTGATTCATGGTTCTTTGATTATTGTTTTCTTGTATGTGGATGACCTTTTAATTACAGGAAGTTCAAAGAAATAGATTGCCTCCTTGGAGGCTGCAATGAACCATGCATTTTCTATGACTGATTTGGGATTGTTGAGCCAATTCTTGGGGATTTAAATTGCTCAATATCAACATGGAATCAAAGTACATTAGTCCAAGTATGGCTTATATTTGTTTAACAAGTTCAACATGAAATATTTCAATCCAATCAAGACTCCCTTCCTTTCAAGAGTTAAGCTTGAAGAAGCAGGTTCTTCTCCTATCGTAAATAATACACTGTATAGGAAGTTGATTTGGGTGTTTGCTTTATCTTACACAAAATCGACCTGATATATCTTATGCAGTTAGTGTGGCTTCAATATACATGGATCAGCCTCATAATATCCATTGGAGAGCAGCCAAAAGGATCCTTAACTTTGTTCAAGGAACAAGAACTCATGGGATCTTCTACAAAGCTAAATCTGTTCTTGATTTGATTGGGTTTACTGACAGTGATTGGGCAGGTGACAACATAGATCAGAAGTCAACATCAAGATATGTGTTCATGCTTGCAGAAGGACCAATCAGCTGGTCAAGCAAGAAGCAGAGTATAGAGGAGTTGTAAATGCAATAACTCAATGTTTGTGGTTGCAGGGAATACTTGGTGAGTGTGGCTCTGAATCCGAGTTTTTAACTATTATCTATTATGATAATTAGAGCACTATTCGAATCTAAAATGGTCCAGTTTAGATAGAGAGAACCAAACACATTGATATCCATACGCACTATGATGGAGGATCAAGTTTGTATGCCGACTTGAAGGATAGCCAACTTAGTCGATCGACCGACTAACTAGAGATTAGGTTGGACACTTAAAGCCATGTTGGTTTACCAAATCGACAGGTAGTTATTTTGTAATTGTTTTGTAATCATGTATATTAGGCTGTTGATCTAGATGAGAACTTGGTTCAGTTCTCTACATTGTATGGACCCTCTCATGTTAATATAATCTGTTATTCTATCTACTTGTTCTTATCTCTTGTCTCTATTATGTATGTATGTTTTAGTATGTATTATTGGTAACCTTATGTGATCTGTGAGATTACAACATTGGTTCCCTTGTCGGGACCAATAAAATCACAGCCCGAACACCACAGATTGTGGCGAAAATAATAGCTATAACACCCATTATCGAAGGTCGTGGAAGTAACCTCAAACTAGATATGTTAGAAGCAGTCGACACCATTGCGACTAATGCAAAGATATGCAGATGGGCCGAATATGTCCCTAACATGATTAAAACCATCTATGAGAAATGCCAAGAGACGGGAGGAATTATCAAGTTTCTGTCCCTTATCTTATGGATAGTAATGTTCTATATTTTCCCTTAAGGAAATAGAAATTTTCAAGAAACGACAAAATTACATATGTGGACATTCAAACCCTTCTCCCAAAAAGGAACAATGATGAAACTTACCAACGAAAAAGTGTTGTTGGAAAACTGGCTCCAGCAACTCAAAGTCTGCATGACCAGATGGAGGGTGCCTCAAAATATTCGACGAAGTCTCCCTAAAAAGTCCCACATTTAGCTAGAGCTTGACCATACCGCGATGTGGTACATGCAGGGCACCCAATCAGATGCAAAGGCCCTCGACTATTACTCGTCAGTCGAATAGATATTTCGGGATTTGTCTCGACAAGTTGGAACAAAAGTACCAATACCAACGAAGGCAAAAGAAACCGACTTCTTGGTAGAGGAGCCATTGACAGACCAAGAGAAGGAAGAGGATTATGAGCTTAACCTCTACATTATTACCTTTGTGTTGGACGAGACATCGGTCTAAACCACTGGTCGCCTACAAATCATAATCAAACCTCCAAAGGCACAGAGAGAAGAAACACGTGCAGACTAGTAGGTAAATACTTCAGCTGCAGAAAGTCTCATCCCGACTAAAGAGCCAAGGGAAGAGATAGAAGCTGACAACCCAGAGTATGCTATCACTAAAGAAATTATCACTGAATTGTTGAAGGAGATAGTAGCTGTAAGAAAGAGGAAAAGAACACAACAACAGCCACAAGGGAACGATAAGCATAAGCTTATCATTACAGAATCATCAGATGTCAAGGAAGAATTGGAAGCTACGGCCATCGACATAATAGAATATGCCTCCACAAAGAAAGTACCGGTGGAATCCCGATTCCATAGATTTGTTGAGGCAGAAGCACTACAAGGTCAACCAAAGAAGGCCAAGATCACACACACTTCGACACTTGAAACTATCATAGATCTTGTGTCTGCACCCGCACCTTCATCTCTGATAAAAATAACAGAAGAGCTCATACCTAAACAACATTCAATAAGCCCACTTGAGATATGCAAAAATTCTATGTCAGAAATTGTGAAGGAAAAGTTCGACCGGGACAGAGACCTCTAGGATTACATAGAAAAACTGCCTGAGGTATTCACCACGGTGCAAAAACTCTCGACCAAAAGCTCCGGTCAATGTTGGTGGGTCTAGACTACCTGTTGCTTAACCATGACAGGTACTACAGCAGAAGAAAACCATGGCCATAATAAGTTCGATGTTCAAAAGAAACCTGGACAGAGAAGCCCCCATCATCGAAAGGTGAAGGATTTCCATCGACCCAGTTGGCCCGAAAACCCATCCATCAGCCCCTGGACAGACCGGGGGGGAGGTAGAAGAAAATTTGGAGGAAATAAATCGAGAAATTGACCAAATGTTCTCCGACATGGAGTCTCCCCCTCAAATAGACAATCCAACAACTGACCAAACTTCCACCAACCCCATTACACCCGACCTTTCACCAACGCCACCACCCCCTAACTCAAAACCCTTAATTCAACCAGCTACACTAGTAACAACCCCACCGCAATCATCAGCACCAACCACATCCACTTCTGGACCACCTGCATTTGAACAACCAGAGGTAGCAGTCATCCCACCACCCCAAACAGAAATACCATCAACCACTGCTGCACACGAAACAAAAAATCCAGACTCGACTTTTGCAGGTACACAGATGCCGAAACAAGGCAAAGCAGAGAAGCACAAAAAGTAGAAAAAGAGGAAGGACCATCATGGACAACCAACAATGGTTCACATCAATCTAGTTGAGTTGACCACTGTAGTCAATGCAACCAAATTGAGATATCCAGAGCCAGAACAACTTCTGGAAGTGCTAGCAGTCGAAGCAAAGACAAGGAACCAGTACAAACATAAGGAACTAGACATCAAGGAAAACGAACAAGTTAAGTTCCTTAACAAGTGCAGGTACTTGGTCCAGTCTATCATACTAGGACCAATAGAGGTCGACATCAACAAAATGCTAGAAAGAGCTTATCAACTATTTGAAAGTGTGGTGTTGGCGCTCCAAGCACAGATTCAGGAAACAAAAGAAGAGTACAAAGAAGAAACCATCCAACTATTGATGGCAGAATACACAGCCTTTCGAAGCCTACAAAGTGTTGCAAGATCACATGGAGGAGTCTGTAATCACCAAAGAAGTACTGAGACACTGGCTTGCTTACTATGGGCAAGTCTATCAGCACACTAGATAGATCCGACAAGGGACCCAAGTGCTTAAGAAGAGGAAAACCACTGATGAAGCACTCAAAAGCACAATTGAGGAAATAATAGTTCTTGAGACAGCTAAATTCCAGAACCTTGAGCGGGAAGCACATCAGTGGGTGCATCAAGCCATTCCC
Source organism: Pseudotsuga menziesii (assembly GCA_001517045.1). Classification (NCBI taxonomy): domain Eukaryota; kingdom Viridiplantae; phylum Streptophyta; class Pinopsida; order Pinales; family Pinaceae; genus Pseudotsuga; species Pseudotsuga menziesii. Next base: position 49,664 of record LPNX011219848.1, read on the forward strand.
AACTTTCAAAAAGTAGACATCATCTTCCCGTAGATGAAATGACTCAAAGAGATAGTAGAAGAAAAGGACCAGTTTATGGGTCCCGACATGGAGAAAATAGCTGAAATTTCCATTCCAGATAAAATGTCGATCTTATCAAGTCTGACTACAATCACCATCGACATAAAAAAAATATTGCAGAGTTGGACAGATTTCCAACATCACCTAGCAGTGACAGCTCCAGCAATTGTCGAAGTGTACATATAGAAAAGACTGACCATTATACTTCACAGCCCATAAAAGATCAAAAGCACAAAATTATGACTACTTAGACAGACAAGGAAATTTTGGTTCCTCCCTGTTTCTTCGGGATGAAGAAATGTTTTGTTCATGGGGGAGATGTTCGAGGAGCAAGTTGGTATGCCGACTTGAAGGATACCTGACTTAGTCAATCGTCTGACTAAGTCGGTCAGCCGACTAACTAGATATTAGGTCAGCCACCTAAAGTCGTGTCGATTCACCGAACTGATAGGTAGTTATTTTGTAACTGTTTTGTAATCATCTATATTAGGCTGTTGAGCCAGATGAGAACTCGGTTCAGTTCTCTACATTGTATGGACCCCATCATGTTAATATAATTTGTTATTCTATCTACTTCTTTTTATCTCTTGTCTCTATTATGTATGTATGTTTTAGTATGTATTATTGGTAACCTTATGTGATCTGTGAGATTACAACACACTACATCAGACAACTTCTGCATGATGGCACCATTCACCTACTCTTCTGTGCATCTTCAGAACAAGTAGCAGACATCTTCACCAAATTTTTTTGTGAGAAGATATTCAGCAATCTCAAATCACTACTCGGGATTTTTTATCATGATGTGAAGCATGAGTGATGACAATATTTTCAAATTTTGTTTTAGTGTCCATGTTTAAGGAAGGATTTTCCCACTGGGTTTTTGCCTCTTTCCTTGGTTGAATGGACAAGTAGTATGTAAAGGGTGACTAAGCCTTGTTGCTAGGCCCTATATTTTTCTGATATTTGCTCATAAAGTCAAGCTTAAGGGGGGCTTTTAGAATTATCAACCCATAGTTACCTACCTTAGACATTAATTAAATCAATTTTTGTATTGGCATCTTGTGGAAAATCTACGGTCAGTAAATGTATATTGTCGACGTTTCGAGCCATCATTGGCTCATCTTCAGGACATTATCGATGCCTGAGATGGTCAATGGATCTTTACTTTATATAAATATAGATCAGTCATAGGAAGGTGACAGCTAGGGTCTAATCATCAGTCAAAGGAAGCCGACAACGAGGGTTTAATGAGGTTTTTATTATAAGTTTATAATTTGAGATAATGAAATGTTTAATTTTAACTTAATTATTGTTTATAAAATGTTTATAAGTTATCAAATAAAGTTTGTAACTTAATAAAATCTCAAAAGGTAGTATAATGTAATGTTTTTTAATAATATATTAATTTTTAAAATTTTAATTAAGGTTTATAATCCTCTATTATAAGGTTTTTAAATTAATATAAGAGTTATTAAGTTTTTTAATTTTAACAAATCAAAACTTTTTATTAATTTTAATTGTTTTATAAGGTTTTTAATTAATTTAATAGTTATTAATTTTTAATTTTATCAAAATAAAACTTTTTATTAAGTTTAAATGTTTTNTATTAAAATTAAATTTTATTTAAATTTTTAATTGGAATTTAATTAAATTTTTTATTTAGATTTTTAATTAAATTTTATTTTTATTTTAATAGAGGTTTTTAAAAAAAGGGGGTTCTAAGGTTGAAACTAATAGTTTTTAGGTTTTGTTAACTGGGAGATTAATTAGTTTGTTTGGCTTAATTGAGAAAGGTTAGGAAGCCACGACCTGCTGATGGTTAGGCCATCATCCATATTCAAATAGTGGGGGTGTTTTACTATTTCTATAGCCTCCTTGATCCTTCTCAAGGACCAATTATCAACGTGGGCCAACACTTTCATGTCTTCTATCCTAATTGGGTGTTTTGTGCCATGGGAGTGTTGGGCTAAAGCCGATTTCCGTGTTCTGTTCAGCAGGATGTCTGCGTAGTGTTCTTTCCCTCTTGTTTTGATGGATCTCCATATTTCACCAATATAGTCCTTCCCGCATTCACATGGAATCATGTAAACACGCTTTTCTAAGGAAGGGTCAATGGGGTCTTTGACTATTTTTAGGAGCTTCCTGATGCTATTTAGGGGTGAGAACACATAGTCAATACTCTTCTTCTTCAAGTGTTTTGCAATCCTATCTGTCACACCTTGAATGTAAGGAAGAAAATCCTTGTGGTCACCTACCTTCTTTTCCTTGAGACGTCTAGATTTTTTGGTTTGGAAAAGGCCCTCCTGATTAGGTTTGGATCATAGCCATTACTTAAGAACACGTTATACAAATGTTCTTTCTTGGCTTCAAGGTGTTCTGTATGAGAAATCTTAATGGCTCTCGTGATCAAGGTACTCATAACTCCCATTTTCTATTGTGGATGATGATGTGAAAGAGCATGAAGGTATTGCTCAGTGTGGGTTTTCTTTCTGTACACCTTATGAGATATGCCCCCGTTTTTTTTCCTAATAATTAGTGTATCAAGAAAATGTAGGAAATCACTTTCTTCCAACTCCATTGTAAACTTAATAGAGTCAGATTGTTTGTTAAGGTGATCCACGAATTTACCTAGCTCATCCCTTTTGTGTGCCCAAATTAGGAATGTTTCATCCACATACCTTGACCACCACTCGGGTTTTAATTGTGTCTTGGATAGAGCTTTTTGTTCAAAGTTTTCCATGAAGAGGTTGGCTATAATCAGTGAGAGAGGAGAGCCCATGGCTACCCCACATGTTTGTTCGTAAAGCTCTCCTTGAAAGCTGAAAAAGGTGGATTTAAGACATAAGCTTACTAACTCAGCTGTTTCATGGTCTGTAAGGTTCTCAATGACTTTGATTACCTTGCCTATGGGAAGCATTGTGAAGAGGGATACAACATCCAGGGTTAGGAGAAGCTCATTCCAAATGTCGGTTTTTTATTTTCTCAACGAAGAATGAGGAATATTTGACAAAGGAGCTTGTGTTTCCTACTAAGGGATTTAATATGCTTGCAAGGTATTTGGAAAGCCTATAGGTATCGGAGCCTATGGTGTCTACTATGGGCCAAAGTGGAACACCTCGTTTGTGGATATTAGGAAGCCCATATATCCTAGGGATCAACGGATCAGAAGTAAGGAGTTTTTTCTTTATTACATCATCTATGGATGATTTCTTAATGGTTTCCATGACTTCTTTTGTAATGCGACTGAGAGGATTCTTCTATATTTTTTTATAGCATCCACTAAGATCCCAATGGGTTTGATCTTTTCCACATAGTCTTCTTTATTGAGCATAATCGTGGCTTCACCTTCATCTTCCTTCAAGATGACAATTTGATCATTCTTTCTGAGTTCCTTGAGGGCCCTATATTCTTCATTGGAAATGTTAGGTTTTGTTTGTTTGGCTCTCCTTAAAGTGCAAGCACAGTTCTATCGTACCTCCTCGGCTTCATTTTCTAGAATATGTTTAATACTTTCTTCTATGCTACAAATGTTATCTTCAACAGTAATCTTTTTAGGGGCAATAGCAAAATTGAGACCTTTCTGAAGAAGGGTTTGGGAAGAGGAATTAAGTTCTGTGTTGGAAAGATTCACTACCAGCCAATTTGGGTCTCTTGACCTATTCTTAAATTGAGTGTGTTGATGTGTGAGTTTTTTAATTTTCCCATGTTGATGTGTGAGTTTTTTAATTACCAGGTCCCTTTGTTGAAATGAACTCTATTGTAGGTGATCACTATCAAGCGGTTGTTTTTTACTCACTCAGTCGCAAGCCAAAGTCGCCCCCAAAAGGGTATTTTTTTGTACTGGCAATCATTAAATTCCTCATAGTGGAATATCATATTTCAAAATAATAATAGTGCTTGAGAGTTTCCCTTAAAATTAGTTTCCAAAGATAAAAAAAAACATTCTTTTCTTTATTTAATGTTAGTTATTAAGGGGACCCCTTGATCCCGGAGAAATGTTATCATGTTTATGTAATCTAATATAATATAAAGTGGATAAATACATAATTATATATATGTAAAACATTAATACTTGATTAGTTGGAGTGAGTGAAATTGCTAAAATGTATAAATATATATTCAAGAATGAACAACAATTACTTGGATGTACTTCCCAATCATTTTTTTCAATGGATGTTTCTATGTGGACATTTAATATATTATTGAATGTGTGTGCTTTGGTAGATCAAAATATTCATGTCTACCTCATTCGCTCTAGCTAAAATAAGCACTGTGTTAGGATAATATGATCCAGAAAGAGATCATGACATGCAAAAAACCTACAAAATGAATGCTTTTTTCCATATATTAAGAGAATCCAATGTTGTTGATCAAGAGGCTAAGGAGGATTCTCATAAAACTCATAAAAACTTCATGCAAAAGACCATAAAGTTGTATAAGTAACAAAAATTTCTAAATCTAAAGTTTTGGATCTTGTCATGATGTTATAGTCGATGCCCTTGGATAATAGCATATCACGAGTCAATCATAATAAATGTGATGTAAAATATTTTTTATATATTTATATATTTCTATGTAAACATTATGTTGTTTGATAAAATTGCAATGACAACTCGACGTGAGTGTGGACTAATTTGGTGCAATATTTGACTATTGAACCAGTGACATGTGGTAATTGAGTCTACTAACATATTCCATTTTCTCATTGATTAATTGACTCTACCAACAAATGGAATTTTCTCATTGATTAAAGAACACATAGAAAATGAAATATCATGCTTGAAGTTTCCTACTGACAAAAGGGTCTGTCATGAATAAAGATACCAAATGGATTGTTAATTTATAGGAGAATATTGACCAACATAAGTATTGAGAAGCAACACAGTCAACCAACAATTGATTTTCATTAACCAACCTCTTGACCAAAAGTCGAATCCATGCAAATGAATAGTTGAACAATAGTCTCAAAGACCATCAAAATCAATGGAAATGTTCATCCACTATCATAAATCTATCCTCATTGACTAGAGATATTAGTCTCTCGACTAGACCATCAAGTGAACATTGTAGTTTGTGCCATCAAACCATTTACTTTTAATTAAGTTAGTCAAGTCTACTAATATAGATAATAGATTGGTCTATATGGAATTGCTTGAGTTAGTTTGTTTAGTTACATTAGGAAATATAAACTACCTAATGAAAAAGAACAACTGAATTCAAGCCACTTGATACTTGAGTTGTACATAATTCCCTAGGTCATCACCTCGGAAGCTAGAAGACATGGAAATGGTCACTAAGTCCTTTTTTAGGTGTGAAATTGGATCCCTAAAATGATCCCTCCATCATCCCAGAGGAATCAAATTAGGATGATTAGCAAGAGATTCAAAAGAACCATTGTTGGGTGGGAGAAAAGTTCCATGACAGTGATTAACTATGCACACAGCTACAATATTTAAGATAGAGGTTGAAGGGTAATCGGTTATAGTAGAAAATTGTATGCATTTTTCTTCCTATCATGATGATGTCTAAGTTACCATGAAGTCTCATATGCATGATCGATTCAAAGTAATGATTACTTCAGAAGGAGCAGATACCTAGGCTGTCAATGCATAACTTCTTTAGGGTGAATAAGAGTTTAAAGGTGGCGAAGATGTTGATACGACCCCTTAGAAAGTGGACAAATGCATAACTATATATGTAAATCCATAATATGTGACTAGTTAGAGTGTGTTTAATCATTCCACCCATTCCTACAATTTATAAATATGTATGAAGGAATGAATACAAATCAGCTAGACGTTCCTCCAAAAACTTCTTCTTAATGGATGTTTCTATGGGTGTGCTTTAATCTCTTATCGAAGCTTGTGATATGGGGGATCAAAATATGAATAAATATTTATGAAAGTGTAAAAATTAACATCATTGATTTCATCTATTTATCTGATATACTTTTAATAATAGATCGTTCAATGAAAATACAACTTGTACATCAAAGTAAGCTATAGTTCTTAAAAGTGAAGAGAGATAAAAATTTGTTTAGAGCTTTCTAGTAGTTAGGTTTTTCTAGGGTTTTGACATCCGTTCTTCTTAGGTATAGGCCCTAGGTCTCTAGCTAATGGATCCTCCTGATAAAAAAACTAATGGTAGGCACATCCTCCTTGAGGAAATCTTCAAGAATATTGTGGCATTACAACCTCCTCCAAGTAAATCCGCCACCACCCTAGAGTCACATTTCGTCAAAATAACTTAAATTCCTGATGTCAATGTCTCTTTAGCTACCTCCAAACATAAGGTATTCACACTCACGGAGAAAGGGCTCGTCAACCTCTTTATGGGGCTTTGGTTGTCTCCTCAGGCTATTGAAACTTGGTTAAGCAAAAAATGTACGCCGCTCATCAAATAAGAAGTGCAGTAAATTTTATGTGGCAAAGGGTAATTTATCTTTCTCTTTGAAAAAAAGGAAGATCGAGATATTATTTTAATAAACATGCCTAACTTCATGGGACCTAGGGGTACATATCTTAATAAATGGGACCTATAATTTCACCTTTAAAGATATCCCTACTCCAGTCCCAGTTTGGGTGAAACTCGTTCGCCTTCCTCTGCATTGTTGGAATGACGAAGACCTTCGAGCAATAGGAATCACACTGAAAAATATATAGACAAATCTGAGTCTGAACCCCCAATGTTTTCTTGTGCTAGGATTTATGTTTTATTCTAATTAGAGAAAGGTCTTCCATAGGCCATTAATCTCTCAAAGGAAGGATGGAATCACATTCATACTATTGGCTTCGAGAAAATACCCTTCAAATGCAAAGTGTGTCATGAATACATACACTTTGCAAAATTCTTCCCTAAAAAAACAAGGAATGGAACAGAGGAGAAGCCAAGAGAAGGATGAAACAAGTTCAATAGAAATAAAGGAAACAAAGAAACCTCCAATATAACACATTCTTTGGCTAAAAAGAAAATCAGAAAAAAATGTATAAGGTCCTTGCATGAGAAAATAATGAAGATGGAGATATTGCAGCTGCAAAAAAGGAAAAGATACTTGGTAATGATCCAGAACAAGAAGAAGACATGGGATGAATTTCTCAAGAATATCATTGTGTCTAAACCCTTCCACTTCAAACACATATAGAAGTTATATATGAGGCTTAAATGAAATATGGAGGATCGGTCACGAGATCGAGAGAAAAGGTGCAAACAAAAAAATATTTGGAAAGCAAAGACAAAGAAGTTGAAACACAAACAAAAAATGAACGAAACCGAGAAAGACCATTAGAGAAATGGAAGCATCCAGGGAAAAAGAGGCTAGGAAGAAATCCATTTTAGAATTCCTGGATAGAAATACTCAACTAGGGAGGAAATTTTTGGGAGATGCTCAGGATAAAGAGGATAAGCTCTCCCACCCTCATAAGAAGTAATGAAGCTTGTCTCCTAGAATTGCAGAGGGCTAGGAGAAAACAAAAGCTATAAAATATTTATAAAATATTAAAAGGTTTACAAAAAACTAAAGCAAACACAATCCTTTCCATCCAGGAGACAAAAATGAAAGAGGACGACTGTCTAAAATTAATGAACATAAATTGGGATAGAGGGAAAGGTAAAGTCATCATTTCCTGTAGAGCCTCAAGGGGGATACTCACTTGGTGGGACAAACATTGATACAATATTCTCTAGGCCTTTAAAAAATAGGAATTGGATCTTCATAGAGTTAGAAGATAAATATAGTAAGGAATTTGTAACACCCCAGTTTTGACCGCTAGGGTGAGGGGAATGTAATACCCTAGGTTTTACCCCATGGTATTAAAATTGTACATGATGTATATACTATATTTAAATCATGGAAAGGAGCTCTCAAGGCCAAGGCCTTGCCATTGATTTGGTGTTTTTTGTATAGGTGATCAAGGTTGATGCCTATGGTTTATCATGCTGGTCAAGCAAGAGAGTAGTTTGAGATATCATGTAATTATACGATTTAATAAAATAGCACAACTAGCTATGCACTGCAACATGAAGAGATGGGGGCATGATTTCATAAGGAATAGGGAGGGGAGTTATCCAGACTAATTTGAGGTGAGAGATTGTGGGTCCAATCCTCACAAAACCTGGTCTAATCAATAGAATATCCTTTGTTGATCTGTCATCCAACTCACCTAGGAATACTTAAGATAGAACACATTATTTTGGATAAGAATTGCGTGCCTCCTCACTGATGTTAAACAACTTTCTAGTTGAATCAAGGAAATTTTTTATGGACGTTGGATTTTTGTCCCCACCAGATCAATGATGGAAATCAAATGCGATGAAGCGTATTCCATAAAAATTCCACGGACATAAAATGTTTTCAACACCACGCATCTTCAATTAGCGGAATTGCTATGCGCCATCGATCTATTTTAATGGTATATCTCAACCGTGGATCTGTTCAAAGATACACGTCCTTTAAGCCTCATCTACCATGTACTCAATCATTCAATTTTACTTCAGAATATCAGTTGAGGAAGTTAATACCTTGGGCAGGGCGAGGTATGGTAGTCAATTTTGTGACTGAGAAATCCTGCACTCTGCAAGTGCCCTGTTCTTGCCTATTAAGCAAGTAAAACTAGAAAATGTGTTCCCAATCCGTCATCCTTGTTTTCACCTGAATGTTTTTGGTCATTTGAGCATTGTTGATTATTCATTCATTCCACTTTACCAGTGCCTCATGGTTGTTGTTCATTATCCTGAGTCATAGAGCATTTTGTTTTCACACAAAGTGTTTAACCTCATCGACCTTTGCTGAAACCTTGGTTGTGTGTTACAGGGTTCTTCTGAAATACAGATGGGAGATGCAAGCAGAGAAGAATTATAGTAGAGATGCACAGTGCGTGAGAGGTATCTAAGGAGAAAAGAGAAATTCTAATGAAAGAAGAAAATGGTAAAGTAGAGAGAAATGCCACATACAAATATGGCTCGGCATAAAACAACATGCAATACCCATATGTTGTGGAGAAATTAAAAGTTGGAATTGAAGAAATCAATCTTGTTATGCCACTGAGAGGGAATGCTTGGGTTGTTGAAGAGAGACAGGGTGCTGACTCGGTGCAGGAAATACTTCACTAAGTGATGGGAAAGGAATGTCAAATGAACAAAAAAACAATAAGATTGAATGGAACTACCATTGAAATCCATTGAACCCGGATGAGACTATCTCCAGTTATTTCCAATTCTACTGATTTCCCATTTTGGCCTTTGGTATCACGATGTTGGCAATTTTTTCTTCGGCGGCCATGAGAGGGGAAGTAATGAAACTGAAGAGACTAGTTTTTGTGTATATAAAAATCCATAAATGATCTCCAAATGATATTTTCCTCTCTAGGAGGCTCTATTTATTCACTAAATATTACAAATGCTATCATGAGTTCAGGATTTTCATGATGTATTATATATCTATAACTTGGGATTAATGTGATCTGTATATAATTCCATTATCTCTTGCAGACCGCGAAAGGTCACTTAAATGGTGATATGAAATCCTACAACAGGAGGAGAATCTAATATGTGAAATATGTTGCAGTTGAAACATTTGGTCTTTGGAGCGGGTGATATTGACGATGATTTAAAGATTAACAAAGATATTTCATATATAATGATTAAGCAACAAGGATATCTTTATAATATCATAAGAAGGCATCGATAAAGTGACAAATGTCAAGTTTACACACTATGGGATAAATTAAAGCTGACAACAGGTATGTGAATCTGATGGATTTGCGCGATGGATTGAATCTACCCAGGATCGAGCGGTCCAGATGAAGGCGGGTTCCAGATTGAAGGTCTGTGTTGATTCCATTGAATTAAATTTTGCAGATAAAGATAAGAAGTTGATTGACATTGAATATAACTGGAGAAGCAAATGAAATATATGTGCTTCAAGATCAGCCGATGAATGAAATCTCTCACCATGGATGAAATGTCCCAATGAAAATGGTACAGAAAGGACATTCCCACATATGATATGTTTTTTCTGATCAGGAATTGTGTCCCCAGACACCATTCACAACATTCTATAGGTTGAGATTATGTTTCCAGCATCGTCTGTTGTCCAAAATCTAAGGATCCATCATGAAATTTAGATATTTCAAACAATAAATCTTGCATGTACATGAAACAAAGAAACGCGGCAAGCTGAATTTGTTCTTATGCCACCTACAGCATTAGCGAAAGGGAAAGGAAGGTCAAGTCCAAATGCCTTGAACCACCTCGGCAAAAATATGGGAGAACACCTAAGGTCTTATCCATGGCTAATATGATAATTGAATATCAGAGGAGATGACTTGACTGGACTTTCCACAAGGAGTGGAGATCCTCGCTCACTTGTCAATTCTATTATTGTTATGATTGCCACTTGTCATGTCTGAAGCAATGCTGGTAAGGTATTTTCCGCTATATCTGGCTCACAGGATGAATTAACGCAAAAAAGTACAAACTTGATTCAATTATCTCCGCAACCCGCAATTCCGCATATTGCGGGATGCAAGGTGCGGGCAAACACAAACTAAATGAAAATAATAGGAACTCCGCAACCTGCATTCCCCACATTGCAGGATGTAGGATTCGAGTTGATTAGAATTAACACATATACAAACTCTCCCGCACCCTGCATTTGTAGGATGCAAGATGCGAGTTTGAAAATGAAATATCAAATGAAAGGTTTGCCACACTCCACAAGTTGCACATTTGCGGGTTGCAGGATGTTAAAACAATCCAAACAAAAATTCATCATTCTGCATTCAAAACAAATAAATAAAACATAAATGATGTTGTAGTTGAAGCTGCAAATAAATTTATTGACCCACATGTGACAGCTTGGAATCCTCCTAATTCCTAGTTGTCCACATTTGACTCACACCATTGTACTACAAAATATTGATGGAGTGTTACGTCACGATCGAAATTTGCATCAAACTACTCAGCTGACTATGAAGAAATTATCAATTTTGTTCAAAGGCACACCAAATTTTCAAAGTCAATTTTTGGCTATGTGCGCGAGTCTGCAACCTGCAATGCGGATTGTGGGATCTTGAAGCTTATAATTTGTCAAATTTTCATTCCGCAATCTGCCATTTGTGGCATGTGGGTTACAGAATGTCTAACTCATGCACACAAAATATCTTCACATCCCACATTTTACGAGATGCGGGAGGACAAAATTATCAAAATTTGTTTTTGTGTGTTCGTGCAACAAAATCACAAAAAAAAAATGGGATAGTTAATAAAATTTAGAGAGACGCTGTCATTTATTTCCATTCTCTTTTTTCACCCGTGAGAGAGGTTGTCATTTATGTCCATTTTCTTGTTTCTTCCATGAGGAAGGGTCTAATGTCTTTCCTCCACTATATTTTTGAATTTTGTGTTGTTTATATTATTGTTATGATTTAGCATTTTAATCTTTATGTTGTGTGTCACTTCATTTCTTGTTGAATTTCAATTCCTTTTATAATTGAGACAAATAGTGCCTAGACAATTCAGTAATACACCAAGACACAAACACGAGGTATCAGTTTATCCGTTTGCACAAAGCAGCAAGATTCTAAAGGTGATTGAAACATAAAACCTATCGTTCAGTTTATCAATTTATCAATTTAGTTTAATATTATATTATTAATTTACCATTTACTATTTAATTTACCATTTACCATTTAGTTTCCACAATCCGTAAAGGTAAATTGATAATCAATTTATCAATTTACTTTTTGGAATGCAGGAATTAGAAAGTGGAAAGGTAAATTGATAAATTCATTATCAATTACCTTTCCACTTTCCATAGGATATACAGAGTGACTCCTCTACTGAACAGGTTAAGTTGTTGAAATGTTGGATAAGTTGCAGTTTTTTAACAGTTCAAGAATTGTAATTCATTATGATTTATATGGAGAAAAGATTTGAAATGCTGGCATTGGATAACTGATTGTTGAAGTTCATAATTTGTGAATCGACTATCACATAAAAACACATCAAAACTAAAAAACGAATGTTGGCTTATGCGATCAAAAAAAATTGAACACAAACCTACCATACCTTAATGTCCAAAATAGCAAATGAAAGTCCAAGAGTCATAAAATACATTTAAAGGTGGATATTATACACATGTTTGTTGAACACTTAATTCTTAAAAGCAAGCATTTTTTAAATTTTTAATTAAATTCATGATGCATATTACAACAATATGAAGGTACATAAGCAATATAAGTCACAACCCTTTTTTTATAGTTTTACAACATATACATAAATACTATGTGTTCAAATAAAAACATGTCAATGTTCCTTTTTCAATTTCCGACAATTCGGTACTACGAAATCTATGTCGTATGTTCTGTAATAAGGAACATACTAACATCCAATATCAAACTTTCGAACATAAGCACAACTCGAATCTCAAAACTGGGAAATTAGAAAACTGTTAAATAGGAGAAAGGTCATCTTATTTTTATGAACGGACACTCAATTTATACAGAATGATAATGTTGAACCAACTAAAACATAGAAACATTTGATAGGTTTCTGTAGGTAAATTTGCAATCATTGTAAAGGTGAAAAGCCTTTAACTAAAAATAATGCTTTAGCAGTGTAAAAGACTTGATGCAGAAAAGACCTAGAATGGAAAGATGCTTAGTTGGGGTATTTCGATGTAGAGAAATCTCCATCTATGAGAAAGAACAAAGCATTTACACTCTCATGTATCTCCAGAAACTATAGGCCTTTTGTTGCAAGTCACAGTGCGAACTTATCTTCCCATCTCTTCACATTCTGGGCTTTGATATAATCATGCTGTGAGTTTTTTCTTTGGAAGGCATGAGAGCAGAACTAATGACGCCAACGATTACAGTTTTTGTGCAAATAAAAAATCATAAATGAGGTCCAAATGATTTTTTCCTCAATAGGAGGGTCTATTTATTCACTGAATCTTACAAATGTAAGCATGACTTCAGGAATTTCTTGATGTAGTATATATCTATAACTTGGTATTAACGTGATTTTTATATAATTCCCTTATCTCTTGCAGCACACAAAAGATCACATAAACGGTGATATGAAAGCTCAAAATGGGAGCAGAATCTGAGATGTTAAATATATTGGATTTGAAAGATTTGGTCTTCGAAGCGGGTGATATTGAAAATGATTTAATGATCAAGCAAGTTAGTTCACATATATTACGTCGTCATATTAATCCAAAAAGTGATTATTACCCTTATTCTTTGGAATTTTTCTCAATGATCTTTGACAAAACTATTTTATACACAATTACAATTTTGAAGAAGCTAAAAAAGAACAAAATGCGTCAATAATCATTATCTTTATAATACAAAAAAGGTAGTAAACACCAAATTGTAATGGTACAAAGTTATGTGTTGTACATTTATCTGCACTACAATTCTCACCCATTTCCATACGTTTTGCTTGCTAAATTTCCAAACATTTTCCTAGCTAAAGTGTATATATTTTTGCACTTGATTTGTTCTTTAGCCCCTTCTTCGAAAGTAGAACTCCCAAGTCATCCTCCCATCTCTTCCCATTCCGGCATTTGGTATCACCATGTTGGCAATTTTTTCTTTGGTAGCCATGAGAAGGGAAGTAATGACACTCAAGAGCCTAGTTTTTGTGCATATAAAAAACCATAAATGAGTTCAAAATGATATTTGCCTCAGTAGGAGGCCCTATTTATTCACTAAATATTAGAAATGCTATCATGAGTTCAATATTCTCATGATGTAGTATATATCTATAACTTAGGATTAATGTGATATGTATATAATTTTATTATCTCTTGGAGACCACGAAAGGTCACTTAAATGGTGATATGAAAGCCTGCAAGGGGAAGAGAATCTAAGATGTGAAATATGTTGCAATTGGAATATTTGGTCTTTGGAGCACGTGATGTTGATGATTATTTATTGATTAACCAAGATATTTCATATATAATGATTAAGAAACAAGGATATCTTTATACCATCATAAAAAGGAAACGATAAAGTGACAAAAATTTTACACACTATGGGATAACTTAAAGCTGACAACAGGTGTGGTTTTGTGAATCCGATGGATTTGCTCAATGGATTGAATGTACCCACGATAAGGAGGTCCAGATGAAGTTAGGTTCCAGATTGAGGGTTTGTGTTGATTTCGTTGAATTCAATTCAGCAGATAAAGATAAGAAGCTGATCCATAGTGAATATAACTCGAGAAGAAAATGAAATATATGTGGTTCAAGATCGGCTGGTGAAACAAATCTCTCACCGTGGACGAAATGTCCCGATGAACATGGTGTAGAAAGGACATTTCCATGTATGATATGTCTTTTTTGACCAGTAATTGAGTCCCCAGACACCATTCGCAACATTCTATAGGTCAATATTATGTTCCTAGCATTGTTCGTTGTCCCAACTTTGACGATCCATAATGAAATTTAGATATTTGAAATAGTAAATCTTGTGTCTACATGAAATAAAGAAATGTGGCTAGCCAAATTTGTTCTTGTCCCACCTGCAGTATTTGCGAAATGGCAAGGAAGGTCAAGTCCAAATTCCTTGACCTACTTGGGAAACAATGTGGGTGAGCACCTAAGGTCTTATCCATGGCGACTATGATAATTGCATATCAGAGGATATGACTTGACTAGACTTTTCACAAGGAATGAAGATCCTCGCTCACTTGTCAATTGTACTATTGTTATGATTTCCAATTGTCATGTGTATAGCTATGCTAGTAAGGTATTTTCCACTCTGTCTGGCTCACCCTATATAGCACCACCATCTGGAGCTGTTGAAAAATGAGGATGAATGAGCACTAAGAGAAAGGACAAAATTGCAATGGCTATATGGTTCCAAAATCTCATTTTTCATGGGGTACTGATGGTTGGAAAATATGAAATTATGTTCCTTTATCATCCTAGTTGTCTGCACCAGGAAATTGCCAACCATCAAGGCCTGGATGTGATGCACTTTGAATATTCCTGAATAGGAATACTTCCAACTGCACAATACAATGCTTTTCATGTCTTTGGAGTGTGTCCCTAGAAATCCTCGAAGAGGTCAGGGCTTCCAAACTCCTCCTGCATGGGGACCATGTTCAACGACAGGCAGTCGGAACAAATTCTTGTACTGGGGTGGCCCGTGTCTGAAGACTTCATCACCTCATTTGTAATTCCCACTTGATAATTTTATTTTATATGGTGACGAGGTTGAGGAAATTCTTTACTATATTGCCTATTGGAGAGCCTATTTAATGGGAGGTGAGGAGAACAATAATGCTTGTCTCCAAGAGCCCTCACACAAAAATCTTACTAGCACATAGGGGAAATGTGGACAAGGATAAGCAAAAAAATCACATAAAGTCCTTTGGTAGTAGGAAACCATGCAGAAAGGCACTATTGAGCATGAAACACACAGGCAAGGAAGGACATGTGGCTGAATCAATAGATACACGAGTGGTTGAGACCAGTGTGCTTATTGCATCCAACGCTATACCTTTCTGTAATTTTATGCTAATAGAGTTGCAAATTCATTATAGGTAATATATTTCACAAGAGTTTGAGCGTTTTGGGGTTTCAAACCATAATCATATCATAATATTAGTTGGTTAAGGTTTGTTTATCATTAGTTTATTCCAAAATAGTGCTTTCTTATAACAACAATCTTAATAGTTTATGGTTAAACTTGCGAACATAATAATTCAACAAAATAGAAGAAAGATTGAAAAATGCTCTACAAACATTTGATTTATTTATCAGAGTAGGGTTTTTAAAGTAATTACATTTGTGTATAGGTTATAAATAATAATGTTTCGCATCTTGAATCTTGCATCCCGCAATGCATGTTGTGGGAGCTTGAAATTTATTATTTGCAATTTTTCCATCCTGCAACCCGCATCCCTATTTGCAAGCTTTGATACTATGTACACTATTCCTATATGTATTTGTTCATACAAAGAGAGTGCCAATTCATTGAATGCATATATATGTATTTCATCGTGTGAAGCATTAAAAATGTCAAATCCAAATATTTTTCCAAACCCTCATTGGTTTCCATATTCGTGTAGCTTTGTCTTGGCAATAACTCGACCTTGAATGTTCCATACTTTGATAGAACAGGTCAGTGATGTGAATGGAATAGTTGGTGCAGCCAAGATAGGGTTATGATCTACTGAGCTAGGATTCACTCGAACAGAGGAACAACTCTACGAGGGAGAAGGTACAGGTAAGTAGTAAGGTGCAGGATCTCCAATAATCATTGCATCCACTGTGAAAACCTTGAGTGCAGGCAATGTGATAGTCCTATGAGAAGAAGTATGTTAGAGTTGAATAGGATAAAAAAACACAGGATGCATGAATAGGGTGAAAATGATTAAGTGGAAAAAGACAAAATGGAAATTAAACATACGTTACACTATGTACAATGTTCGATGTACACTTGGTAATTTTGATTATAAATCCTTCTTTGAGTTGTACAGTTTCTACAAGACTACTATATATAGTTGGAAGTAATATCTCATGATTGTGAAGCCTTTCTAAGATAGAAATTCAGAGCCGAATAGATGATGAGTTCAGTGAGTTCACGTGTTTTAATGAAGAGACTTGTACTAGCGGGAAAATGTTGATAGCACAATACAACAAGAGTGATATTGAATCTTCAATTAGCATACTCTCCATAGTGTGGCTCAATGTTTTTCCTATGAAATGAAAAAGGCCAAGAAACAAACACTCTGGAGATTGATTCTATGGTAGTTGTTCAAAATTTGCAATAAACATTAATAGATTAATTTGTGTCGTATTTAAATTTTTCACTATAAATATTGTAATTCTTAAATCATTTTGAAACTAATAGGAGTACTATCAGTAGTGATTTTTTTTCCAAATTTGTGAGAAAATATGTACTTTCACTGTAATTATTGTAATTCCTAATTGTATTCATTTTGTATTCTTAATACAGTATATAGATTAATATATAATCCACTATCCCCCAACCCACACCCTACAAGTGTGGGCTCCGGGATGTGGGGTATGAGATTACTAAATAATATTCCATTCACCACCCTCATCCCACATCCTACATCCCACATTCTCCCAGGAGGAAACACACAATCTGACAAAATACTAGTTGCGAGGTATGAGGTTACCTAAAAATATTTCATTCACCACCCTCATCCCGCAGCCTACATCCCACAATTTCCTAGGAGGAAACATGAAATCCTGCAAAATACGGGTTGCGGGTTGCAAAAACATAAAAAAAAAATCCTAAATCAAAGGCGTTCGCTGTTTGGAGCTTCAGAGATTCCTTATTTACTTGAACTAAATCAAAGCAAGGATTATGTCATACTCTTTCATTCAAAGTAGCAATAACAACAAAACAAAGCAAGGGTCTTGAAACATCTCGTAATTAAACTAAATGAATATTCAAAAAATTTCAGCAGACTAAAGGAATAATTGCAAATTTAAAGAAACTGCAAACTGCAAAAGGAAATACATTAATAACTAATAATTAGAAAAAACAGCAATAACAACAAAACAAATTAGGGGGCAGACTGAAGGAATACCTGCAAATTTAAAGCAACTACAAACTATGAAGTGTAAATAATATTCCATTCACCACCCTCATCCTGCATCCCGCATCCCGCATCCTGCATTTTCCCAGGCAGCAACATGCAATCCCACAAAATGCAGGTTGTAGGGTATGGGATTACTTAAAAATATTTCATTCACCACCCTCATCCCACGGCCCACATCCCGCAATTTCCTAGGTGGCAATAGGAAATCCCACAAAATGCGGGTTGTGGGTTATAGAAACACATAAAAAAATCCTAAATCAAAGGTGTTTGTCATTTGGAGCTTCAGAGTCACCTTATTTAGTTGAACTAAAATAACACAAGGATTATGTCATTCTCTTTCAGTCAAAGCTGCAATAATATCAAAACAAAGCAAGCGTGTTGAAACATCTCATAATTAGACTAAATGAATATTCAAAAAATTTCAGCAGACTAAAGGAATACTTGCAAATTTAAAGAAACTGCAAATTGCAAAAGAAAAAAGCAGCAATAACAACAAAACAAAGAAGGGGGAAGACTAAAGGAATACCTACAAATTTAAAGAAATTGCAAACTATGAAATGTAAATAATATTCCATTCACCACCCTCATCCCGCATCCCGCATTTTCCCAGGAGGCAACGCGTAATCCTGCAAAATGCAGGTTGCAGGGTATGGGATTACTTAAAAATATTTCAATCACCACCCTCATCCCACGGGCCGCATCCCACAATTTCCCAGGAGACAACATGCAATCCTACAAAATGCGGGTTGCGGGCTGTGGAAACATAGAAAAAATTACTAAATCAAAAGTGTTTGCTGTTTGGAGCTTCAGAGTTGCTTTATTTAGTTGAACCAAAACAAAGCAAGGATTGTCATTCTCTTTCAGTCAAAGCAACAATAACAGCAAAACAAAGCAAGGGTGTTGAAACATCTCGTAATTATACTAAATTAATATTCAAAAAATTTCAATAGACTAAAGGAATACTTGCAAATTTAAAGAAACTACAAACTGCAAAATAAAATAAATTAATAACTAATAATCGGACAAAGCAGCAACTACAACAAAACAAATCAGGGGGCAGACTAAAAAAATACTTGCAATTTTAAAGAAACTGCAAACTGTGAAGTGTAAATGAAGTGAACCAAAATAAATATGTGATTACCTGAAGGTATGTTTATATGCACAAATCAAAGGTGATGCAACAACAAACATGACAAATGCAGTATTCTAACATGGTTTTCAAGATCGCCATAAGCTGAGCAAAGATGAAGATATTGACCCATGTCGAGATTGATGACAAGCTTTCTTACATTAATTGAGAAACAATGCATTGATGAAACATTAATGCAGTGGATAAAGGGACATGGGAAAACTGTATTGATTTCAATGAAGAGTGAGTAAAACAGAAGCTCGGCCAAATTGCAAGCGAAAAGATAGAAAAATCGTCAAGAATAGCGTTTGCTAAATCCAAAAAACCCGATAAAGCGAAACTCCGCAATATCATCGAGAATGAGTTTCCCAATTCGAGATAAAAGAATTGTGGGAAAGGACTATAAAATCATGAAAAAAAAATCACCCAGACTAGTGGTTCAGAACAACAAATGGAAGAGTACACAATACATGCAAACCATCTGTCAAGAAAACACAATAAACAACAACTACAAAGAGCAACCCTCAACTGCCAACGAATCCATCAATCCATTCACTTGCAGCAACAACCGCAACACATAGGATAGCAATGGTATGGGGCAGATGTTCGTGTATCGAGATGGTAGAATCAAAGACCCAAATAAAATGAATTAGAAAAACACCAACTCCAAATAACGACTTGCAACTACCAATCAATACATCAATCCATTCATGTGTAGGAACGACCGTAGCATAGAGGGCACCAGTGGTCTATGGGACAGAAGTTCATGAATCAAGATTGCAGAATCAAAACCTAGCTAAAATAGAGAGGAAAAAATTATCATTGATCAGCACAAAATTTTTCCATGATCAATTGGCTAATTCGACATGACACCTGTCGAATTGTGAATGGCCATGGAGATGAGGAATCTTTTCCTAGGCAGCAATGCGCAATCCTGCACAATGTGGGTTCCGGGGTATGAGATTACTTAAAAATATTTCATTCACCACCCTCACCCCATAGCCCACATCCAGCAATTTTCTAGGTGGCAACAAGAAATCCCACAAAATGCGGGTTGGTGGTTGTGAAAACATAGAAAATAATTCCTAAATCAAAGGCGTTTTCCGTTTGGAGCTTCAGATTTTCCTTACTTAGTTGAACTAAAACAAAGCAAGGAGTATGTCATTCTCTTTTAGTCAAAGTAGCAATTACAACAAACAAAGGAAGGATGTTGAAACATCTCATAATTAGACTAAATGAATATTCAAAACATTTTAGCAGACTAAAGGAATACTTACAAATTTAAAGAAACTGCAAACTGCAAAAGAAAAAAGCATCAATAACAACAAAACAAAGCAGGGGGCAGACTAAAGGAATACTTGCAAATTTAAAGAAACTATGAAGTGTAAATAATATTTCATTCACCACCCTCATCCTGCATCCCGCATCCCGCATTTTCCCAGGTGACAATGGACGATCCCACAAAATGTGGGTTGTGGAGTATATGAGTACTAAAAAATATTTAATTCACCACCCTCATCGTGTGGCCCGCATCCCACAATTTCCTAGGTGGAAACAGGAAATCCCACAAAATGCGGGTTGCAGGTTGAGGAAACATAGAAAAAAAATCCTAAATCAAAGGCATTTGTCGTTTGGAGCTTCAGAGTTGCCTTATTTAGTTGAACTAAAAAAAATCAAGGATTATGTCGTTCTCTTTCAGTCAAAGCAGCAATAACAGCAAAACAAAGCAAGGGTGTTGAAACATCTCATAATTAGATTAAATGAATATTCAAAAAATTTCAGCAGAATAAAGGAATACTTGCAAATTTAAAGAAACTGCAAACTACAAAAGAAAATACATTAATAACTAAAAATCAGACAAAGTATCAAGAACAATAAAACAAAGCAGGGGGTAGACTTAAGGAATACCTGCAAATTTAAAGAAAATACAAACTATGAAGTGTAAATGAAGTGCACCAAAATAAATATTTCATTACCTGAAGGTTTGTTTATATGGGAAAAGCGAAGGCGGTGCAACAGCACATCTGACAAATGCAGTATTGTAACATGGTTTTCAAGATCGCCATGAGCTGTGCAAAGATGAAGATATTGACCCATGTCGAAATCATATGACAAGATTTCTTTCATTAATTGAGCAACAATGCATCGATGAAACATTAGTGCAGTGGATAAAGGGACATGGGAAAATTGTCTTGATTACAATGAAGTGCCAGTAAAATGAAAGTCGGCCAAATTGTGAGCGTAAAGACATAAAACTCATTCAGAATAGCTTCTACTAAATCCAAAAAAACTAGTAAAGTGAGACTCCACAATATCGTCGAGAATGAGTTTCCCGATTTGAGATAAATGAACCGCCATCAAGGACTATAAAATCCTGTAAAAAAAAATGCTCGAACTGGTGGTTCAGGACAACATATGGAAGAGTATAGAATACATGCAAACCATTTGTCAGGAAAACATAGTAAATGGCAACTGCAAAGAACAACCTGCAACTGCCAACCAATCCATCAATCCATTCGCTTGTAGCAACGGTCATAACGCATAGGACAACAATGGTCTACGGGGTAGAAGTTCATGTATCGAGATGGTAGAATCAGGGACCCAGATAAAATGCATTAGTTAAACACCAACTCCAAAGAATGACCTGCAATTTCCAATCATTCCATCAATCCATTCACATATAGGAATGGCCATAACACAGGGGACACCAATGGTTTACAAGATAGAAGTTCATGAATCGAGATTGCAGAATCAGGACCTGACTAAAACAGAGAGGAGAAAAATTCTCATTGATCAGCACAACAGTTTTCCATGATCAATTGGCTAATCCAACACGACACCTATCGAACTGTGAATGGCCAGGGAGACGAGGAATCTGTGAGACTGCATCTTAATAGGGAAAACGCCTTCGACGTAACCAGGGAGACAAGGAATCTTTGAGACTACGTCTCCATAGGGAAAACACCTTCAGCGTAAATATTTATGTTGATCATGTGTTCAGTTTAGATTTTGAATTATTTTTTAATTTTTAGAAAATATTAATAATATTATTTATGGGATCTAATCTCATGGTATTGGAAATATTTAATAACTTTAATATAACAACGATTTAACAAATTTTAAGATAACAGTTAAACAAACACTTTACTTATTTGAAGAATAAATAGTTTTATAATAAGTGTGTTTTCTATAAATTATATGAATAGTATTAATTTATTAATATGCCTAGTTTGGATTATGGATAATACATATTATGGTATACTTTTATAATAGTAAAATATTTCATTAATATGCTTAACTTGGATTCTAGATGGTTCATACTATGTTATATTTTTATAATAAATATAATAATCATGGATTTAATTCCTTGTTTTTAGAATGGATAAATAATAATAATGAAATACGATTCATTTACTTTTTAAATAAATTAAAATTTTTCTATAAAGATGAAACAATAATTTATTAATCTCTAAGAAGGATATAAGAACAATAATTACACAATTATTCTATTTTCTTTTGGAATATTAATGTGTGTGAAGTTTAGTAATATTTGTGTTCCCTCAACACACACGCACACACATATATAAAAAAAAATGGGTTGTAAAATGTAGGAAAATTATAGATATTGCCAACTTTGAGACTTGAATATAGGCAATGATGAGCCAAGACACACATTAATAACTCAAGATGAAAATGAAGGAAAACTAGTTCTAATGTTTGTTCCAATAAAGAAACAGGCATGAACTACTACATTTTGAATTGAATATCTCTTTGATCATTCTTCAGCACTCAAGAAAATAGGACCGATAATCCAGTCCATGATTTGGAGGTATAAATCAAACGAACAACTTTGAGTTTATTCCTTAGCATTAGTTAGGACTCATATGAATCCATCATGTGATTTTGAGGTATGAACCTAACTCATGATTTTGAGGTTATTCCTTAGCAAAAACTAGGATTGACATGAATTGAACCCATCATTTGAAGGTATGAATTGAACCCATGCTTTGGAGGTATGAATCCATCCCATGATTTGAAGGTTATTCCTCATCCCGCCCAAATAAAATAACCCCCAATATTTATATTAGTGTGTCAAATTAAACCCCCATTGACCGCTTAATATGAGACAATATATTTTTGAGGTTTTTTATGGTATTCAAGCCCCCAATATGAATGGAGGTGATATTATATTGCCCCTCTAGTGAACCCCTCGTGGTTTCATGTCAACGATCTCACAACTCCGAATGAAGTGTGGCTCAATCTAGAGCCATTGTTTGGGATTATAAATGAACTAAGGTGCCATCAAATTGAGAATGAGCTGATTTCCTTGAGCCTAACCCATTTAGATACAATCCAAGACATCTTCACCAAGATCAAATCCTTGCTTCTTCAGCTGAAGCAATGTGGCATTGAGAAAAAGGAAGAGCAACTGAATTTTTCAATTCTTTCGAAGATAGGGACTAAATACTCTATGTTTGTTTCGACATTTCACTCTAGAAAGCTCACGGTTTGAAATTGGAGGATGCCATCTTTGGCTTACTTCATGGAGTCTCTGACTCAAGAACAAGACAAGTTGGTTCAGATGGGTCTCATAAATCCTACCAAATACCAAGCTCTTGCATCTGGTGATTTGAAGCAAGCAAATGGAAAGAGAAATCCCAAATATTTGAAGCATCATGAGAGGAAGAAAGACAAATATAATCCCAAATGTTCTCATGGGTATTCAAATCCTAGAAAGGAATAAAGGAAGAAGAAAGAGAAGTCAAAATTCAGTTATTTTCACAAGGGTATTCACCCTGAGAGTGCATACTTGAAGAAAACCATTGACATGATGGAGCAATTTCTTCAGAAGAAAAATATCCCTCTTCAAGATGGAGCAAAGAAGAAGGACAATGGTTCAAATTATGAAAACAAGGATAGATGTCATGCATTGATCGATATCAATTTTGGATGTTTCCCCTTCATCAAAGATCCAGGTTCCTCAAGGAGCATGGATTCTACAGAAGAATATTTCGCTACCCTTCATCTATACAGTGGTCCATCCATTCTCATGGAGATGACTTAGAGATGCCAACGTAAGGAATTGGTAGGATCAATCTAGACAATTGGTACTTCAACAATGTGTTGATTGTCCTAGATACTGCATAAAATATACTCAAGAAGAGAATAAAGTGACAATTACTCAAGAATATGTGGAATTTTATGAAGTCTCCACTAGAAAAGTGGTTGCAGTGGGTGTTGCGGAGCATGAGTCAAGGATGTACAAGTTTTCACATTGTAGAACTTACTCTTCGGATAATGCACTTATTTCATATTCCAATGAGGTCAGTAGGATATGCAATGAGAGGGTTGAAACCTCAACTACAAATATATTCAATATAAGATGAAATAAAATATTTTTGAAGGACTTCCAACCATCAAATTTTCCAACGGAACATCGAAGGGATGCATTGTTGGAAAGCATGCAAAGCACAAGTTTGACAAGGGGAAGGTAGGAAGAGTTGTTAAAGTCCTTGAATTGATCCATTAATATATCATAAGACCTATTCCCATACCATACTATGGAAACTCAAGGTATTTCTTAACATTCATTAATGATTTTTTAAGGTATTGTTGGGTGTTCTTCCTCAAGTTGAATTATGAAGTGTTCGAAACCTTCAAAGATTTGCTTGAGAAATTTAGTGGGAGGAATTTAAAGGCATTAAGCAATAATAATGCAAAGGAATATTTAAATATGAACCTACATCATCTATGTGAAGAAGATAACATTCATATGCAACATTTAGTGCCTTACTGAACTCAACATAATGGTGTCGTAGAGCGCAAGAATAGAGTATTGAAGGAAATGGCCACTTGCTTGTTGGAGGATAAGTATTTGTCTCTGAAGTGTTAAGATTTCATATACTCAGCTTGATATCAATAGTATTCAATTAAATTGCACAAAAATAGCATATGCAGGATCACTAAAAGAAACACAATCACTAAGTGAAACCCTCAAGGGGAAGAAAACCCAACAAAAATTCCTCTATATAGATGTATCAAGAGTACAAATATAAAACCCCAAACATGTTCTCTTACGCCTTGCATATATGTATCTCTCACTCTCATCTGTGCTAGACACAAGTGAGTGCATGTGTTCAAATGAGGAACACAACTCCTCTATTTATACTCTTTCTGTCACTTGACTTTTACCCTAACAAGT
Organism: Pseudotsuga menziesii; assembly: GCA_001517045.1. NCBI lineage: Eukaryota > Viridiplantae > Streptophyta > Pinopsida > Pinales > Pinaceae > Pseudotsuga > Pseudotsuga menziesii. Next base: position 74,647 of record LPNX011219848.1, read on the forward strand.
TGGCCCCAACAAACTTACTGGGATGACTTCACCTACGAAGACACAAAAAAATATTATATTATATTTAAGAGGGTAATATTGACCCGAATTACAATGAAGGTTATACCTCATGAATCTATGATGAGCATATACAATAGTAACATACCGACGGAGGAATAAGACATCTACCATTGGTTACATCAGTAAAATATATTTAGAATATTCTTTGAAGTTACAATATTTCAACACCCCCCTTCACGAGAAGAGTATTCTACTGACAACATGATCATCAACTATAGGAGGATGGGTAGAGATCATTTGCAAAAGCATCAAGGTGATACATCTTTATGTCATTGGATTTTTTCAATAGTCATCAGTAAATGGAGAAGTTACTGAACATATTCAGTGCTGGAACACATATTCGATGACACCGAGTCTTTATATTTGATCATTATCTTCTATGACACTCGATCACTTGATCCTTTGTAGAAACACTTGATTAGTATTCATCTTTGATCTTTATCTTCGGTGACACTTGACCATGGAACTAGAAGAACACTTGCTTCACTTAGAAAATCTGGATGAATGACACAGAGATGTGTTGACAGCAAACAAGGCTCGCAAGAATAGGGTAAAGAACCAATATGACAAAGTAGTTAAGCCAATATTTTTCTATGAGGGGGAGCTTATTTTTCTCTGATATCAAGGAAAAGAACCCCTGGGGGAAGGAAGATTAAATTTTATGTGGTTAGGTCCCTATGTCATGTCAAAGGTCTTGAATAAAAGAGCATATGATTTAATTGATTTTGATCGAAATAAGTTTCTCAAGCGTAGAAATGGGATCTACTGAAAGAAGTACTATTCTTAGGCATGGTGTTTATTCTTGTGTTTTTATTGTATGTATTTTTATGTACAATAGTTAGCTGGTTAGTATTTCTTATGTAGTCTGTTGGTTGTTTCAGATGTCAGCCGAGTTGTTCATAGGTTTTGTGGATGGCACTAGGTTCCATACTTGTAGTGTGGCGTCAGCCGCATGGGTTATCTATTCACCCTCAAGATAGCTAGTTGCCTCTGGTGGTGCTTGTTTAGGTTCTGCTACTAATAATGTGTCCAAGTACAAGGCAACTATTAAGTTGTTATGGGATGATATACTACATGGCATTACCCATCTGGAATTCAGACTTGATTCTCAGCTTGTGGTTTCCCAACTCAATGGTGATTATTAGGTGTGAAACCCTACTTTTCTATGTCAGTTTTTGCATGTAATATTACTTGAAATAAACTTTTAATATATTTCATTTAATCAGATTTTAAGGAATGAAAACATGATTACTGATGCTTATGCAAACTACACATTAGACTGGTACTTGACACACATTTTGTAAACTAAATATAACATATGCATTTGAGACACATGTAAATAACTAGGCAAATATATATGTGTGTGTGTGTGTAAAATATGACCATAGATAGATCGAGTTTTTGATCTGTAGATCTTGTCATAACTGTATAAATATACAAAAATAAGATCGTAATCCATAAATATGCCTATATATCTAAGCCTGCTCCTCAAAAGTCCAATATAGCATATGGGAACTACTTGAGAGTTGGTACATGTATTTCCCACCACAGATAGGAGTCTTCATAATAGACACTTTGGATAGAGCCTATGCCACCATGACGGTGAAACACATCTCCCCATCTAGTGGGTCTAGGATGGCGACGGTAAGGTGGTGGTAGTGCTAATGCTGTGCTGATAACTGGAACCCTCTCAAAGAAGAATGCCAGCAAAATGCTTGCATACCCAAAATACTTCTTGCTCCCTCTTTTGGAGTCAAAGAGTTGTTTCCTCATAATCGGGGTCATACTTGAGCACCAGTCAAGTACTATACCCTACATGCACTCCACTGCAATCTACATCTAATTTCGAATGGCCAAATGTAGTGAAGATGAACCAACTATCCTCACCATTGTTCTTATCATCACTTTTAATAGAAAGCTAGTTATGTGAGAAATTGGGACACGTGTCCCTTTCTTATGTGAGCCTGGTGGGAAGTAAGTGTCAATGTAGTCCTAAACACTCACAGGGTCACCACCCCTACCAGTAACCTCAAGGCTAATAGGAATGCCTCTACGGGAAAGCCCTATAATGAAGTATATGTCCTCTCCTGTAATCTCCAAAATCTCTCCTTGAAGATAAAATAGACCAAGGTCATGGTCCTAGTAACTGATCAGAGTCTCTAGTAAATGGACATTGGCCCTCATGTCGAAAGTGCAGTAGAATTTCAAGAAGCCACTTTGCGACATTGTTGCAAAGCTTGTAAATCTAAGGCATCTCGTATTGCCTCTCGATCCATGTCCTCACGCTCTATTTACCTCCACTCTAGAAACATATTGTACCTGCCAAATGACCATGTTCAATCATTAGAACCCATCAATATCTTTTGGTTTTTTCCATTTTTCAACCTTTTCTAAGCCGTGCAGCATACACGACTGTGCTTTAAGAACATTGCGGGTCATCCTTGGGTTTCTCTATAGAAGCTTGTGTATAAAACACATATAAACAATTGCTATAGAAGCATACCCGCATATGCTGCGTAACATATGTAGGGCTTGCACAAAATGATAAAATTTTACACCAAAATTAAAAATTGAGCAGATGAAAATAAGGGGAAGGGAGAGATCACCAACCTGCAACTTGGGGATTTTGATTTGGTCCATTGGTTTGTTCTCAGTGAGTAGTTGAAGTCAGAAATAAAAAATTTCCAAGTTTAGTAATTTTCTCAAATGGTATTTCTATTTTTTTTTAGCTATTTATAGAAAAAATTTCAAAATTTTGACCTATTTCCTGTAGTTTAAAAATATTTTTTAATGAATAGACTAATACAATGGGTTTTTAATAATTGCACCAGGTCTAGGATTATTCAAAATTTATTTTCTCTCACGTATAGGATAGGATTTGGCCATTATTGCTAACATTGCATCTATACCTTATCCATCATTAAAACCTAGGATCACTTTTTTATCCATGGACTATGTTGTCAAACCATTTTGACCTCATATACATCATTGTTCCTCTGTCGATAAATATTCCTTCTCATTGGTACCCCAGTTAGAACACTTTATCTTCTTTTGATACCCATGTCGCAGTTGTGCTAGGTATACGGGAGCCTTCTTAGTTGTTTTTCATGCCAAAATGAGCTTGATTTTGCCTCTTTTTACGATCTATCTATGTTATAAGACTCCCTGCATTTATGGAGTTTTATTTAGGCCCTGGTCTAAATCCTCAAAATAGACTAGACTCTTGAGTAAACGTGTTCATTTAGACTCATTAAGAATAAGTGAACGAGCATCCACATTGGTGGTGGTTTGTCTCTTTTTCAGACCATGTGGAATATTTACAAAAAAAGGAGCACTCTCTCTTCTTCGAAATTGAGAAGAGTATATTCAGGAATAGGTTTATCAATTTTCCATACTTGAGGGACTAAACTTACGGAAAAGGAAAACCCGATATGAGCTTAGTTTTCTCTTTTTCGTGCTCTAGACCCAAACATGAAAAATATTTCGGGCGTATTTTATGTATTTTTCGTGCTCGCAAAACCTAAAGAACAAAGCATCTAATTTATTGTTTTAAGCCCCATTTCTCATAATCAAATGGATATTTCCGAGTGATCTTTCCTTCCTTCACACTTGTTAAACTCAGGCTACTTGTCGCTTCTAAAGGTGCATTGGTCTGGTATTAGTTTACCCCCTTTTCAGGCCTTTCCAACTAAGTATGAAAAAGGTATACCTTATTCCTCCAAGAGCTAAGAGATTTCTTATGTGGACTGTTTTATACTTTTTTGGCCCAAGGAGACTAAATTATATGAAAAATCACCCCCCTAGAGTCTTCTTCGGACCTTTCAGACTCTCAAAATGTGAAAACACCAACGAGCATGTACTAGTTTGGGCTCGTAAAATTTTGGGAATCAGTAACATTATCAAGCATTATTCTCTCCCCTCTTCAAACCTCTAAAAAATGAGGAGAGGCTCGAGTTAACTTTCCCAAACTCATTAAAATTTAGCAGGAAATATAAGGAAGAATTACTCTCTTTGGGTTATAGACAGTGGCAGCATGTCATCCTTAGACAAAGCACTCTCTAAAATTTATGATATTCATGTCTCAGTTTACACTTTCAACTCAGCTATTACTTCGAGTTTTTACTCCTCCACTTGTATTTTATACATGGGCAATCTGATCATGTCTCCTGCATGACAGATAAGTCTATTTGTTCTATCTGCAAGTCAAAAGCTTCCTTGGGTAATCTATGTGTTGTTCTCACTACTCAAGGATCTTTCCCTTCATCTGATTATTATCCCGATTCCCATTATTATCCTATCTGAGAATTAATTGTTTCTACCTTCCCGTATCTAGTTTCCTAGTCACTCTGGTGATATATTGAATGATTCATTTCCTTCCTCCTCACATCATGGTTTCTCATCAGTATCTCCTGAAGACTAAGAATTAGATTTTTTACGATGGTACCTTAGGATTCACTACCATTATTGGTGAACTTGTTTGTTTCAGTTGTTAGCATCACTCATTTACTGACATCCTATTGAGTTACTTCCATGTTCGACTTCAACACATCTATTCACATGGTAGGGATTATACTTGTTCCTTTGGATTTGGACAAAGACCTTAGATTCACCTCTATAACTTAAGTTGCACAAGATTATGTTATGCTTAACTACACTAATTCTAGATTTTGAAGAGTCATCATCATATATTGTGGCTTTGATCCACATTTGTAATATACATGGTCTTGTTATTCGTATCATATGATGTAATCAAATATTGTAAAGGAGCTAGTGTTCCACTATATTGAACATGGTATCCTCAGATATGATTTTTTATATGAATTTGATATGTATTTGTCTCAAGTACCTCCTCTATTTCCTTGGTAATTGAGTTCTCCAAGATTAAAATATTGTAATGTATTTTAGTCATCACTTCCCTCTGACCTCACACAATAGGGGGCATCTGTTATCACGTAAAATGGCACTTCTCCGTCCAAGTACTGACACCCAATGTGTCAGAACACAAAAGGACAAAATGGATTGAAGTAGCCAAAACATTATTTCACGTCCCCATGCCTCCGACCGGCGAAGAGGACGCGATCACCATGGTGTTAACCATGCGAGCTAAGACCCCCATGAACATGTACGTGCATAAAAATTTCATAAACATAATGCTGAGAGGAAATGCATTGATGTAAACATGCACAAATGCCATTGTTTATCATACACAACTATAGTTATTTATTATGCACAGCGGAATCCACATGCATTCGCACAAGCATCCATTTTAACATGTTCATCATATCATTAACAGTAAACATGGTTGCAGAAGTAAAAATGGATAAGAGAACTTATCTTATGATGAACTCGATCCGCAACCAGCTACGTTGCTGTAACATTCCACCCAACCATAGGCTAGCGTGCTCCTTAATCTCTTAGCAGTTTTGCCACCCCCGAGCCGGGCATGATTCACCAAGGAATAAGGGAACTAGTAGGCTTACACATAGCCAAGGATATACAAAACACAGCCAAGCCAACACAGTTTGGTTTATCAAGCCATCAAGGAGTTGGGAAAGGCTTAATGCTAAGCTGGTGAGTTCATTACTGAGCTAAGAACACCTACACCAGAACTAGCCTAACCTCTAAGACACCCACCCACACCCAACACAAGGAATCAGTCCTTTCTTTGCTACACAGTCCCTCAGGCCCTGCATTCCCTTCTAGTGCTATTCAGGGGTGATGAAGAAGAAGGACAGACCTTTATCTATGTCTGTGTGGTTTCCAACCACCAGGTTTATCAAGAAAAACTAAGCCTCCATCACTGCTCTCTACACAGTCCGAAGACCAACCATTGCACTTAGGCAATCAATTAGCTGATACAGCTTAAGACAGGGAAGACAATTCATGAGTCATTCTTGGCCCTATCATGGCCAAAATGACTCTCAAGTGAATTTACAACAGTCCCCAAATTGTAAGGAAGACCACGGAAAACACAGCCAACAACATGGGGAGATTAACAGTCCTGAAATGTATCAGTGAGCACAGCTCACAATAAACACGGGAAACACAGCCCGCCCACATAAGGGAGACCGAAGCAACACAACAATTTGGTCTGTAAGAAGTGCACATAGCTGAAGACATGAATGGACTTACACAACAAATCGTGAATGAAAATGCACAGCTCCCAGCTCGCTGAGTGAGCCAAGACCCAGGAAAAATCCTGTGTGTGGAGGTGAACAATAATTCCCTGCGTGAGGATAAAAGCTTACAGAGAGGACGCAAAAATCAGAAGTGCTTGAGTGTTTTTAACAGCTTCCACTCCTGCGTGAGGATAAACAGAAAATTGTGAGGCCTGCGTACTGGAGATTGCGTGAGTGAGGACGGTGGTTTCTTCCATTCTGAAGTCAACCGTGGTGGAGTGTGCGTGTGGGTGAGGACTGATAGTCCTGCCACCCCACTCCCAAAAAAATTAACTGCCTCAACCACCAGTAGAAATTCTTCAATGAAAGTGGTTGGGTAAGGCAAGAAAAGAAGACACATGGGTCTTTTCCCTATTGGACAAGGTTTAACAATTTCCCAACCCACCCTTATCCTTGTGAAAATCATGCCCCTTTCTCATTTTATTTGCCACGATCATAGCTGGTTGTGTTCATTTCAATTATAGATGCATAATTACATGATGGAAAACATAATATATGTCGCGTGCCCCGATATACCATCGGTGACAATTTAAATCCAAAACATAGCATAACTGATCAACGGTGGGGCCTTGGCCTTTAGCTCCACACCATGATCATTTACAATATATACATCATCATATACATCTAATGCAACGGGGTCAAAACCGGGGTGTTACACACTATAGATGGGAATGACCTTTCATACATAATTAGCTTACCAACTGGATTTATTTTTTGTATGGACATTAGGTTGAATACACGAGTATTTGTATAGAAACTCACGTATCATATGCGAATATGTGCATTGAAACTCGTGTATATATCATTAGGGCTTCTACCCACGGGGTTCCTTAAAGAAATTCATGTATCATACACGACTTTCCAGTATCAATAATCCTATATTTCTTAATCTAGAGTTAAAAAATATAAACACGATTAGTTGAGGATAGTTGGGCCCTTAATCATAACTATCCAAACTTCCTCAATTATATCAACCTTCATAATCTCTCTCTTTCCTCATGATAAATAGAGGGTAGGGGTTGATTCTAATCAATCATTAGTTATAGAGCAAATTTAAGTTGGTGGTTTTCCTTCAAATATCTTGGAGCAACAGAACTGACTGTCCTTGGTTACCAGAGGAGCACTTGTCTCAGATGTTGGGTTGTAATCTCATCTTACCTGGTTACCAGTAAAGAAAGTTCTTCTTTCGATATTGTGTCTTTACACTCTTGTATATTGTGATTTCTGAATTATCTTATTGTTTCATTATGAATATGTTATTTGATTAATCATTGACATAATATATAATATATTGAAGGAATGAGCTTGTTCTTTGCAGGTGATTGGAGATACCTTGGAATTTGTGGAAGCAACTTGAAGAGAAGAAGAAAAGCTAGGATCAACTGTCATAAATAAGGTATGCCCAATTTTCTTCCTATTTCTATTTCAAATTATGAAATGGATGATTGTCTGCAAGTTATTTTAGTAAGTTGGTAACCCCAGGTACCCTAGGTTATAAGGGTGTGTTTTCCTGAACAACATGGAGGTATCTTAAAATATGCTTACCTTCAACCAAGTGTTTGTGTCTAGGATCAGTGATGAAATGACTCAAAATTCTAATTGCATAGAAAATGTCTGGCCTCGACTGTATCATGTACATCAACGAGCCAATCAATTGTCTGTATAATGTGAATTCCAATGGATCAGATACAATATTAAACTCATCGATTTTCCTCAAATTGGAATGCATTGGAGTATTTATGTATTTACAAACCTCCATTATAAATTTGTGTAAGATTTCTGCAATGTACTTTCCTTCAGATAGTAATATCTTATCATTTCTCTGCCAAATATCAAGCTTTAGAAGGTAGTGCATAAGACCTAAGTTTTTCATCTCAAACTATGAGGTAAGATCCCTCTTACACTCAAAAATCAGTCTTTCCTCTCCAGTGGGGAAAATACCATGAACATATCGAACCAATATCATAGGTTGGTTATCCATTATTTTGAATTAAAAGTTTGAATCTGCATCACTCTTCAAGAAACCTAGTTTATGAAGATAATTGTCTATTCTGGGATACCAAGTTCGGGGAGCTTGTTTTGACCCTTATAGGTCTTTCTTTAACTTGCACACATGGGAATTCTTCCCATGTATCACAAAATCCTCAGGTTTCTCAATGTAAATATTTTCCTCAACCTCACCATTGAGCAAAGTAGTTTTCACATCCATCTGGTGAAGCTTCAAGCCTGATACTGATATAAATGAAATAATACATCTGATGGTGGTATACTTGGCCAATAGAGAAAAAGCATCCCAATAATCAATTCCTTCTTTTTGAGAAAATCCATTGCAAACAATCCCAACATTTTACTTTCCCACACTACCATCTGTAGCATGCTTTATCATGTAAATCCATCTAGAAGTTACAACTGAATTTCTCTCAGGTCTTGGAACAATATCCCAAATATCATTCTTTAGAATAAAATGATATTCCTCTGTCATAAAATCTTTCAACATTTTCTTCTTTGAACCCTCTTCATATGATGAAGGCTCTGAGTCATTGATATTCCTCATTAATGCAACATATCATGAATACTTATCAGGACACTTGCACTCTCTAGCAGTTCCCATTTGTGTTCCATGCCTCTTAACATCCCTCAATACATCTCGACAACATGCTAACATCCTCTTTGTATAAGGTTCATTAACTAGTTGAACGTGATCATCAATGAAAGGTATCTCTACATGATCCACTGGATTCTCCCTCTGAACATCAAAAGGGGAAGAATCATAATCATGATCCTATGATATAGGATCCTCATCTTCCTTTGTCTCTGCATCACATTCAAGCTATTTTAACCGCTTGAATGCTTCTTCCTCATGGAAAGTAACATCCTAACTAACCTCAACATGTCTCTCACCAGGTACATATATTCTGAATGCTTTTGGAGGTCTTAGTGTAACCCAAAAAATCCCCTTCTTGACATGAGGTTCCAGCTTGTTTCCCTTTCATTTTGTTATGTGAATGTACATAGGACATCCAAATATCCGAACATGTGATATATTTGGTTTCTCACCAGTGAACACCTATTTGGGGACTTATGTGATATATGTACATAGTTGTACTAGTAGCTTTTGCCCACAAATAAATAGATAGATCCTGATCATGTAACATGGCTTTTGCATCCTCACAAACAATTATGTTCTTTCTCATTGCAACCCCATTCTATTGTGTGTTGTAAGGAACTATTAATTATCTACATATCCCTGCATCACTATAAAACTCACGTCATAACTCATTAAAAGCATTTGATTCAAATTCTCCACTATTATCATACCTTATGGAACGGATATTCCTACTTTTCTGATTCTCAACTAAGTATTTATATTCTTCAAATTTATTGAGAGTTTCACTTGTTTCTTTGATGAAGTAAATCCAGGCCTTATGGGAGAAATTATCAATGAATAAAAAATAGTAAATATGCATGCCGAGGGAAGGGGAAGAGATTGGTTCACACACATTAGAGTGAATGAAATCTAAGATTACTTTAGATATAGTATGGCTTCTAGGAAACTTCTTTTAAACATTATTTCCTTAATAATACCCCGACAAAGAACATCATGGACAAAATCAAAACTAGGTATACCTTTCACCTTTTGCTACAAACTAGAGAGTGCTTTGAAGTGAAGGTGTCTAAGGCTCCTATGACACAATTCACATGGGCTGATAGTATTTGTAGCAATATCACAATTCACATGGGCTGATAGTATTTGTAGCAATATGACACAATTCACAATTCACATGGGCTGATAGTATTTGTAGCAACATCACAATTCACATGGGATGATAGTATTTGTAGCAATATGACACAATTCACAATTCACATGGGATGATAGTATTTGTAGCAATATCACAATTCACATGGGCTGATAGTATTTGTAGCAATATGACACAATTCACATGGGCTGATAGTATTCCCTTCTTGACATATCGAACTCCAATAACTATAGCAATATCAATGTTCTGGTTCTTTGGACAAAAGTATGCTTGATTGTCCATAAAGATGATTCGGTAACCTTCATCCTCAAGGACAAAAACATAGATTATTTTATTCTTCAATACAGGGACATAAAGGATGTCCTCCACATGTAGTGCATATCTCGAACTTAGTTGGAAGGATGTGGATCCCACTCCTTTGATTGAGTATGTGTAATTGTCTCCCAATTCTACGATGCACGAAAACAATTTCTCTTTTAGCTTGGAGATTGCACCCTTGAATACTTACATGTGCTTGTAAGAACCACTATCAATAAGCCATCTATCTTCTCCAATGATAAGAGATCCAAATAAATTAGAGACAAGGTAATAATCTCTCCATGTCTCTTTCTCTTCAGGTGCATCGTCTTTGTATGTTTCTTCTATACTGGTGGAAGCATGAATTCTTCCTTATTTTCTTTTCCTCACATGAAAATCCCATGCAAAGTGTCCTAGCTTTCAAGAATAATAGCATAGAATCTTTTATTTGTCAAAACTTTCAGTAGTCACTTTCTTCTTTGCACGAAAGAAATTCTTGGGAGTGAATGGTTTGCTTCATTTCTTAGTTCTAGCTATGAGAGAGATATTCTCCTCCTTAGTGCTCACAACATTATTCTAGATGCACCCTTATTCTTAGATCCAATCATGCTAAAGTATTTCGAATTTGGGATTCTATTCTCTTCTATTTACCGTGGAAAGAAAGGTCTCCCATGAGGATGGTAGTTCGGTGATGGTGGTTTGAAGAAGGTCATCCTCATCCATCTCAACACTGATGCTTGCAAGTTGATCCTTCTCCCATGAAATATTTGTGAAGAAGGAAGCTAGAGTCTCATCTCTTTCCATATTCATGTTGCACAAATTTTTCTTCAAATCCCTCTTTTGACTATGGGCTTTCTTCTCATAAATATTTGTGAGTGTCTCAAAACACTCCTTTTCCATCTTCAATTGTTGGTGAAATTGTCATTGATGCCAACATGGACTTGATGTCATTGATGCTTCCATTTTGATGAAGATATTGAAGACCCATCTGATGATGCTGAAGACCCTAGAGATGGTCTTGAAGCCCCGGTAGACGTTGGAGAAGCCCATGAAGTCTTGGAATCCTTGATGAAGACCATGATGCCCTGGTAAAGGTCATGGAACCCACTAATTGGATGGCATGATGGCTCTTTGATGAAACCCTTGTATGTATTATGATGCTGATGACCTTATATGGTCTTTGGCATGTGGTGGATGCACTTGCCTTGAAAAAGAAGCCTTGAAAGGTCGTGGACATATGAATATCTAAGGGTTTGTAACATCCTGGACCATGAAAAACCTTGCATATGGCGGCTTGGGTCTTGAACCCACACATATGGGTCTTGAAGATATCCTTCTAGCTATGATCTATATTCTATGCCTGAACATGATTGTGGCAACTACACAATATTCATTGTGGTCAAAGATAGCCCTCTGAAATTTGCACAATAAGCAGCTAATATATTCCAACAATTGGAAAAGATGCCAGTGGACAGGGAATTGTGATCCAGTAAGAGGCAGATATTTGAGCAGATAGGGACTGTTGATGTTTCTATTATAAAGTCTGATTAGGCAGAACGAGCTTGGTATCAATGGCTAGAAGGTTGATATGGGTGAGCATGCTTTGTGTAAATCGCTAGTAGTTCGATATGGATAGAGGATCTTTCAGAAGCACAACATGTGCTGTTTTATACCAACTTCTACTGAGCTAAACATGCTTGCATGCTTAAAATTATGACTATCTGCTATCAAGAGAATTTTCTATAATCTAGATACTAGTCAAGAATCAATTCCTATGCTTTCTACTCCACAAATAATTAGATGATGTTGAAGGCACTGAATGAAATCATTATTTACCAAATAACGTTGTTATGTCAATACTCCAATTTAAATTAATTTTTTTGATGTCGGCTCAATAAAGATTATATGCAATGTCTGCTCAATCAAAAAATTAGAAGTCGGCTCATTAAAAAAATTTTTATAGGACAGGTCGGCTCCAATATGAGGTAAAAAATTAGTATATATATACCTATCTCGTCCTCTCTTTTGTGTGCAAAAATATCGTGGAGCTCTGAGGAAAGCAGTAGCAATCGAGAAATTTTTTTTGGGAGCAGGCAACTGGGGGTTTTTAACAGAGACATCTTGTTGGTAACTGCTGAGAATTGTTTTCCTTTTTCAAGAGAGAACATTCCGGTTTTGGACATGTTTCAGGCAGTGACTATTGGAGGGTTTCCATAGTCATGAACAGTCTCCATCGATCTTTACAATAGAAGATCTACTACATCCTATGATGTGAGTCTCATCGATGATAGCTGTCCTAGTGATATATTTAGTCTTGTCAGTGGTAACACGTTCTTTACTTGGAACAAACTTGATGATTGGTGCTTTTGTTTCTCACACCTTTATCCTGGAGTCAAATGTTGAAGGGATTTTCTATGGTAGACCTGTACTGGTGAAATATCGAGTGGCAGTCAAGTCTGTGTTATAGGAGGCTTGTTCAAGTTTAGCCTCTTGACATTCTTGCAGAAAGAGCACCAGAAAAAGGTATGACTAGTTAAAGAAACTGGCAGCCAGGTATGGACCACTTACATCCGTCCTTTCAATTGTGGGGCTGTTTGTATTCTTAATGGTATCCCCATCCAAATCTGGTAATGCTAAATCAAACAAGAAAAGGTGGTAGATTGTTTATTTATTTATGTTAACTTGACATGGAGAGTCCAAATTTATTTGGACTATGTTCTGTGGCCCTTTAGTGGACACAGTGCTTTATGCCATTGAGGGCATTTTCTGGACTTGGAATACAGCCAAATGAAAATTTTCCAGAACTGTAACAGCAATATTTTCTCTGCATTCAAATGTTCCACATAAGCCCTATTGGGTTTCAGTTTACTTTCAGCTTAGGTGCTATTTATTTACAACAATTTCTATACTCTGCATGAATAGCGCTTAAAATTCTTCACAGTATAGTTTGGATTTTGAGCTGGGATTGAAAAAGTTGACAGTTGACAAACAGTCTAAAATAAGACTGTGTTTGGTAAGGAAGAAAATAGTTCTCTGAAGTATCAAAGAAGTCTTCCTCGAATTGACAGAGTTTTGATGGTAGTAATACCCCTGCAGTCTGCTACATCTACAGTTTCAAGTCCAAGGATCTTCTACAATAGCATAAGGACTACATTTGGCATGAACAGTGTGTAGTAAACATATTTGATAGCTCTATAAGAATGGGTGAAGCTTGTTAAGGTCTTGAAGAAAAGGTATGGCAAAAGTTTGATTGAAATTTCTGATTGTTTTGTATATCATTATTGCTTGAAGTTGCTGGGCTAAGTTGGAAGGTTACTTGGGAATACTAGAATGACTATGACAGAATTCTCAAATTAGAACAAAGATGATTGACAAAAGACTGGGAAGTTATAGACCCACTCATAAACATTAGTTACTTGAGTACTGGGTTCTTGAAATTTTTTTTTTTGAAAAGAAGTTGAATGGAAGGCAATTGATTAAGGATGCACACATGGTACTTGATATGGTAGCATATTCATAGAGTTGTATACAGTTTATAGGAGTGATATGCATATTGAAATGAGCAGATAGTATATGAACAGATTAAAACTCTATAGGCTTCCATTTATTTCTGGTTGTTTATCAATCATTTCCAGCTCTGTAAAAAGATCCATATTTGCTTGGGAATCAAATGCATCAGCTGTTATGGCATTTTTATGTGACAGCCAGACAGTGACATATATTGTCTTACCAATATTAGTGACAGCCATTCATATGATAGTGACTGCAGTCTGATATGATATAGTAACAGGATAATGACTAGCAACAAGTAAAGAAGACAATGATGATAATGACCAGGTTGATTGTTGCTAGATAGTCTGGTTTGTGAAGACCTTTATGTTAATTGAGTTGACTGGGTTATGGGCAGCTGGCAGAGACTTGGACAGTTGACTGTGGATTTCTCATAAGGCATAATGATAAGCAGTACTAGTGTGATGAACAGCATTGATGATGTAACAGAGATTGCTGGTGATGATGCTAGTATGCTGATATGACAGAATTTGCTTAGGATGTGCTAGTGGTATCTACAGGAACGACCTGACAGTGACTAGAGTACAGTGATTGATGAGCAGCATTGATGATGAGCAGATGAGCATAAGCTGAGACGGTTGACAGCAGATTAAAACCACAAGTGTTTGATGAGTTGATGTGACAATGAGCCTTAATGTAAAAGCAATCTTGTCTTGCTTCTGAGGTTAGGATACCTCAAACCCTTCTTAGCAGGGTCTAAGAAAACCAGGCAGGGTCCTGGATTCAGACTAGTTGCTCTATTTATCAGTAGGTGCTGATTCTGCCTAATGGTTGTAGCCGAACCACAATTAATATAAAAAGATTACAAATTCATATGATGTGGTGTTCTTTTGTGTTATGGATCTTGATGATTTAATTGTTTTTAATTTGTGAATGATGAAGTGAAAGATGCTTATGGAATAATTGTATGATGAACTAATAGTTGATTTTGATAACCCGTGAAAAGATTAAAATTGGCTTCACACTGATTCAGCCCCCCTCTCAGTGTCTACATCAATGATGTGATCAATGGCATGAGGTTGTCCTTCATAGATTCATATATGATCCTCTTTTCCTTTGGATTATTCTTCTTGTAATTGGTTATTCTCACATTTGTAGCGGGAAATTCAATCATAGTGGTGACAAAGGAATTACGATCATGCTATTCAAGAATTTTAATTGTTAGATTTTTATCATTCAAGCTAGAATTATCTTAGGATATTATCTAAGAGAATAACATGCACAGCAATAAACACAAGAGACAAGAGACACAAATAATTTTCCTCAGGAAAACCATAAAGGAGAAAACCCCGCAACTTCCACAGAAATAGAATGAGCACCAATGGTAGTAGTAAAACCTGAAAACATAAAGATGGTCTCCACAGCTTCTCTCTCTGTCTCTCACTTGAGAGAACTACTTCTCTCTCACTCATGCGCCATAGTAAGTGAGTGTGTGTGATAAGTAGAGAGGCTCACTTTCTATTTATATTCTTTCATTCACTTAATGTCCAATTTAACATGTCGGCCCTACTTAACAATTACTTACTAGAGCCGACATCTCTAGGAGAGTCTAATAACCCTAGCGCCCCACAACTATGGGGAATTTTCCCTCTGATCAAAAAGGAGGTTTAACCTTGTAACAAATGTGGGGACTATTTCCCTGACTTACAATGGATGGTCAACCTAAATGGATTTACATTACTTGTTTACATTATTGAATCTCTCGATTGGAACATCAGGGCATGACATGACTCAATTACATTATAGATACTTCTCGGAATAAACTTCATGGTAGAATACATAAGATATACAAGTGAATACTTTTCGAAGTTACAAATACATCAACACTCCCTCTTAACTAGGAAGGTATTCTCTTGACACAATTTATCAGCACAAGTCTTCTTCTTTGTATCATCTGGATCATCATTAAGTCATCTTCATCTTCAAGTCATCTTCATCTTCAATTCATCTTCATTATCAAGTCATCTTCATTGTCAAGTCATCTTCATCAAGTCTAGATCATCACGGGATCATGATCAAGCCTGGATCATCACTTGATCTGGATCGTCACTGCTGGATCATCATTAAGTCTGGATCATCACTTGATCTGGATCATCACTGCTGAATCATCATCAAGTCTGGATCATCAATTGATTTATATCATCATCAAATTTGGATCGTCATTGAATCATCATCATCATTACTGCTTCTGCTATGTCAATCAAATGGTGCTATATCTTCATTCTTCTCGTCATAGGAAGTTCTACAGAGCTAGCCCTTTTTCATGCTGGTTGTAGTCCTAGTGTCCATGTAGGTCTTTTTCAGCGTTTATTCCTAACCCTAAGTCAGAATGGTCTACCCAACACTTACATCTAACATCATCTTGTCAGAAAGGCACACCCAACACTCACATCTGACCTCATCTTGTCAGAAAGGCCCATCACTCACATCTGACCATGTGTAAACACATCACACCAGAATGGCTTAGCAGTTATATCTGATCATGTGCAAACACACTACATTGGAAGGGATTTTCACTTACATCTGACCATGTGCAAACACACCACATTGGAAGGGCCTTGCACTTACATTCAACCATGTGCAAAAACACTGCATCGAAAGGGCTCTGCACTTACATCTAACCATGTACGAATAGATCACATCGGAAGGGCTCTCAGTACTAGACTTAGGATTCCTTGTAACTGACCAGGTGCCTCCATTCTCCTAGAGAATGGCAAATCAACACCAAGCTGGGTATTCCTAGTAACTGACCAGGTGCCTCCATTCTAAGAATGGCATTCAACACTTATATATGATCATGTAGGAACCAATCCTAGAATCACATCAGACTGGCTCAACACTCACATCTGACATGAAAGGAACCAAATCCTCTCATCATGATATAATGGCTCAACCCTTACATCTAACCATGGAAGGAACCTAATCCTCTTACCATGTCAAAATGGCTCTAGGACTCATCACTTCCCCTTGGAGGGAACCTCGATCTGGAGAACACCAAGCTTCTCCCTAAAGTACTCAAACTTCACTTTAGCCATTTCTAGCATAGAATCACATCAGGGCTGATTATGTTCAAGGATAACTTGTGAAATTCGCAAGTACCGATTACATCCAAGGACAACCTACAAGTCTATTACATCTAAGCAACCTACAAGCTTCACTAGGATTTATGCTCATACAACCTGTCTCACCGACTATGCTAGAACTCCCTCTTTCGAGAGATCTCGATCTGGATAACATAGTAGAGCTTCACTGCTCCTCTCTACATCATACAAAAATGCAAGTCAGATCAATCAAATCAAATAGTAGTTTTCAAAAGAAACATACTACCTCCCAAATAGCAAGTAGGAACATATTTTTCCTCAGCTGTACTCAGCGCCATGCGGGACTCCATCCTGCCAAACCAAGAGATCACACTTGATCCCATACTGACGTAGCACCTCGAAGTGCTCTTCCTATCAATGGAACTTCCTACCCAATACGAATCCTCATAACCCTCCAGGTTAATCTTTTGATTCGCCTCATACTTGAGCCCATAATCAACTGTACCCATCAGGTACCTCATTGCATGCTTTGCAACCATCAGGTGAACATGTCTCAATGTGTTCACAAAAAATAAAATACCTAATCTCGTATTTGTCAGGTAAATCATCTGACAATACATCATGGCATGAACCGACTCTGATGAAGCTACACTTAATAGCTTTAGGTTCGATGCCATAGGTGTGTTCATGGCCTTGAATTCCATCATCCTAAACCTCTTCAAGATATCTACTGCATACTTCCCTTGTCCACACTTCCATGCCTACAATGTAGTGCATCATCCCCAAGTCCTTTATCTCAAACTTGGCAGCAAGTCTTGTTCTTGAAAATTTAATGAGTTCCTCTTTTCTATCAGGAATAATTAATCGACATATAACAGGAGCATCACTGGTCTTCCTCCTTCAACCGTGAAGTAAAGGTTGGAATCCTCTTTACTCTCAGTAAAGCCTAGAGTCATTAGTAATATGTCCATCCTGTCGTACCATGTCAAATCTCAGGATCTTTTGTAGTCGCTCCCTTTGAAGCTGAGCATCATTCTCCCTCTGTCTTTTATACTCTATGCACTGAAACATTCTATACCAGAGTGACAAGTAGCTTCCTCTGCTACTAATATTCTATGTATCCATCTAAAATCATTGGATACCAAGATCATGTATCTTGAACTTTTTTAAAAGTTCTTCTCACACCCATCTTTGAGCTTGTCATCGTCTATAGACTTTCATCTTAAACCTTGTATCAAAGGCTCAGTTTTTCATCAAGATCCTCATGTATGTGTTATCCCATGGGAATCTTCTCAGCTAGTATAAGGCCTTCTTTCATTTGCACACATGATTCTGCTGTCATGTGTATTTCTAGTGGCTGCAAATGTCTCTTCATAGCTGGAAGGATCTTCATCAATGATTTCACTGTATTTGCCATATTATTCTTCATCTTGAACTGTCGTCACTTGTTCTTTGGAACAAGTCTCATCCTTCTTTGCTTGTAGGCGATCATGTATGCGATCTTTCCTACAATTCAAATGCATTTGTATGGTTAGAAACATTTCGTAAGGAATATTCATAATGGAAAATTCTTATGCATAACTATATGATCATGCAACTATTTTAGCCAATACAACATTCATCCATATCTCACGGAAACTTTCTATATGCGTTCCATCTCTACTAGAACAACATTGAGATTGTGCACTAAAGTAATATGTCAGCAAAGAGGTTTCATTCTATATAAGTAGCAATGGAGAGTTGTCTAGCACCATGAGCTACTTACCCATTACATGCATATTAGTAGTATACTGTCATTAATGCAAATATTCTATCATGCATAATACATCAACTGAATATAAACAAATTCATAACAAGAACAATATCATGAAATGACAATTAAATACTTATCTTTATTTGTTTCGTGGGTAGATTCCTTCTTGATCCTTCGGCTTCATCATCTTTGTCATTCATAATAGGATCGTTTCTCATCCAAATGCTAAGATGGATAAGAGGTTCTTTAAGAGTTGATTTCTTCATATTCCTCATCGCTTAAGGGATATTTGGATGGTGAGAGCTTGATATTCAGTTGCTCCCATATTCTCTTCTCTTATTATGAGTCGATCTTCTTCTTCTTCCCAGAGTCTTCTGAAAGTAATCACTTCCTTCTGGCACACATTCCTTGTGTGAATGAATCCCATGATCCTAGGAGGCAATTCAAGGTGTCTATCACCACTTCTGCATTCTCCACTTCTTCTTCTACTGCTACAAGTTTTTCTTTGATTTGAGAGACCCCCGTAAAGTATGACGATATGGTCTTTGCATTCTGGAGATTCACATTCTTCAACTATTTTCTCAAAGTCATATTCTGATTTATGTTCTTCCCTTCAAATAGCTTGGTCATGGAATCAAACATATATTTCAATTTCTTTAGGGAAGACACTTGTGGTATAAGGTGATCCGTCATTGAATTAGTAATGATCTTCTTGGCCTTGACCAAGTTCTTCTTATGTAAGGCTTTGAGCCTCATCTCCCTCTGGAAATGGAACCTCTCTATTCATGTAGGTGTCCAATTCATTTTATTTATAGGGATAATATAATTCCATGCTTGCAAGTTGTCAAATTAACCAATATTATCATCAATCTAATGTGATAGATCAATTTGAAATGAGAACCTCAAATGAAAATAGCAAAGGATTAGATCTTACCGATTTGAGGTGTCCATCCTCGTTCCAGAGCTGATTGTTCTAGTGTTTGTTAGAGAAAACCTAATTTTCAAAAACTGGAATATTTTAGATCGGATTGGATAGAAATATATACCTATTCAAGGTGAGCTATCCAATGTACACCTTTTCTGAAAACAGTGGAGAGAAGCTTCCGGAACAGGAAGCCCTAGTTTTCCAATTTCTTCTGTAGAAATTCTTGATACTGTTTCTGCAATATCTATGAAATTACTCCTCCTCTATGTCTAAAACATTGCATTGAGGTAGAATCACCTGTCCCTATTCCAGAAATATAGGTTTCATCAGAATTGGTTTCCCCAATTGGGTCTTATGAGCATTTTCCAAAGGTGACATGTTTCAGGATTGTTCAACATAGCGAAGTTGTACAGACTTCCCTGTCTCACTGTTTCATCTGATTGATCTAAAAATTTGAACACTGAAATTAAAGTCCATGCCATTTTTGGAAAAGATTCCAAAATTTCATTTGGGCCTTCGTAGCCCGAGATATAGAAATTCTCCCCAGATGTCCTGTTTAGGGATGAATCCTGGAAGAGGACGGAACCCTAACTTGGAGGAATCATATTTCCTAGAATATAGCGAATATGAGGCTGAAAATGGGACACAGTGTACATATGGATTTTATCTTTGGCCTTTGAAAGTTTAAGCTCTTGAGCCTTCTCCAATCCTAAGATATAGAGAATGTATCAAAACTTATCAGTTTTAGTATTTAGGGTTTTTCCAGCCCAGGGTCAAAACAAGGTTTGACTTTCCCGGAGTTTCACCCAACCAAAAATATCCACCAAGGTCTCTAAAATTTGATTTTGATTAGGAGAAAATTCCTATGCGAGGCTCACTCAAAAATTCCTCTTGTATAAGAAGACGTAATTTTCTGCACCAAAAACTGAAAATGTCCGGAATCGAATTCTGCTTCGACATAAAGATGCACCCTTCAATGGAGAGTTAGCCTAGCATACTTTTACTGATGGATTGTGGAGAGACCCAAAAAGTAAGAATCCCTAGATTCTGTAGCTGTATAATGTATTTTTCTCGTGTTATCTCTCATACCATGTTAGATTTTTATCCTTCAAGCTAGCGTTATCTTAGGATCTTATCTGAGAGAATAACATGCACAACAATAAACACAAAAGGCACAAAGAATTTTCCTCAGGGAAACCATAAAGGAGAAAACCCCATAACTTCCTTAGAGATAGAATGAGGACCAATGGTAGCAGTAAAACCCAGAAACATAAAGATGATCTCCACAACTTCTCTCTCTCTCTCTCACTTGAGAGAACTACTTCTCTCTCACTCATGCACCCTAGTGACTGAGTGTGTGTGATAAATAGAGAGGCTCACTCTCTATTTATATTATTTTGTTCACTTAATGTCCAATTTAACATGTCGGCCCTAATTAACAATTACTTACTAGAGCTGACATCTCTAGGAGAGTCTAATAACCCTAGTGCCCCACAACTGTGGGGACTTTTCCCTCTGATCAACAAGGAGGGTTAACCTTGACACAAATGTGGGGACTATTTCCATGACATACAATGGAGGGTTAAATTCAATGACTTTACATGACTTGTTTACATTACTGAATCTCCCGATCAGAACATTGGGGTATGACATGACTCAATTACATTATAGATACTTCCTAGAATAAAAATTGGAGTACAATACATAAGATATACAAGTGAATATATTCTGAATTTAGAAATACATCAACATTAATCACGCTCACCTTCCATGTCTTGAATTTTAACGTGCCTTCAGGTTGGTGTTTTGGTAAGACAGATATTGATGTCATTTCTTCAATCTCTTTTCTCAATGCTTCAAGATCTATGAATTTTTAGAATGTTTGCACAAGGCTAAGCTCTTGCATGCCATTTCTCTGATACCATGTCAAATATTGAGAAATAATTGAATATTATAGATCTTTAAAACTTTTGATAATCAAATTTAGTGCATGTAGATCTCATAAGAAATTCAAACACACAAATCATTCAATCCATATGACACAAGATGTATTCTAGGAAAACCCTCCAAATATGGAGGACTAAAAACCCAGCAGTCCTTTCAGTATGATACGCAATTGCAGAGAATGATTTACAACACATGAGAATATTTCCTGATAAGAGATATCAAAGAAACACTAGATAATAGAGATCACTCTGAACAATGTGTCAACCTTTCCAAGTGCATAGAGATTTAATAACAAGCTTATTCAATCATGGAATGGAAGGTAGAAAATTGTTGCATGCCTTTTTGCACTATGAACACTGTGTGCACTGCTCATACATTAAAATTTTGTGCCTTCCTTAACTTGGTGCCAAGTTGTCACCTCAAAATTATGTCCCTTACTAAAGGTGTGAAACCTTTTTTAATTCACTTAGTGTTAACTATCTTTAACTCAAAGTGATCCAATTGAAATTAATTTGAAATAATTGAAACAAATGTGAATTGACTTAGATGAATGTGGACTCACTGAATTGAACTCAATCAACAACTAGCTTCTTGACCATTAGTTAGGATTTTAACTAGAAGTCTTTAGTTCTTCACAATTAGTTCCATCCATGAACAAACAATTTTTATAAATTAAGCAATAGATTCCTTAATTACCTGAAACTTGTTTAACCACGACTAAGGCTTAACACATGTCTCTGCATTTGATTTCACTGGAGGTATGACATGGGTATCTGAATCCGTACTCTATCTCATTCCTCATCTCATTTCTCATTAATTAAATTATGCATGGTTGATACGTGTTTAAGTAATTAATCATGTTTATCATATCATACTTAGAATAAATGTTCCATACAAATGATCATATGCATTACCCTACGTCATATATTCATATGCTAAAGTAGTTCACTCTAGGGATAGCTAAGCCCTAGAGGAGAATTATAGCACCTAGTGAGCATGAATTTTAATACGTCACATAGAATATCCACATTACTTTATACAACACAAGTCTAGACTTTGATACAATAGACGTCTGTAGTCTTGATACAACACAAGACTAGTCTTGATACAACACAAGATTTCGACCTTGATACAACACAAGTTCTTGATCTTAATACAAAACAACATCACAATACACGAATATTTCATGGATAGGGCTTGATACAACATGAGTTCCTGACGTGATGCCACATGGAAAGTCGCTTGGAGAATGACTCTTGATGTTGTACATTTAATAGTTCTTCGACTATCAGGATATATAACGGGGTATATATAGAATATCCATGAATGGTACTAGTGTTGGATATCCAACGGGGTATCTATAGAAGAAAATGACATACGACACTTAGGTTGAATATACAACCAAGTTGTATTCCACAGAATTTTTACACAATTTCCTTGGATTTAGTATTTTATTAACCTAAAAAATATTTATTTATTTATGAATTGTACGTACATTACAAGTGGTAAGAGATCCCATATTCAAACACTAAGAGACCTAATGGGTGTTACCAAACATCCGTTGCAGAATTAAATTATATTTGAAATTGTGTTAACTAACAGGAAATTATTTGTTATTAAATATTTCAAATTGCAGGATTCAAGAATAGTTCCAATCATGAACATGGAATAAGACAACAATCGGCAAGGAAATATGAATACCCCCACATGGGAATAACAACTGGTGGTTGAATTAAATTCTGAAATACTAAAAACCATACAGAGTTTGCAAGATGACTTACAGACCTTCAAAGATGATAATACGAATGAAAGAAAAGAGCATAAATTAATCAATGAATCTTTACTGCAGAACATGATGGGAGAAATCTTGCATGGACAACCTACTCATTCAACCAACAAATACAAGAAATATTTTTATCATAAACATGCCAACAACACAAAAGAAGAAGGAAAAGAAGAACACACAGTTGAACCTCCAGAAGGAGATTGTCACAGTATTTCCAGTGATCATTCACTTTCTCCTTACAGAAAGAAACAAAGAAATGAGGAAAACCTCGAAGGAGAGTTAACAAAGATTAGAGCCCCAACCTACAAAGGAGAGATGAACACTAGGGAGAAAGTTGACGAATGGCTTCTAGGTATGAGCATATACTATGGAGTACACAAATACTCTAGTGAGATGAAAGGTCATCTAGCTATCTATAATTTAAATGGAAAAGCAACTAGATGGTGGAGAGACCTAAATCATACCAAAAAGGATGAGGTAAAAGAAATAAGATGAAGCAATTTTCGCTGAATAGTCCAGCAGAAATACATGTCTAAGAGATTCTTTGACAGGAAAGTGAAAGAATTCCATGAGTTAAGGATGGGTTCCTTGACCATGGATGCTTTCATTAAAATATTTTTGGATATGTTGTATTATGTGCCATACATAAAGGACGAGAAAGAAAAAATACATTAGTTTTTAGGATGTCTTCCTCCCAATTTTTGGGAGAGAATTGAGTTTGACATGCCTAAAATTATGGACACTACACTACAAAAAGATAGGTTGTTCTACGAGCATGGTCAACTAAGGCAAGAAAACATCAACAGAAGTTGAGGCAAGTCTAGAACCTTCTTGGACAACTGCAAACTAGGTTTAAATCCACCTCACTCTGAAAAAAAAGTAGTAGTTTTCCAGCCAATAAGAAATTCAACAAGACGGGTTCAAATCCAATCATGCTTGCACCAAATTCCAATAGACCAGCAGCAAATGGAGGAACCAATGCTACCCCGAAACCCATCAAATGTTGGAAATTCCAAGGGCCCCATTACGCCAGAGATTGTAAAAACTAGACTAACACGAAGAATCAACGGTAGATGTCATAACTAGCAAACCAAGGATTTATGCATCTTTGTATCGCCGAAAAGAATACCATCAGGATACTATGGTCGAAATAGAAGGTAAGGTTTCAAACACTTCTATTTCTATTTTGATTGATCTCGGTTCTTTCCGGAATTATGTATCACCTCAAATCGTTGAAACATGTAAACTAGACAAAGTTAAGCAAGAGAAACCATGGCTGGTACAATTAACCATGAGTATGAAACAAAAGGTTTCTGAAAAAGTTAAAGATTGTGAGGTGAACCTCAATGATTTCCTTGCAAATATATATTCGAATATTTTACACTTATCAGCATGGACTCATTGGAACAACACCATATCATGATCGATTTCCTACACAAGTCAATCTTGTGCATAGATAGCCAAGGGAATCAGACAAATATTCAATGCATACATAAGAAGGTTTTTGTTAGGAAAATATCTGCCTTAGAAACAAAGAGTGCATTAGGAAAGTATGCAATCTATTTGGAGTAAACATTCAGGATGTATAATTTGAGAGAGAGTAGCACATCAAGGACTTTCCAATTCTTGTATACTTGAAATATGTATTTCTTGAGGAAATACCTGGCTTACCACCAAAACGAGACTTAGATTTTTCCATTGAACCGACACTAGGGTTAGTTCCGGCATCAAAATCCCGATACCACATGAATGCATGAGAATTGGTGGAACTCAAGTTGTAGTTACAACCCTGTCAATGCTATGAAATAGCCAAAATGTCCTTTGGAGGATTCCATCCAAATCTATGACCCTTTACTTACAAACTTAAAACAGTAAGTTAAAATTTGTCAATGATTACCAATAACAATGACTGCCAAACGAAGGGTTACACCCACAGCTAGCTCTCATATTCTAAATACACAGCTTAATCATAAAACATTAAATCTCTATCTAATAAACTATCATGGTTGCAATGGCAGGAACACCAATGCCACAAATGACATGGCCCTAAAATCCAACAACGCTACTAATGTTCATCAATACAATAATTCAAATAAGGATTTCGTTTACACACAGTCCATCAAGAAAGAATGATAACCATGAAACAAAACATAGTATGCAACTAATTTTTATATTTATAAACATAATCATTATCAAAACCTTCAAATATTCCCACAGTTGTCAAAGCTCAGCCTTGCAACATCACAAGCAATGGTGCTGCCACCTTGGCCCATTAATATAAACTTATTTTTTTTACATTGCACAGAGCCTGTCAAGAATCACCTAGTCATGTTTTCCACACAGAGTTCCCAGTACAAAAATCACAATACATTAAAATTTCATCCCAAAGGCACTAAGCCCCCACCAACAAACCTCAATTCCTAACACATTGTTGATGCATACTCTTTAAGTTTACAGATAGACCCATCCCAAAACACAACCATGAGAAACAAAAGTCAAGCATTCAAACCCACGACGAGTATTAGCTCTGTTGTATCAACTAAGAAAAATGAGGGAACAATTTAAACCCTTTTTATATCAAGCTTACCCTAGTGGGTGTACAAATCGAATCCAAGAGATAGAACAATTAGACTCACAAAATTGCTAACCAAACATGCAAATTAACACCAAAGGAGACTGAAATTGGAGCATAATAGTAATATGTATTGAGTAAGTGTACAATAACCAACCTTGTGAATTAATAGGCTATTGCAATATATAATTACATGAGAGATTCGAATGCATAAGGATTCCAATCGAAAAGTTCAAAAAGCAGCTTACTCAATCTAGTAAAATCCCCCATAGGTGCATATAGCAGTTTCCAAATCCAGCAAGATGCTCACGAATTGTATAAGTCATGTAGGAAAGCCAATGAGGGATGGAGATACAAATCATGCATGCTTTTATTAGGAGAAAAGGAGGAGGATGATGTGGGAAAAAAACAAGTCAACTACACCTAGTCTAGCTTTTCCTTTTTCCTTAAATTGCAATAAAACAGGAAACTTTTTAGAATAAGAAGATATGCACTTTGGAGGATTTGGAATAAAGAAGAAATGATAAAATGGGTTTCCAAAATGTTTCCCAAGCACTCCATGACTCAGTTTTAGCATGTGTTTACTTCTCGGACATGTAGAAGGCAACTAGCATAGAGTGGAATCTATGAAACTAGGTAATAAGACAAAAATGATTTAATTAATGTCTAAGGTAGGTAACTATGGGTTGATTATTCTAACACCCCCCCCTTACGCCTAAAATTATGAGTAAATATCAAAAAATGATAGGGCCTAGAAATAAGGCATAGTCACCCTTTACATACTTCTTGTCCATACAACCGAGGAAAGAGGAAAAGACCCAGTGAGAAAATCCTCCCTTAAACATGGACAGGAAAAAAAAATTGGAAATATTTTCATCAATCGTGCTTCATAGCATGATCAGAAATCCCCACAAGTGATTTGAGATTGTTGAATTTATTCTCACAAAAAACTTTGGTGAAGATGTCTGCTACTTGTTCTAAATATGCACGGAAGAGTAAATGAATGGTACCATCATGCACAAGCTGTCTGATGTAGTGCATATCGATCTCAATGTGCTTGGTTCACTGTCTCTGAACTAGATCATTGAAGATTCAAATGGTGCTCTGATTACCACAGTAGATAATTGTTGAAAACTCTAATTCGAAGCCACATTCTCCAAGTATTCCCTGAAACCACAAACATTGAGTTGTTGCATTTACAACTCCTCTATACTATGCTTCTGTAGATGAGAGTGCTATTTTCAAAACCCCAAATTTTCGAAAAATTTAAAACTTTTTAAAATAACATAATATCTCATTAAGCAGTTGTTAACTGGATGATTAGTTTATGCTATTTAAATTGTGACTGAAATAGTTATTTTAATATTCTGTACTTTGAAGAACATTTTCTTTGCAGCTAAAGACTATTTTCTGTTTGCGACATAAGGTGGTTTGTCGTAGAGGGCTTGGGCTTACTTAGCTTTCGAGCTAATGCAGCCGTTTTCTTTCATTACAGATATATAGGTAAGAAGTATGGTTCGAAGCTAACAAGTCTTTAAAGTTACAGTTCAGTTTTCTGCATACAATTTGCTTCGTAAAGATTTTATATGCTAAACAGAAAAGTCATACATCTCAAGGTAAAAGAATCTTGTTATTTTTACATGCAAAAGAAGAGGACTAAACCATACAGGTTCCCAAGGTTAGATTGACTTATATGTACGAAAACTTTCAATGTTCACTCTTCAGATAAGTGTGAGAACTCATGTATTAAATCATTATCTATCAGCTTATTATGGCATAAGGATTACAATGTTGCAGGTTTATTTCTTTTAGTTAAAAGTTATAGTATTGACATTTTAAGCTTAGCTTGCATACTGTTTAGATTTTCAATTTATAAGGACTAGTGCTTAAATTTCCTTACTGAAGAATCTAGGATTTAAGATTTGAACAAGTGTTCCATTTGCAGATTGAAAGCCTACCCTTCTTTATAATCACTTTAGAAGTAACCTTGGGTTGGAGATCCAAAGTTGTTAGAAATTAAATCTAAACTCATTGACTTTAATTCTTTTACAGTAAGTCAATACTAGGTTAACCATGAGAAGATAGAAATAGCAATCCAGTTCTAATCTACCTTACTTATGGAGTTTCTTGCCAATTCTGAGTTAGAAGGAATAAAATATAATCAAGCTGTCACTCTAAAGAATGTTTATGATTATTACCTAAGATGAGTTATCTCTACTCATAAGCATCTACTTATAATTCAAGACAACCAAATCGAAAGGTGTATAAACTAATAGAAACACCATTCAATTATATATATTTTCATACATTAGAGTAGACAAGTTATAATTTTCTTTTGGAAATCTATAATAGTTGGCATCATGATTACAACCATGACCACTAAACAATTATCATAAAGTATTTATCTCATGTCTCTTTAAACATATAAACCTATAGTTTGTCACGTCTCTTTAAACATATAAACCTATAGTTTATCCTATGTCTCTCTAAACATAAAAACCTATAGTTTATCCTATGTCTCTCTAAACATATAAACCTATATATTTAGGAGCATAATAAAAAGGAAAGAACTATATAAACACTATGATTACCATATAAATGTTATGATTATCATAATGGACTAACCTACCATTGCTTCGTATCATGGAGTATAATAAACACAACATATTATAAAATATAAATACCAATTATTAATGAATAACCCTACGTAGCATTGAAACCAACCAAGTCCTATTACTAATCATGCGTTTGGAAATTTAAAATGCAGGTATCCATCAAGGTTTGCAATCATATAGAAAAATCATTCCAACGATGATTTTGATTGCCAACAATCATCAATCGTGGACTTTAGATTGAAGGTTATAATTTATCAATTATCAAAAGATCTACGTGGGTGCATGTGGTCCATTCATTGGCGTTATATAATGTTGACTAAACCCTAGTTTTCTTCATTTTGCTTCACCTTCGGCCTCTTGGCCGCTCTGCAACATTTGACCCTGCTGATATGTTAAAAGCTTTGGCTCCTTACGCTGCCCTTGCTCTTTGCGAGCTTGAAAGCTGTGTTGCTCTTGTCCTTCATGAGTTCGAAATACAATACTACGAGGGTTATTTATAAGTTTTATCGCTGTGTTGAAAGCCTCTGTGAAAACTGCCAGTAGTTAGCTTGTCGGAAGGTGACAGTTCAGCTCTTTCATGCACTCTCCGGTGGATTAATCTTTCCAAATGACGTGGCTGTTCTTGCTAGATGGTTGAGTGAAACCAGATGAAAAGAGAAAGTCTGCCATGACAGGGTTTATCCGGTGCCTCCCTTGAGTTGTAGGTTGATTGACAATTTCCCGTCGTCCTGCCATCGAATGGCAGTCTCCTCGCTGGTGAAATCTCATGGCTCTACAACGAGGGTTTTTAAAAAAAAAAGTAATAATCTTAATGTAACTTTCTTTTCCCAGCAAATTTTATCAGTTATTGAATATTCTTTAAGAATGCTAACGCTCGATGGCAAATCTCCCTCGCAGGTGAACTTTCCACATTTCAATGCCTTCTCCCGGGTCCAGGGTTACAGCTCCGTGAATACGGTAAGCCCTGGTCTTCCATGGCTTAACATCTTTGTACGCACTTTAAGGATGGCGTTGGGTTGTTCACAGCCATTCTGTTCTCGTGGTTTTGTGCTGTTTGTTTTTATGTTTTAAGCTATGGGTATAACCCTAGCTCTGTTAAGAATTCTCCGGCTACGGCCGTGAATGTAAACTTTGTTAATGAAGTTAATATGGATATATATTTCTGTACAGCTATGGTTAATAAATAAAACAAGTTGCAGGTATTCCTCTATTTCAAAGTAAAAAGGGGTTAGGGTTTTTACCCCGATTAAAAGAAATGTTGAAACTGTTTCACTCTCTTTTGCATTTATCCATGATGCAGTATTGGAGGAATTAAGTAAATGAATACTTGCACTGTTTTGTTTATTAACCCAGTCGTAAGGAAATTATTAATAATTCTTCCTTTTATTAGATAATTTCCTTGTTAATGAGACATTGATCTCATTAGGTTATGAATTTACCCTTGGTGTATTAATGCATTACCACTTGTTTTAAATCTGTTAATAATAAATAAAATCTAGACTTAAACAGTCTTAATGTAGCGATTATTTTTATAGATATTAATTTTTGTACCATAAAAATGGATGTTTAGGGTTTTAACTTTATTATACAGTTTATAAATAGTACCGTCTCCTGTTTGGATATAATATAGTAATAATATCACTCTTTGATATATCTATATATGTATATAGGTAAAATCCATTACCCTAATAACTAAGCTCATTATGTGAGCAAACCTGTTACTTACCTTTGGTTTTATATGCATCTGCGTTATTTAAATAAATGAAATTGTTTTATAGAGTTGCTGTTAGATTAAAATACATGAGTAAATCTATGGATTGTTTATAATGTAATACCCTGTTAAAAAGTAGGGTTTTGATTTTTTTAATTTCATATCTCTATATAAAATAAATAATGTTTTGTTTTTACTTAGATTATGATGGATATTGTATACTGTACAACAGTGTTATTACAATAATAATTACTAATATTAAAATTAGTAATCTTACTCTTAGTTGAACTAATAGATTCTCTATTTGTTAACTTTAATTGTTTTATAATAAATGGAATACAAAATTATTATTTTTTATTATTTATATTATACCTATTCTATCGATACTAAGCTGTAATTAGCTTACCTCTGTATTTATAAATATTTTTACTTCTGATTTTTCTATAAAAACATAATAATAACATACTTTTATTCAGAGAAAGAATAAAGACTCTAAGTTCTGTACCATTTAGTTTGAGATAACAGGAAATAAATAACGACAATAAAGAACATAAACCTTATGAAAACAAGTTACCTACAGTTACTGAATAGTTAATAGTAGTTTATAATAATAGCTTATTTGCTTGTGTTTATTTCAGTAAAGGAGCTATCCTTAAGCATAGGATGAAACTATAATATGCAGTATGAAATTCTAGATAATCCTTTACTATTTTAAGCTTCACAGTAACGTTAAAAAGTAACAACACACAGTACTAGTAGGAAAATAGCGTATAAGTTTGTAAAAACATTTGTAGTAGCTAAATAGGTATTCGGTTCAGAAGAATACTACTTCTTATCACTGAAATACTGTGCTAGAGTACTATCTGGTAATACCAGATGTGAAAAAACACGGTACTACTAACATTTTTAACTTCTAAGACTCTGAAATACTAACTTAAATAAACTGATAAACATTCAAGCATCCGTTCATATTCAATAACATAAGAAATAAACAGCAGAACCTGTTAAACTGTGGACAACAACAGCAATAGGAGGCCGTTCCTCCCTACCAATTCCTGGAGAGCGCTCAGACAGTGACTTCTCAGGACCCCCGAGCTTGCTCTGGTCCCCTTGGCTTGGAAATAGGTGCAGCAAAACAGATAGAGTCTTCAACTCAGTGTCAACTCAGAACTATCAGTCAGTTCTCTCAGCTCAAATAGCTGTAACCAGAATCAAGTTACTGCAAACATTCACTCAAACACTTCCTTACTGTCTTTCCCTCTTTCCTC
>LPNX011219848.1:106499-122126 GCA_001517045.1 Pseudotsuga menziesii
CCCAATTAGCTTCTTCAGGACTAAGGTGCTTCCATTGCACCTTCAGCTGCCCAATTGTGCGGTTCTGTGGAGTAATCTCCCTCCTCCCGAGGATACAATCCAGTTCCACAAGAACTTCCCCTTTTGGTTCTACCTGTACAACGTTCCAGTCAATCACATGAGTAACATCATGTACATACTTTTCCAGAACAGAAATATGAAAAACATTGTGCACTTTTAAATTAGGTGGTAATGCTAACTGATAAGCAACTTGACCAACTTTAGATAATATTTCAAATGGACCGCAATAACGTGGTGCTAGTTTTGCACAACTCCCCAGTCTTAGGGAGCTCTTCTTTGGTCTTACCTTTATGAACACATGCTCACCCACCTAGAACTCTTTAGGATTTCTTTTCAGATCTGCTTGACTCTTTTGCCGATCCTGGGCAACCTTCAAGTTCTCCTGCACCTGTTTTACAATCTGTTCCATTTCTTTTAATAATTTGGGCCCCAACACTAATCTATCCACTGGATTATTCCAGGAGATTGGAGTGTTACATTTTCGCCCATACAAAATTTCAAAGGGGATGAACTTAGCTGAAGATTGATAACTGTTATTGTATGCAAATTCTGCTAAATGCAAATAATCCTCCCACTTACCAGGCTGATCCTTAACATACATTCTTAACAGATCTTCCAACACTTGGTTAACTCTTTCAGTCTGTCCGTTTGTCTGAGGATGGAAAGAAGTACTGAAATTTAATGTTGTGTTTAGTCCTTTAAACAAGGATTTCCAGAAATCCCCAGTAAATTTAGGATCCCTGTCTGAAATAATAACTTTCGGTACACCATGTAGTCGAAAAATCTGTTTTAAGAAAATGTCTGCTATATTTGCAGCCTTAAAAGTGGTTTTAACAACAATAAAATGTGTTGCTTTACTTAATTTATCCACTACCCCCATAATTGAATCATTCTGATTTTGATTTCTGGGTAATCCAGTAATGAAATCTAAGCTGATTATTTCCCACTTCCAACTAGGAATAGGCAAGGGTTGCAATAACCCAGCTAGATGTTGATGTTCTGTCTTTACTTGTTGACAGTCCAAACATCTAGCTATATACTCAGCTGTTTCAGATTTCATGTTAGGCCAGAAATAATCTTTTCTCAACATAGTGACAGTTTTCTGATAGCCTGGATGTCATGAATAAGGGGTTTTATGCACTTCATCCAGAATCAGCAATTTAATTTTAGACACATTTGGCACATATAATCTGTCCTTAAATAGTAAAAATCCATCTTTATTTAAACTATAACCTTTAGTTAAACTTTCTATGGGTTCTTCCTTAGCTGTAGCTTGTAACTTTTGATAAATTTCATCAAATTTTATACTTTCAGTTAGCTGTTCATTCAAATTAGAATTATAAGTATTGATTGCTGTTGTGAAATTCAATTTTTCATTTCTGCTCAAAGCATCAGCTACTTTATTTTCTTTCCCTTTTATATGTTGAATTTCGAAATTGTATTCGCTTAGGAAGGCTAGCCATCTGGCTTGCCTTGCATTTAAGTTAGGCTGATCTAAAAGGTATTTTAAACCCTTGTTATCAGTCACTAAAGTAAATTTTCTGCCTATTAAGTGGTGTCGCCACATTTTTAAGGCATCCATAACAGCAGCCAGCTCTAAGTCATAAGTAGTGTAATTCTTTTCATGGATCTTTAGCTTCCTAGACTCATAGGCAATGACATGCCCATCCTGAGTCAATACTCCGCCTAGACCATCATTACAAGCATCTGTGCAAACCACGAAATCCTTATTGGGATCCGCTATTCTTAAAATTGGCGCAGTTGTTAATAAAGTTTTTAGTTTCTTAAAGCTTTCTTCGCATTTTATGTTCCAGTCGAACTTCTTGCCTTTCTTTTGCAAAGAAGTGATGGGGTTGGCTATCTTAGAAAAACCTTCTATGAATCTCCGGTAATACCGGTGATCCCCATAAAAGATCTAACATCTGTTACGTCTTTAGGTACTGGCCAATCTTCAATTTACCTGATCTTTTCAGGGTCAACTAAAATCCCTTCCTTAGTCACCACATGACCTAAGTATTGGATTTCATCCCTGAAGAAATCACACTTACTGAACTTCGCATAGAGCTGTTGCTCTCGTAGTTCTTGTAAAACTATCCATAAATGCTCCTTATGTTCCTCTTCATTTTTAGAGTAGATCAAGATGTCATCGATGAATACAACAACAAACTTGTCTAAGTATTTATGCATTATATTGTTCATTATACACATAAAGACAGCTGGGGCATTAGTAAGCCCGAATGGCATTATGACAAATTCGTAATGTCCATATCTCGTCCTGAATGCTGTCTTAAATATGTCTTCTTCCTTTATTCTCACCTGATGATACCCTGATCTCAGGTCTATCTTAGAGAATACCGTAGCTCCGCGTAGCTGATCAAACAGATCGTCTATGCGGGGCAACAGATACTGATTTTTAATTGTCATTTTATTAAGCTGACGGTAATCTATGCAGAGTCGCATAGTCCCGTCCTTCTTTTTAACAAATATTACTGGTGCTCCCCAAGGGGAAACACTAGGTCTAATATATTTCTTATCGATTAGTTATTTTAACTGTGTCTTTAGTTCGTTAAGTTCCAGAATGTTCATACGGTACGGAGCCTTTGAGCTAGGTACAGCACCTGGTACCAACTCTATTGTGAAATCCAGTTCCCTCCGAGGAGGTAATCCTGGGATTTCCTCCAGAAACACATCAATAAATTCATTTAACACAGGAATATTCTCTATTTTTATTTTATATTTTTCAACATTATTTGCCTCATCTGTAATAATTACAGCATAGGCCTTACATCCTTTCCTGACTGCTCTTTTGAGCTGCAAGGCAGAGATCTGCCTAACTACAGTCTTTCTAGGAATTCCTTTGACTATTACAGACTGTACATTATTATTTACACAGGTAAATGTTTTATCAAAACAGTTTAACACTACCCTATGTTGTTCTAACCAGTCCATACCTATAAGTATATCATAAGAACCAAGGGGTAGCACATTTAATTTAACAGCAGTTTTGAAACCATTCGTATCTAAAATACAATCATTAACAAAACAATTTACCTTCCTTTTTGCCCCTGTGGCTAGTTGAACCAACCAAGAGTTATCAAACTTTTCAACATTCAGATGACACTTTTCTACTATCTGTGGTGAAATATAACTTAAGCTAGCACCTGGATCTATCAAAATAGTTACAGAAGTTTTGTTAACCATACCTTCTACTTCCACCATGGAAGTTTGGTATTCAGCTTGCCGATTTTCCAATGCTGCATTAATCCGGGGCATGGTCCTTGCAAAGTCTCCAACTGTCATTTCATCTCGAATTGTGTGAATATTGCTGTTTTGCTTCTTACGATTTGGGCAAACTGACGCATAATGTGGGCCATTACACTCCCAACATTTAACAGGTTCCTTCCTTTCGAAATTTTTTGTAAAATTTTCGTGATTGTTAGAAATCTCCTTACTGCCTTTGAAATTGTTGGAGTTATTTGAAGCACCATTCTTGCTTCCTTGAAAGTTCTTGCCATTAAAATGGTTTCTGTTCTTGCTGTTCTTAAAATTTTTCTGAGGTGTAAACTCCTTTTTCTTGTATTCATCCTGATTACCATTCTTTTTAGCCTTCCAATTGGCTATTCCTTCCTTCTTTTTATTCTGTTCAAAACAGAAATTTGCTTTTCGCATAGCTTCTTCCAGAGTTTTGGGATTGTCATATTCAATTCTATATTTTATATGGTATGGCAAGCAGCTGAGAAACTGCTGTACCTTCGGTTTCTCATCAACTAAGTACGGTACATACCTCAACAGAATTAAAAACTTGCTGTTTAAGTCTTTCATTGTCATGGACCCAAGATTTATATCATAAAACTCCTTGGCCCTTTCTTCATAGTACTGTTCAGATAGGAATTTCTTCTTGAAGCACCTTTTGAATGTACTCCAGTTGACCTCTTTTTCTTTAATCCCTTTAACCCTCTTCAAATCTTGCCACCATATATCGGTCTTCCCTGAAAGGTTATATATGGCCATTCTTTCCTTCAGCTGGTTTGAATAATTATAAATTTGAAAATATTTTCTCATCCCAGATAACCAGGATTCCACCTCTTCTCCTTTTTCCGTCTCTCCATTGAAGGTTGGGGGTTTTATTTTCTTAAATTCCCCATAAATTTCTTCGTAAGGTCTGTACTTTTTCATTTTCTTATTCACCTCTGCTTCGCTACTATCACTGGTAGAATAATAGCTTCGCTGTTCCTTAAGGCCTTCAGATGAGGAACTGCTATCAGATTTAGCTAGTTTCATCTTTTTGGACGTTTTCTGTTGACTAGCTTCTTCAGATTCAGCCCTTCTGTTTCTTCCTTCTGTCTGAAATATTTCTATCAAAATCTAATTTAACTCCTCTTGGGTTTTTATAATCCTTTCATTGTCCTTTTTAACTGACTCTAATTCAGTCTTTAGACCTTTTATGGTCTGCATCAGTTCTGAGGAGTGAACAGTTACCTCCTCCTTCTCAGGTCCTCTGGACATTTGTCTGTTTTCAGTATTAGGAGATTCTTCTGTAGCATATGCTCCTAAATTCTCCATTCCTGCCTGTTAGATTCAGAAAGAAGAAAAAAATAGTTTTCTGTTTTACACATAAAACAAATTACAGATTAGTATAGTATTTTACTATTATGCGGAAAGTAATTGACCCACATCAAGGCCTAGTGTTTGAACCATGCTATGATACCACATGTCAAAACCCCAAATTTTCGAAAAATTTAAAACTTTTTAAAATAACATAATATCTCATTAAGCAGTTGTTAACTGGATGATTAGTTTATGCTATTTAAATTGTGACTGAAATAGTTATTTTAATACTCTGTACTTTGAAGAACATTTTCTTTGCAGCTAAAGACTATTTTCTGTTTGCAACATAAGGTGGTTTGTCGTAGAGGGCTTGGGATTACTTAGATTTCGAGCTAATGCAGCCGTTTTCTTTCATTACAGATATATAGGTAAGAAGTATGGTTCGAAGCTAACAAGTCTTTAAAGTTACAGTTCAGTTTTTTGCATACAATTTGCTTCGTAAAGATTTTATATGATAAACAGAAAAGTCATACATCTCAAGGTAAAAGAATCTTGTTATTTTTACATGCAAAAGAAGAGGACTAAACCATACAGGTTCACAAGGTTAGATTGACTTATATGTACGAAAACTTTCAATGTTCACTCTTCAGATAAGTGTGAGAACTCATGTATTAAATCATTATCTATCAGCTTATTATGGCATAAGGATTACAATGTTGTAGGTTTATTTATTTTAGTTAAAAGTTATAGTATTAACATTTTAATCTTAGCTTGCATACTATTCATATTTTCAATTTATAAGGACTAGTCCTTAAATTTCCTTACTGAAGAATCTAGGATTTAAGATCTGAACAAGTGTTCCATTTGCAGATTGAAAGCCTACCCTTCTTTATAATCACTTTAGAAGTAACCTTGGGTTGGAGATCCAAAGTTGTTAGAAATTAAATCTAAAATCATTGACTTTAATTCTTTTACAGTAAGTCAAGACTAGGTTAACCATGAGAAGATAGAAATAGCAATCCAGTTCTAATCTACCTTACTTATGGAGTTTCTTGCCAATTCTGAGTTAGAAGGAATAAAATATAATCAAGCTGTCACTCTAAAGAATGTTTATGATTATTACCTAAGATGAGTTATCTCTACTCATAAGCCTCTACTTATAATTCAAGACAACCAAATCGAAAGGTGTATAAACTAATAGAAACACCATTCAATTATATATATTTTCATACATTAGAGTAGACAAGTTATAATTTTCTTTTTGAAATCTATAATAGTTGGCATCATGATTACAACCATGACCACTAAAAAATTATCATAAAGTATTTATCTCATGTCTCTTTAAACATATAAACCTATAGTTTATCATGTCTCTTTAAACATATAAACCTATAGTTTATTCTATGTCTCTCTAAACATATAAACCTATATATTTAGGAGCATAATAAAAAGGAAAGAACTATATAAACACTATGATTACCATATAAATGTTATGATTATCATAATGGACTAACCTACCATTGCTTCGTATCATGGAGTATAATAAACACAACATATTATAAAATATAAATACCAAGTATTAATGAATAACCCTACGTAGCATTGAAACCAACCAAGTCCTATTACTAATCATGCGTTTGGCAATTTAAAATGCAGGTATGCATCAAGGTTTGCAATCATATAGTAAAATCATTCCAACTATGATTTTGATTGCCAACAATCATCAATCGTGGACTTTAGAGTGAAGGTTATAATTTATCAAGTATCAAAAGAGCTACGTGGGTGCATGCGGTCCATTCGTTGGCGTTATATAATGTTGAATGAACCCTAGTTTTCTTCATTTTGATTCACCTTCGGCCTCTTGGCCGCTCTGCAACATTCGACCCTGCTGATATGTTAAAAGCTTTGGCTCCTTACGATGCCCTTGCTATTTGCGAGCTTGAAAGCTGTGTTGCTCTTGTCCTTCATGAGTTCGAAATACAATACTGCGAGGGTTATTTATAAGTTTTATCACTGTGTTGAAAGCCTCTTCGAAAACTGCCAGTAGTTAGCTTGTCGGAAGGTGACAGTTCAGCTCTTTTATGCACTCTCCGGTGGATTAATCTTTCCAAACGACGTGGCTGTTCTTCCTAGCTGGTTGAGTGAAACCGGATGAAAAGAGAAAGTCTGCCATGACAGGGTTTATTCGGTGCCTCCCTTGAGTTGTAGGTTGATTGACAATTTCCCGTCGTCCTGCCATCGAATGGCAGTCTCCTCGCTAGTGAAATCTCACGGCTCTACAACGAGGGTTTTAAAAAAAAAAAGTAATAATATTAATGTAACTTTCTTTTCCCAGCAAAGTTTATTAGTTATTGAATATTCTTTAAGAATGCTAATGCTTGATGGCAAATCTCCCTCGCAGGTGAACTTTCCACATTTCAATGCCTTCTCCCGGGTCTAGGGTTACAGCTCCATGAATACGATAAGCCCTGGTCTTCCATGGCTTAACATATTTGTATGCACTTTAAGGATGGTGTTGGGTTGTTCACAGCCATTCTGTTCTCGTGGTTTTGAGCTGTTTGTTTTTTATGTTTTAAGCTATGGGTATAACCCTAGCTCTATTAAGAATTCTCCGGCTACGGCTGTGAATGTAAACTTTGTTAATGAAGTTAATATGGATATATGTTTCTGTACATCTATGATTAATAAATAAAACAAGTTGCAGGTATTCCTCTATTTTAAAGTAAAAAGGGGTTAGGGTTTTTAACCCGAGTAAAAGAAATGTTGAAACTGTTTCACTCTCTTTTGCATTTATCCATGATGCAGTATTGGAGGAATTAATTAAATGAATACTTGCACTGTTTTGTTTATTAACCCAGTCGTAAGGAAATTATTAATAATTCTTCGTTTTATTAGATAATTTCCTTGTTAATGAGACATTGATCTCATTAGGTTATGAATTTACCCTCGGTGTATTAATGCATTACCACTTGTTTTAAATATGTTAATAATAAATAAAATCTAGACTTAAACAGTCTTAATGTAGCGTTTATTTTTATAGATATTAGTTTTTGTACCATAAAAATGGATGTTTAGGGTTTTAACTTTATTATACAGTTTATAAATAGTACCGTCTCCTGTTTGGATATAATATAGTAATAATATCACTCTTTGATATATCTATATATGTATATAGGTAAAATCCATTACCCTAATAACTAAGCTCATTATGTGAGCAAACCTGTTACTTACCTTTGGTTTTATATGCATCTGCGTTATTTAAATAAATGAAATTGTTTTATAGAGTTGCTGTTAGATTAAAATACATGAGTAAATCTATGGATTGTTTATAATGTAATACCCTGTTAAAAAGTAGGGTTTTGATTTTTTTAATTTCATATCTCTGTATAAAATAAATAATGTTTTTCTTTTACTTAGATTATGATGGATATTGTATACTGTACAACAGTGTTATTACAATAATAATTACTAATATTAAAATTAGTAATCTTACTCTTAGTTGAACTAATAGATTCTCTATTTGTTAACTTTAATTGTTTTATAATAAATGGAATACAAAATTATTATTTTTAATTCTTTATATTATACCTATTCTATCGATACTAAGCTGTAATTAGCTTACCTCTGTATTTATAAATATTTTTACTTGTGATTTTTCTATAAAAACATAATAATAACATACTTTTATTCAGAGAAAGAATAAAGACTCTAAGTTCTGTACCATTTAGTTTGAGATAACAGGAAATAAATAACAACAGTAAAGAACATAAACATTACGAAAACAAGTTACCTACAGTTACTGAATAGTTAACAGTAGTTTATAATAATAGCTTATTTTCTTGTGTTTATTTCAGTAAAGGAGCTATCCTTAAGAATATGATGAAACTATAATATGCAGTATGAAATTCTAGATAATCCTTTACTATTTTAAGCTTCACAGTAACGTTAAAAAGTAACAACACACAGTACTAGTAGGAAAATAGCGTATAAGTTTGTAAAAACATTTGTAGTAGCTAAATAGGTATTCGGTTCAGAAGAATACTACTTCTTATCACCGAAATACTGTGCTAGAGTACTATCTGGTAATACCAGATGTGGAAAAACACAGTACTATCAACATTTTTAACTTCTAATACTCTGAAATACTAACTTAAATAAACTAATAAACATTCAAGCATCCATTCATATTCAATAACATTAGAAATAAACAGCATAACCTGTTAAACTGTGGACAACAACAGCAATAGGAGGCCGTTCCTCCCTACCAATTCCTAGAGAGCGCTCAGACAGCGACTTCTCAGGACCCCCGAGCTTGCTCTTGTCCCCTTGGCTTGGAACTAGGTGCAGCAAAACAAACACAGTCTTCAACTCAGTATCAACTCAGAACTATCAGTCAGTTCTCTCAGCTCAAATAGCTGTAACCAGAATCAAGTTACTGCAAACATTCACTCAAACAATTCCTTACTGTCTTTCCCTCTTTCCTCAAATGAAATTCCTGAATAACATTCAGCTGAATGAATTCTTTCTGGAATAAAAACTGAGCAGCCTGAGCTCTCTTCATTGAGTACTTTTAAAGATTGCCTAGGTCTTAGTTGGGTTAACTGTCATTTAATGAGCCACCTGCTCACATTCCACTTGCTTGGGGAATCATGACCCCAAATATAGGGAAGGTTCCACCTGCAACTTAGGAAGTGTTTGAGGATGCTGCCACTTGTCTTTTGCCTTTCCACCTAGTTCCATCCACCAGTTTGACCAGTAACCTCTTTTTAACAGCTCTCCCATGCTATTGTCTCCACAATTTATTTATTATTAATAAAGTATTCTGAATTACACTCCATAACTATTGACTCTGCTGAGTCATCAATCCCTACTTAGGATTAGATTTAACATAATGTCTCAAAATATAATAAAGCAATTTACATAATTTTACAAAATTGGGGTATGTGACATACACACCCCCTTAAAATGCAACATCGTCCTCGATGTTACTTATTCTTCTTGCTCAGGAACTTCTTGGAATAGATGTGGGTATGCTTCCCACATCTTACTTTCCATTTCCTAAGTAGCTTCTTCAGGACTAAGGTGCTTCCATTGCACCTTCAGCTGCCCAATTGTGCGGTTCCGCAGAGTAATCTCCCTCCTCCCGAGGATACAATCCGGTTCCACCAGAACTTCCCCTTCTGGTTCTACCTGTACAACGTTCCAGTCAATCACATGAGTAGCATCATGTACATACTTTTCCAGAACAGAAATATGAAAAACATTGTGCACTTTTAAATTAGGTGGTAATGCTAACTGATAAGCAACTTGACCAACTTTAGATAATATTTCAAATGGACCGCAATAACGTGGTGCTAGTTTTGCACAACTCCCCAGTCTTAGGGAGCTCTTCTTTGGTCTTACCTTTATGAACACATGCTCACCCACCTAGAACTCTTTAGGATTTCTTTTCAGATCTGCTTGACTCTTTTGCCGATCCTGGGCAACCTTCAAGTTCTCCTGCACCTGTTTTACAATCTGTTCCATTTCTTTTAATAATTTGGGCCCCAACACTAATCTATCCACTGGATTATTCCAGGAGATTGGAGTGTTACATTTTCGCCCATACAAAATTTCAAAGGGGATGAACTTAGCTGAAGATTGATAACTGTTATTGTATGCAAATTCTGCTAAATGCAAATAATCCTCCCACTTACCAGGCTGATCCTTAACATACATTCTTAACAGATCTTCCAACACTTGGTTAACTCTTTCAGTCTGTCCGTCTGTCTGAGGATGGAAAGAAGTACTGAAATTTAATGTTGTGTTTAGTCCTTTAACAAGGATTTCCAGAAATTCCCAGTAAATTTAGGATCGCTGTATGAAATAATAACTTTCGGTACACCATGTAGTCGAAAAATCTGTTTTAAGAAAATGTCTGCTATATTTGCAGCCTTAAAAGTGGTTTTAACAGCAATAAAATTTGCTGCTTTACTTAATTTATCCACTACCACCATAATTGAATCATTCTGATTTTGATTTCTGGGTAATCCAGTAATGAAATCTAAGTTGATTATTTCCCACTTCCAACTAGGAATAGGCAAGGGTTGCAATAACCCAGCTGGATGTTGATGTTCTGTCTTTACTTGTTGACAGTCCAAACATCTAGCTATATACTCAGCTGTTTCAGATTTCATGTTAGGCCAGAAATAATCTTTTCTCAACTTAGTGACAGTTTTCTGATAGCCTGGATGTCCTGAATAAGGGGTTTTATGCACTTCATCCAGAATCAGCAATTTAATTTTAGACACATTTGGCACATATAATCTGTCCTTAAATAGTAAAAATCCATCTTTATTTAAACTATAACCTTTAGTTAAACTTTCTATGGGTTCTTCCTTAGCTGTAGCTTGTAACTTTTGATAAATTTCATCAAATTTTATACTTTCAGTTAGCTGTTCATTCAAATCAGAATTATAAGTACTGATTGCTGTTGTGAAATTCAATTTTGCATTTCTGCTCAAAGCATCAGCTACTTTATTTTCTTTCCCTTTTATATGTTCAATTTCGAAATCGTATTTGCTTAGGAAGGCTAGCCATCTGGCTTTCCTTGCATTTAAGTTAGGCTGATCTAAAAGGTATTTTAAACCCTTGTTATCAGTCACTAAAGTAAATTTTCTGCCTATTAAGTGGTGTTTCCACATTTTTAAGGCATGAATAACAACAGCCAGCTCTAAGTCATAAGTAGCGTAATTCTTTTCATGGATCTTTAGCTTTCTAGACTCATAGGAAATGACATGCCCATCCTGAGTCAATACTCCGCCTAGACTGTCATTACAAGCATCTGTGCAAACCACGAAATCCTTATTGGGATCCGCTATTCTTAAAATTGGCGCAGTTGTTAATAAAGTTTTTAGTTTCTTAAATCTTTCTTCGCATTTTACGTTCCAGTCGAACTTCTTGCCTTTCTTTTGCAAAGAAGTGATGGGGTTGGATATCTTAGAAAAACCTTCTATGAATCTCCGGTAATAACCGGTGATCCCCATAAAAGATCTAACATCTGTTACGTCTTTAGGTACTGGCCAATATTAAATTGCCCTGATCTTTTCAGGGTCAACTGAAATCGCTTCCTTAGTCACCACGTGACCTAAGTATTGGATTTCATCCCTGAAGAAATCACACTTACTGAACTTCGCATAGAGCTGTTGCTCTCGTAGTTCTTGTAAAACTATCCGTAAATGCTCCTTATGTTCCTCTTCATTTTTAGAGTAGATCAAGATGTCATCGATGAATACAACAACAAACTTGTCTAAGTATTTATGCATTATATTTTTCATTAGACACATAAAGATGGCTGGGGCATTAGTAAGCCCGAATGGCATTACGACAAATTCGTAATGTCCATATCTCGTCCTGAATGTTGTCTTAAATATGTCTTCTTCCTTTATTCTCACCTAATGATAGCCTGATCTCAGGTCTATCTTAGAGAATACCGTAGCTCCACGCAGCTGATCAAACAGATCGTCTATGCGGGGCAACGGATACCGATTTTTAATTGTCATTTTATTAAGCTGACGGTAATCTATGCAGAGTTGCATAGTCCCATCCTTCTTTTTAACAAATATTACTGGTGCTCCCCAAGGGGAAACACTAGGTCTAATATATTTCTTATCGATTAGTTCTTTTAACTGTGTCTTTAATTCGTTAAGTTCCAGAATGTTCATACGGTACGGATCCTTTGAGCTAGGTACAACACCTGGTACCAGCTCTATTGTGAAATCCAGTTCCCTCCGAGGAGGTAATCCTGGGATTTCCTCCGGAAACACATCAATAAATTCATTTAACACAGGAATATTCTCTATTTTTATTTTATCTTTTTCAACATTATTTGCCTCATCTGTAATAATTACAGCATAGGCCCTACATCCTTTCCTGACTGCTCTTTTGAGCTGCAAGGCAGAGATCTGCCTAACTACAGTTTTTCTAGGAATTCCTTTGACTATTACAGACTGTTCATTATTATTTACACAGGTAAATGTTTTATCAAAACAGTTTAACA
Source organism: Pseudotsuga menziesii (assembly GCA_001517045.1). Lineage (NCBI taxonomy): Eukaryota > Viridiplantae > Streptophyta > Pinopsida > Pinales > Pinaceae > Pseudotsuga > Pseudotsuga menziesii. The sequence continues at coordinate 119,146 of LPNX011219848.1, forward strand.
CTACCCTATGTTGTTCTAACCAGTCCATACCTATAAATATATCATAAGAACCAAGGGGTAGCACATTTAATTTAACAGCAATTTTAAAACCATTCATATCTAAAATACAATCATTAACATAACAATTTACCTTCCTTTTTGCCCCTATGGCTAGTTGAACCAGCCAAGAGTTATCAAACTTTTCAACATTCAGATGACACTTTTCTACTATCTGTGGTGAAATATAACTTAAGCTAGCACCTGGATCTATCAAAATAGTTACAGAAGTTTTGTTAACCATACCTTCTACTTCCACCATGGAAGTTTGGTATTCATCTTGCCGATTTTCCAATGCTGCATTAATCCGGGGCATGGTCCTTGCAAAGTCTCCAACTGTCATTTCATCTTGAATTGTGTGAATATTGCTGTTTGGCTTCTTACGGTTTGGGCAAACTGATGCATAATGTGGGCCATTACACTCCCAACATTTAACAGGTTCCTTCCTTTCGAAATTTTTTGTAAAATTTCCGTGATTGTTAGAAATCTCCTTACTGCCTTTGAAATTGTTGGAGTTATTTGAAGCACCATTCTTCCTTCCTTGAAAGTTCTTGCCATTAAAATGGTTTCTGTTCTTGCTGTTCTTAAAATTTTTCTGAGGTGTAAACTCCTTTTTCTTGTATTTAGCCTGACTACCATTCTTTTTAGCCTTCCAATTGGCTATTCCTTCCTTCTTTTTATTCTGTTCAAAACAGAAATTTGCTTTTCGCATAGCTTCTTCTAGAGTTTTGGGATTGTCATATTCAATTCTATCTTTTATATGGTATGGCAAGCAGCTGAGAAACCGCTGTACCTTCGGTTTCTCATCAACTAAGTACGGCACATACCTCAACAGACTTAAAAACTTGATGTTTAAGTCTTTCATTGTCATGGACCCAAGCTTTAACTCATAAAACTCCTTGGCCCTTTCTTCATAGTACTGTTCAGATAGGAATTTCTTCTTGAAGTACCTTTTGAATGTACTCCAGTTGACCTCTTTTTCTTTAATCGCTTTAACCCTCTTCAAATCTTGCCACCATATATCTGCCTTCCCTGAAAGGTTATATATGGCCATTCTCGCCTTTAGCTGGTTTGAATAATTATAAATTTGAAAATATTTTCTCATCCCGGATAACCAGGATTTCGCCTCTTCTCCTTTTTCCATCTCTCCATTGAAGGTTGGGGGTTTTATTTTCTTAAATTCCCCAGAAATTTCTTCGTAAGGTCTGTACTTTTTATTTTTCTTATTCACCTCTGCTTCGCTACTATCACTGGTAGAATAATAGCTTCGTTGTTCCTTAAGGCCTTCAGATGAGGAACTGCTATCAGATTTAGCTAGTTTCATCTTTTTGGATGTTTTTTGTTGACTAGCTTCTTCAGATTCAGCCCTTCTGTTTCTTCCTTCTGTCTGAAATCTTTTTATCAAAATCTGATTTAACTCCTCTTGGGTTTTTATAATCCTTTCGTTGTCCTTTTTAACTGACTCTAATTCAGTCTTCAGACCTTTTATGGTCTGCATCAGTTCTGAGGAGTGAACAGTTACCTCCTCTTTCTCAGGTCCTTTGGACATTTGTCTGTTTTCAGTATTAGGAGATTCTTCTGTAGCATATGCTCCTAAATTCTCCATTCCTTCCTGTTAGATTCAGAAAGAAGAAAAAAATAGTTTTATGTTTTACAGATAAAACAAATTACAGATTAGTATAGTATTTTACTGTTATGCGGAAAGTAATTGAGCCACATCAAGGCCTAGTGTTTGAACCATGCTCTGATACCACATGTCAAAACCCCAAATTTTCGAAAAATTTAAAACTTTTTAAAATAACATAAAATCTCATTAAGTAGTTGTTAACTGGATGATTAGTTTATGCTATTTAAATTGTGACTGAAATAGTTATTTTAATACTCTGTACTTTGAAGAACATTTTCTTTGCAGCTAAAGACTATTTTCTGTTTGCGACATAAGGTGGTTTGTCGTAGAGGGCTTGGGCTTACTTAGCTTTCGAGCTAATGCAGCCGTTTTCTTTCATTACAGATATAGAGGTAAGAAGTATGGTTCGAAGCTAGTAAGTCTTTAAAGTTATAGTTCAGTTTTCTGCATACAATTTGCTTCGTAAAGATTTTATATGCTAAACAGAAAAGTCATACATCTCAAGGTAAAATAATCTTGTTATTTTTACATGCAAATGAAGAGGACTAAACCATAAAGGTTCACAAGGTTAGATTGACTTATATGTACGAAAACTTTCAATGTTCACTCTTTAGATAAGTGTGAGAACTCATGTATTAAATCATTATCTATTAGCTTATTATGGCATAAGGATTACAATGTTGTAGGTTTATTTCTTTTAGTTAAAATTTATAGTATTAACATTTTAAGCTTAGCTTGCATACTGTTCAGATTTTCAATTTATAAGGACTAGTCCTTAAATTTCCTTACTGAAGAATCTAGGATTTAAGATCTGAACAAGTGTTCCATTTGCAGATTGAAAGCCTACCCTTCTTTATAATCACTTTATAAGTAACCTTGGGTTGGAGATCCAAAGTTGTTAGAAATTAAATCTAAACTCATTGACTTTAATTCTTTTACAGTAAGTCAAGACTAGGTTAACCATGAGAAGATAGAAATAGCAATCCAGTTCTAATCTACCTTACTTATGGAGTTTCTTGCCAATTCTGAGTTAGAAGGAATGAAATATAATCAAGCTGTCACTCTAAATAATGTTTATGATTACTACCTAAGATGATTTATCTCTACTCATAAGCCTCTACTTATAATTCAAGACAACCAAATCGAAAGGTGTATAAACTAATAGAAACACCATTCAATTATATATATTTTCATACATTAGAGTAGACAAGTTATAATTTTCTTTTGGAAATCTATAATAGTTGGCATCATGATTACAACCATGACCACTAAACAATTATCATAAAGTATTTATCTCATGTCTCTTTAAACATATAAA
>LPNX011219848.1:122279-171488 GCA_001517045.1 Pseudotsuga menziesii
GAAAGAACTATATGAACACTATGATTACCATATAAATGTTATGATTATCATAATGGACTAACCTACCATTGCTTCGTATCATGGAGTATAATAAACACAACATATTATAAAATATAAATACCAAGTATTAATGAATAACCCTACGTAGCATTGAAACCAACAAAGTCCTATTACTAATCATGCATTTGGAAATTTAAAATGCACGTATGCATCAAGGTTTGCAATCATATAGTAAAATCATTCCAACAATGATTTTGATTGCCAACAATCATCAATCGTGGACTTTAGAGTGAAGGTTATAATTTATCAATTATCAAAAGAGCTACGTGGGTGCATGCGGTCCATTCGTTGGCGTTATATAATGTTGACTGAACCCTAGTTTTCTTCATTTTGCTTCACCTTCGGCCTCTTGGCCGCTCTGCAACATTCGACCCTGCTGATATGTTAAAAGCTTTGGCTCCTTTCGCTGCCCTTGCTCTTTGCGAGCTTGAAAGCTGTGTTGCTCTTGTCCTTCATGAGTTCGAAATACAATACTGAGAGGGTTATTTATAAGTTTTATCGCTGTGTTGAAATCCTCTGTGAAAACTGCCAGTAGTTAGCTTGTCAGAAGGTAAAAGTTCAGCTCTTTTATGCACTCTCCGGTGGATTAATCTTTCCAAACGACGTGGCTGTTCTTCCTAGCTGGTTGAGTGAAACCGGATGAAAAGAGAAAGTCTGCCATGACAGGGTTTATCCGATGCCTCTCTTGAGCTCTAGGTTGATTGAAAATTTCCCGTCGTCCTGCCATCGAATGGCAGTCTCCTCGCTGGTGAAATATCACGGCTCTACAATGAGGGTTTTAAAAAAAAAAAAGTAATAATCTTAATGTAACTTTCTTTTCCCAGAAAAGTTTATCAGTTATTGAATATTCTTTAAGAATGCTAACGATCGATGGCAAATCTCCCTCGCAGGTGAAATTTCCACATTTCAATGCCTTCTCCCGGGTCCAGGGTTACAGCTCCGTGAATACGGTAAGCCCTGGTCTTCCATGGCTTAACATCTTTGTATGCACTTTAAGAATGGCGTTGGGTTGTTCACAGCCATTCTGTTCTCGTGGTTTTGAGCTGTTTGTTTTTATGTTTTAAGCTATGGGTATAACCCTAGCTCTGTTAAGAATTCTCTGGCTACGGCCGTGAATGTAAACTTTGTTAATGAAGTTAATATGGATATATATTTTTGTACAGCTATGGTTAATAAATAAAATAAGTTGCAGGTATTCCTCTGTTTTAAAGTAAAAAGGGGTTAGGGTTTTTACCCCGATTAAAAGAAATGCTGAAACTGTTTCACTCTCTTTTGCATTTATCCATGATGCAGTATTGGAGGAATTAAGTAAATGAATACTTGCACTGTTTTGTTTATTAACCCAGTCGTAAGGAAATTATTAATAATTCTTCTTTTTATTAGATAATTTCCTTGTTAATGAGACATTGATCTCATTAGGTTATGAATTTACCCTCGGTGTATTAATGCATTACCACTTGTTTTAAATCTGTTAATAATAAATAAAATCTAGACTTAAACAGTCTTAATGTAGCGTTTATTTTTATAGATATTAATTTTTGTACCATAAAAATGGATGTTTAGGGTTTTAACTTTATTATACAGTTTATAAATAGTACCGTCTCCTGTTTGGAAATAATATAGTAATAATATCACTCTTTGATATATATGTATATAGGTAAAATCCATTACCCTAATAACTAAGCTCATTATGTGAGCAAACCTGTTACTTACCTTTGGTTTTATATGCATCTGAGTTATTTAAATAAATGAAATTGTTTTATAGAGTTGTTGTTAGATTAAAATACATGAGTTAATCTATGGATTGTTTATAATGTAATACCCTGTTAAAAAGTAGGGTTTGATTTTTAATTTCATATCTCTGTATAAAATAAATAATGTTTTTTTTTTACTTAGATTATGATGGATATTGTATACTGTACAACAGTGTTATTACAATAATAATTACTAATATTAAAATTAGTAATCTTACTCTTAGTTGAACTAATAGATTCTCTATTTGTTAACTTTAATTGTTTTATAATAAATGGAATACAAAATTATTATTTTGAATTCTTTATATTATACCTATTCTATCGATACTACGCTGTAATTAGCTTACATCTGTATTTATAAATATTTTTACTTGTGATTTTTCTATAAAAACATAGTAATAACATACTTTTATTCAGAGAAAGAATAAAGACTCTAAGTTCTATACCATTTAGTTTGAGATAACAGGAAATAAATAACGACAATAAAGAACATAAACATTATGAAAACAAGTTACCTACAGTTACTGAATAGTTAACAGTAGTTTATAATAATAGCTTATTTGCTTGTGTTTATTTCAGTAAAGGAGCTATCCTTAAGCATAGGATGAAACTATAATATGCAGTATGAAATTCTAGATAATCCTTTACTATTTTAAGCTTCACAGTAACATTAAAAAGTAACAACACACAGTACTAGTAGGAAAATAGCGTATAAGTTTGTAAAAACATTTGTAGTAGCTAAATATGTATTCGGTTCAGAAGAATACTACTTCTTATCACCGAACTACTGTGCTAGAGTACTATCTGGTAATACCAGATGTGGAAAAACACAGTACTACTAACATTTTTAATTTCTAATACTCTGAAATACTAACTTAAATAAACTGATAAACATTCAAGCATCCATTCATATTCAATAACATAAGAAATAAACAGCAGAACCTGTTAAACTGTGGACAACAACAGCAATAGGAGGTCGTTCCTCCCTACCAATTCCTAGAGAGCGCTCAGACAGCAACTTCTCAGGACCCCCGAGCTTGCTCTTGTCCCCTTGGCTTGGAACTAGGTGCAGCAAAACAGATACAGTCTTCAACTCAGAACTATCAGTCAGTTCTCTCAGCTCAAATAGTTGTAACCAGAATCAAGTTACTGCAAACATTCACTCAAACAATTCCTTACTGTCTTTCCCTCTTTCCTCAAATGAAATTCCTGAATAACATTCAGCTGAATGAATTCTTTCTGGAATAAAAATTGAGCAGCCTGAGCTCTCTTCATTGAGTAATTTTAAAGATTGCCTAGGTCTTAGTTGGGTTAGCTGTCATTTAATGAGCCACCTGCTCACATTCCACTTTCTTGGGGAATCATGACCCCAAACATAGGGAAGTTGCCACCTGCAACTTAGGAAGTGTTTGAGGATGCTGCCACTTGTCTTTTGCCTCTCCACCTAGTTCCATCCACCAGTTTGACCAGTAACCTCTTTTTAACAGCTCTCCCATGCTGTTGTCTCTACAATTTATTTATTATTAATAAAATATTCTGAATTACACTCCATAACTGTTGACTCTGCTGAGTCATCAATCCCTACTTAGGATTAAGTTTAACATAATGTCTCAAAATATAATAAAACAATTTACATAATTTTACAAAATTGGGGTATGTGACAGCTATGGCACTCTGCTTCTTGCTTGAATAGCTAATTGGTCCTTCTAAAAGAATTAACACATATCTTAATGTTGACTTTCGATCTGTGTCATCACCTGCCCAATCACTGTCAATAAACCCAATCAAATCAAGATCATATTTTGCTTTGTAGAAGATCCCATGTGTTCTTGTTCCTTGAAGAAAGTTTAGGATCCTTTTGGCTACTCTCCAGTGGATATCATGAGGCTGATCCATGTATCTTGAAGCCACAAAAACTGCATAATATAGATCAGGTCGAGTGTGTGTAAGATAAAGCAAACACCCAATCAACTACCTATACAGTGTATTAATTACCATAGGAGAAGAACCTCCTTCTTCAAGCTTAACTCCTGATAGGAAAGGAGTCTTGCTTGGCTTGCAATATTTCATGTTCAACTTGTTTAGAAAATCTAAGGCATACTTGGACTGATGTACTTTGATTCCATGTTGGGATTGAGCAATTTCAAGACCCAAGAATTGGCTCAACAATCCCAAATCTGTCATAGAAAATGCATGGTTCATTGCATCCTCCAAGGAGGAAATCTATTTCTTTGAACTTCTTGTAATAACAAGGTCATCCACATATAAGAAAATAATCATCAAAGAACCATGAATCAGCTTCATATAGACATTAGTATCAGACTTGCATCAAACAAAATTCAATGACAACAGAAAGCCATCAATCTTAGCATACCAAGCCCTGGGGGCTTGCTTGAGCCCATACAACGATTTCTTTAACCTACACACTAAAGATGGATTACAAACAAACCCTTCAGGTTGCTGCATGTAAATCTCTTTAGTGATATCTCCATTTAGGTAATCACACTTCACATCCATTTGATGTAACTCCCACTGCTTCAAAGCTACAGCAACTCAAGCTAGCCTTATGGAGTCCATCTTTGCCATTGGTGCAAATGTTTCATTGCAGTCAATACCATGTACTTGTGAGTATCCCTTATCGACCAATATTTTCTTATATTTGAAAGGTGAACCATCAGCAAAAAACCTAGTATTGAAAACCCACTTAAATTGAACTAGCTTCCTCCTTGGTGGAAGATCAAATAGTTCCCAAGTGTTGTTCTTCTAGAGTGAGATGAATTCTTCATTCATGGATGGTTTCCATCTTGGATCATGTGATTCATCTTCATATTTTTATGGATCTGATTCAACCATCGGATAGCACTTCTCAGCAAATAGATGATCTTTCACACAAAGGGCACTCTCAAACTGAGATCTAGTCCTCCTATTGTCACTAGGATTTCCAGCTATTTCCCCAGCTGCATGAATGGTATTTGTTACCCATTTTGGTCTTGTAGGACTGTCAAGATCTACAATCAAATCATCATTATCAGACATATCAGAATCAGCAAACTCATTAGTCTCTACACCTACAATCAATGGATTTGGTGGTGAAGAAGACTCTCCAACTTCAACTACTACTGAAGGCTCTTCTTGGAATTGAACACTTCTTTCAATGAAATATTTGTTAGTGCTCAAGTTGATCAGATTTTACCCTTTTGAATATTCAAAATACCCAACAAATAGGCACTCTTGGCTTTGGGTCTGCAAAGCCTTTCTTTTTTTAGTTGGAATTCTAGCCCAAGCCTTTGAGCCAAAAATCCTGAAATGGGTCACATTTGGCTTGTGCCCACTCCAATATTCAAAAGGAGTCATACCATCAAGATGCTTATGAGGCACCCTATTCTATATGTATGATGCACAGTTTATATCCTTAACCCAAAACTTTGGTGGCAAAGTCTTAGCCTCCATCATGCAAGTTGCCATCTCCTTCAGTGACCTGTTCTTTCTCTCGGCAACACCATTTTGCTGTGGTGTGTAAGGGATCAAATGTTTCATCTGAATACCTGCATCTTTATAATACTGAATGAACTCATACTTGACAACTCACCACCATTGTCATACCTGAGGATCTTTTTTTTCGTCTCAGACTAGTTTTCAACCAAGGATTTAAAGACTTTGAAGAGGTCAAAAGCTTCAGACTTATGCTTTAGGAAGTGAACCCAACAATACCTGGAAAATTTATCCATGAAGGTCAGTGCATATTTGGCTTGAATCATGGACATATGAGTAAATGGACCAGCAATGTCACTGTGGATCAAATCAAGAGGTGTAGAGGTTCTCTCATGACTAGCTCTCTCATATTTGTGCTTTGGGTGTTTTCCTAGGATACAACCTTGACAGACTCCCTTAGAAAACTTGATCTTTGGTAACCCTATGACCGTATCTTTTTGACTCAAATCAGAAAGATACTTGTAGTTAAGATGGCCAAATATTTCATGCCAAAGATTGCTTGCCTCATTAGCATGAATTAGAAGAGCAGAGGGGTTTGAGTAGGGTAGAAAATGGGAAAACATGTATACCTTGGAAGTGTGATCAACAACACATTTTGCTATGACTTTACCATTTGAAATCTTATCGGATTTCAACATCATCAGGGTAGAAGATGACATTCTTTGGAGATTGAGTGTGAGTCATTTGATACACTAACAAGAGATTAGAGGAAATAACTAGAACATACAACACGTTATTCAACTTACCATGGTCAGGATCAATCCTTCCCTTCCCCAAACTATCAGCGAGAGAGTAATCTCAGAAAACTATTGGTTGACCTTTTGACATGCCAAGAGAGAAGAATGCCTGTTTTGCTGAAAAAATATGTCTAGAAACTCCAAAGTCTATGATGAAGATAGGTGAGCTTGATGTGCCAGCATCGAAGGCATGTACACTCTCTCTGTCCTCTGAATTTGATCCTCCTTCCCTATTCTTTGTGCAATCAGGAAGGGAGATGTTATTCTTTTCTAGGAGTTGGGTCAACATGTCAATTTGATTCTTCATACAAGAGCTCTCAAGATGACATCCATTACTACAGTATGCACACTTGCCCATTTCTCCTTTGTTCTTCTTCTTATGGGAGTTCTTCTTGGAACCTTGGGGCTCCTCTTGAGACTTGTTCTTGTCTCTCTTTTCCTCGGGTGGATTCTTAGCTTTTTTCTTGCTTTTTGAATCTACCCTTGAATCTCCAGCAACCAAAGATTGGTCTTTGGAAAGTTTGATGGTGCCCATCATCACCAACTTATCTTGTTCCTATGTGAGGGATTCCATCAAATCTGTAAGCTTAGGCATCTTCCAGGCTCGAGCTGTCAACTTGGTGGCATGGAAGGTCGAAACAAACATTGAATAGTCAGGGCCAATCTTAGAGAGTATGGCCAAAACTAGTTGCTCTTCCTTCTTTTTGATCCCACACTGTTTTAGCTACAAAACAAGGGATTTAAACTTGAAAAATAGAGTTGCAAGGATTTGAAACTAATGGGACTCAAGTAGATCATATCATTCTCTATTTGATGTCCTCTCATCTCATCTCATCTATCTTACCAAAATGCTCTACAAGCTTTTCCCATACTTCATTAGGTGATGTCAATCCATCAAGATGGAAGAGGAGGTATCTTGAAAATATCAGACAAAAAATACCATAGGCCTCATCCCTTCTAATGTGCCATTTTATTTTCTCTACAGATGCATTAGACTCTACCTCAGTTGTCATAGTCACCCTATATAGACCTTTCACTCTCAACAATATCTTTATCTCAGTTTTCCACTCAAAGAAATTGAATGGAGTCAAGATTATATTTTGAAATTGGTACATATCTTAGAAATTATTCCCTTCAGTCAGAAAAATATTCTCCCACCCAAGACATAGAACAATTACACTCACAAAATTGCTATTCAGACATGCAAAATTAACACCAAAGGAGACTGAAATTGGAGCATAACACTAATATGTATTGAGTACGTGTACAATAGAAAACCTTGTGAAGTAATAAGCTACTACAATATATAATTACATGAGATATTTGACTGCATAAGGATTCCATTCGAAATCGTCAAAAAGTAGGATTACTAAATCTAGTCAAATCCCCCATAGGTGCATAGAGCAGTTTCCAAATCCACCAAGATACTCACGAATTGGATAACTAGAGTAGGAAAGTTAATGAGGGATGAAAATACAACTCATACATGATTTTATTAGGAGAAAAGGAGGGAGGATGATGTGGGAAAAAAACAAGTCAACTACACCTAGTCTAGCTTTTCCTTTTGCCTTAAATCTCAATAAAACAAGAAGCTTTTTAGAAAAAGTATATATGCACTTTGGAGGATCTGGAATACAGGAGACATATGAAAATGGGTTTCCAGGATGTTTCCCAAGTGCTCCATGACTCGGTTTTAGCATGTGTTTATTTCTAGGACATGTAGAAGGCAACTAGCATAGAGTGGAATCTAGGAAACTAGGTAATAAGACAAAAATGATTTAATTAATGTCCAAGGTAGGTAACTATGGGTTGACTATTCTAACAATGGGTATGGATTTTCCCACAGAGCTACCATGAACCATGACCCATGATTTTCTCCACACCTTACAACCTACAACATAGAGAGGAGCCCATGATGAGAAGTACGTTTAGAAACCAAGCTAAACAGACAACAATGATGATAAAACCATAGGTTAGATACACACCTATCAAGACGACAAAAAAATCAAAGTTTCACACACCCACATAGCATAGAGGCAGAGCTCACATAGCTATGCTGCGAATGACCAAACCAACGCGATGAGCCAAGCCCTAAGTTTAGTTGCCACATTTCCCCGTGCACATTTATGTTGCCACCCTAGTCTCTAATAATGTTTTCAAAACCCATAATCGTATAGTTTATGCCAACCTTATAAACATTGTCCCAAAACATTATGGTTTACATAAAACCTGAGTATGTATCAAGTTACATAGGGTTTAAGCGTTAATTCTATGGCATCTAAAATATGCCATAGAGCAATATAAGACAAGGTTTTGCAATCCTATTCAAAAATTTAAAACCATATATATTAAAAATATGTCAGAGCATGAACAAAGTCATGAATCCTTACACCATAGTAAATAGGTTCCCCATAAGTAATAAGTGCAGTAGTGACCAAGTCACTGTCATAAAGTCCTTATGTATAGAAATAACAACTCAAGCAACATAGGATATAAAACCATCCAGCCTAGTTTAATCACCATCTAAACAACCAGCGTATCGCCACTAGGATAGATCTATAAAACAGAGTGTTATTGATGAAACAGACCGCCTGGCATGTTCATCTGTTATAAACAATTTTCTAACGCCATGTGCACCTGCACAGAGAGTGGACAGAAATGCATTAGTTCGTAAGAACTAAATAAGCCTGATGTGACAAGTAGGAAACTATTACCTCTCATGTGGTTACAAGGGAAATTAATCGTGCCACTCCACCCCTTTTTCCAATAATAAATTTAAGTCAGAATTGTTAGACAACAAATAATCAAATGTTATAATCAATGAGTATGTAATCAAAGTAACTAACATACATGTAAATGCATAACCATAGATCTAGATAGAAATCAACGTCAAGACAGTGTAAGTAATATATTAAATAACCACATCAAGAAATATGAAAGCAGAACATAAGAATAGCTTATGAATTTACAGTATACTAAACAAAGTATGACACATTCTGCACAAGTTCAAATAATGTCCAACATCGATATGTTTTACTAGCCTAATAAATTTTTTTTTTTTTTTAATTTTTGGGGACATTACACAAACATCAAAACACTCATGTGCTATAGATCTTGTGCTCAACACAAACATCAAGTCACTCATGTTCTCCAGATATCACGCTCAACACAAACATAAAATCACTCATGTGCTCTAGAGATCGCGCTCAACACAGATATCAAATCACTCATGTGCTCCACAACTCATGCTCAACACAAAGTATCATCAATTATGTGCTTCAGGGTCCTTGCCCAACATATACTATCACATAGATGCTAAATAAAACATATGCATTGGATTACACCCAATATATATATAACAAATAATCATACTCATGTGCAACGGGATCTTAGGCCCAATATACAAAATATAAACATCAACGAAACATCATATTCAATTGAACTTATTCCCATTAGTGTTAGGTAAACATTCAGGATATTACATCCCTCCCCACTTAGAAAAACACCATCCATGGTGTTCTAGGGACTAGGAATGAAGTCATGAAATAAGGCAGGGTAAGCATCTCTCATGGTGGCTTCATTCTCCCAAGTAACCTCATCGTCTTCAAAGTGTTCCATTTCAATTTCAACAGGACTATATTGCACCTCCTCAGCTGCGTTTCTTTCTTGTCCAGAATATGAAGGGGTTCGGGTACAAACTCCCCTTTAGGTTCCACCCATAACAAGGAGCAATCAATAAAATGATGAGTATCATATATATATTTCTTCAATAAGGATGCATGGAAAATATTATGAATTTTTATGTGAGTAGGTAAAGATAATTCATACACCACTAGCCCTCTATTGGCCAGTATCTCAAAGGGTCTGCAAAACTTTGGTTCCAACTTTCTACAACTTCCCAAGCTCAATGATATTCTCCTTTATTTTACTTTTAAGTAAATAGGTTCACTGATTTGATAATCTTTATCTTTCCTTTTTTATCCGTGTAACTCTTCTCTAGATCTTGCACTTCTTTAAGGTTCTATTGGACCTTGGTGACCAATTGTTCCAAGACTTTTAGTAAATAATGCCCTAACATGATCCCTTCCACCGGGATATTCTAAGTAACCGGTGTTGTATAGTTCTGACCATATATTACCTCGAAGGGACAAACATTAGAGGAAATTTCAACACAAAATTGGCCTCCTAAGGAAAATTAATAAAATAATAATTAAAATAATAAAATAATATTTATTACTTTTGGAGGAAGAACAGAAAAACTACTTTTTTGTTCATCTTTTTGACATATCTCTGTGTGTTTTTACTCAAATTTCAATCAAGAGAGTTCATTGGATGCAGAATTAAATTCCACATCCAACGAGTTTCCACTTGGCATACTTTTGACGGGCCCCAATACCCTGAAAATAAGAAATACCTGAAAAATGTGATGATGATGTCATCATCATGTTTTTTTAGGTGTTTCTTATTTTTGGAGTAGATGGGCCCATCAAAAGTATGCCAAGTGGGTACTCATTGAATGCATAATTTAATTCCGCATCCGACGAGCTCTCTCGATGGAAATTTGAGTAAAAACACAGGGAGATATGTCAAAAATATGAAAAAAGTAGTTTTTTTATGATACCTATCCCAAAATTTATATTAAACAATTGTTTAAGAGTTGCTCCCTTTTTGAATTTTAAAGCATTTTGATTGGCTAATGCATGATGACATCGAATTTGTATTATTTTTGGAAGGCCCATTTTAAACTGAAATTTCCTCTAATGCATTGGTGGAGGTTTGGTATCCGTTGTTATACGCAAATTCTGCGAGATGCAGATAATCCTCTGACTTGGTAGGGTTATTCATAACATACATCCTAAGTATGTCTTCCAAAATATGGTTTACTTGTTCAATCTTCCCGTCCATCTACGAGTGGTAATAAGCACTAAAGTTTATTTGCATCTCTAATCCAAAGAGTAAGGATTTCCAAAATTTTTCTATAGATTTTGTGTCTTGATCCGAGATGATTTCCTTGTATATGCCATGCAATCTAAATATCTATTTTAACAAAATGTAGGCAATTTGAACTTCCTTGTAGGTTCACTTTACTAGGATGAACTGTGCTACTTTCGATAACTTGTCAACCACTATAGAGATAGAATCATTTTGCTTCTTTCTCTTTGGTAGACCCATAATAAAATCCATACTAATGACCTCCCACTACCATTCTGGAATGGGTAATGGTTACAACAATCCTGAAGGATGTTGGTGCTCGGCTTTGACTAGTTGAAATACTTGAAATTTTTCGGTAAACAACATTATGCCGGCCTTTAACTTAGGCCATAAAAAGTGTTTATTTACTGCAGATGTAATTTTTTGGTATCCTGGATGCCCCGAGTAGGGTTTTCAATGAAATTTTGTGAGGATGTTGGACCTAATGTCCCCTCCTTCTAGAAAATACAATCTTTATTTGGAACAGAACAGTCTGGTCTCATCAACCTTATACTCTTTTTTTGTTGAAACAACCTATTCTCTTGGACCTTCTTGAGGATTTCAACATAGAAATTGTCAACTCCATCGGCCATTTGGATCCTCTCATGTAAATTTGAGTAGGTTTGACTTAACGTCACCTCATATATCATATGAGCTCATTGAATTAAAGCATCGACAATTTTATTCTCCTTTCCCTTTATATGCTTTAATTTGAAATTATACTCTCTAAGGGAGGAAAAAAATGTGGCCTGCCTGGCACTTAGATCTCGTTGATCAAGTAAATACTTTAGACTCATATTTTCTATCTTTAGAAGAAATTTATTGCCCATGAGGTAGTGCCTCCACATATTCAAGGCGTGGATAATGGATGCTAACTCATTATCATGGGTGGGATAGTTTTGTTTGTGTTCTTTTAACTTTCGTGAATCGTAATAGATCACACAATTGTTCTGCAAGAGGGATCCTTTGTGTAATATCCCTCTCACATACCCCTGAATAGTTTCTAAATTCTGAATGTTTATTCTGTTAGTTTTTCAACATTAATCTAGCATTATTAGGATCTTTAACTAAGAGAATAACAAGTACATCAATCAAACACAAGAGACAATGAACACAGTGTTTTTCCTCAAAGAAACCATAAATGGACAAAACCCCACAACTTCCTAAAAGCCCAAAACAGTAAGTGATCTCCCGACAGCACCAAAATAGTAAAATCCCAAAACAGTAAGTGATCTCCCGACAGCAGTAACCTTCTTCTTATCTAGCCCTAGTGTCTTCTCCTTCCTCAACTATGTGCTACACTTGAGTGTGCGTGTGATGTGTACTAAATAGAGAGTCTAGATCTCTATTTATACTAATACCAGCATGACTAAAACACTACTAGTGCCAACCTCTACTAGGAGAGTCTAATAACCCTAGTGCCCCAGAATTCTGGGGACTTTAACCCTTAGACAATCAGAGTGTTACCCACAATGACTTGAAATGACTTGTTTACATTATTGATCCTCCCAATCAGAACATCAGGGCATGACAACATTGCTCAATTACATTATAGATACATCCCGAGATAAACATGGGGTTACAATACATAAGATACATAGATGAATACATTCTGAAGATACAAATACATCAACACTCCCTCTTAACTAGGAAGGTATTCTTTTGACACAATTTTCAGCACTGGTTTTCTTCTCTAGATCATCTCGCCATCTGCATCTTCAAGTCGTCTTAGTCTTCAAGTCATCTTCGTCTTCAAGTCATCTTCATCTTCAAGTCATCTTTGTCTTCAATTCATCTTCATCTTCATATATGGATCATCACTCAATTTGGATCATCACTAGACATCATCATTGGATTTGTATAATCACTCAATCTGGATCAGCACTGGAGATCATCACTAGATCTAGATCATCACTGCTAGATCATCATCACTCGATCTGGATCATCACTACTGGATCATCATTATTTGATCATGATGGGTGCTATCTCATGATTCTTCTTGTCACAGGAATTTCTACAAATCCAAACCGTTTTCATGCTGGTTGTAGGCCTAGCCTCATGTAGGTCTTCTTCAACACTTATATCTGACCTGATCGTCACAATGGCCCACTCAGCACTTACATATGACCTACTCGTTAGAAAGGCACACCCAACACTCACACCTGATCATGTAGGAACTAACCTATAATCATATTAGAAAGGCACACCCAGCACTCAAATCTGACCATGTGGGAACCAATCCCACAACCCTGTCAGAAAGGCTCAACACTTATATTTAGCCATGTAGGAACACATCCTACAACAATGCTGAAAAGGCTCTACTCTTTCACCCATGTGGGAACACATCCTACAACCATGATGAAAGAGCTCTAAAATTACATTCACCCACATGGGAACACATCCTACAACCATGATGAAAAGCCTTTGCACTTACATCCACCCATGCAGGAACACATCCTACAAACATGATGGAAGGGCTATGGACTTAAATCCACCCATGCGGGAATGTTAACCCAAAAATCCCCCACATAGATATCAATGGCCTACACCACCTGAGGACACCATCTCACAACACTCATTTCACTTCATAATACCTTCCATTTGACCCCTACACCTCCAAAAGATCCCAAGGATGAAGAAAAGGGCTAAAAATCCCAAAAAAGAGCCCAAAATAGCTCCCTCGGAGCTAAAGCCCTAAAAAAGGGGCTAAAACCCTAAAAGGGGATAAAGTTAGGGTGGAAGGGGCTGAAGTCCCAAAAAAGGGGCTAAATCCCTGACCAAAGGCGTAAAACCCTAAAATCCCTTGGAAAAACTATAAAAGGAGGGTGCGGGGTCACTCTCAAAACACTCCTCCCTTGCCTATTGTTATGCTTCCCGTGGATGCTTTGAGACCTTTGCCTCTCAGACCACCCACAGTCCCTCTCCTCCATCTCCATCCCATCAAGCTATTGCTTCCCAACCAAGAGAGATGTGCTCCCATGAGCTAGGGCATGGCGGCCCATTTCCACCCAAGTGAGGTATAACATTTATTTTCATGTTTCTTTAATTGTTTTTTCTTTCTAACTATTATTTTTATTTGCAGGTTCTGTTGTTGACATTGTTTGCAGGTTTTCCACTGCAGTAGCTGAGGTTGCTTGCAGGTTTCAAGGAGGTGAAACCGTAACCCATTTTCTACAAAGGGGTTCACAAAGCTTCTTCTTTTCTATTATTAGCTCTTAGATCTAGTTTACAGTTGTAGCCATTTTCTTACTCTAGCTTAGTTTAAGTTGCTGCTCTGTTTATGCTATTTCCATTTCTTTTTTTCTTGTTTTCAAAGATTAGGAACCTACCCTTGTTCCCTATAGGCACAAGGGAGCCATTATTGCTCATGTAGTGAGGAGAAATCCTCACTACAGCTTTGGCGACCATACAAGGTCAATCACATAGGATCCCTGGTCCAAAATTTTAAGTTTCTAAGTTTTTTCAATTTTACCGTAGTTTTCAGAAATATTATATTATATCTATCTTAAATCTTGTTTATTTCTTATTTTAGTCAATGCCGAAGCCTATTCTAGGCCAAGCCAAGTCAGACTAAACCCAGTACTAGTTACTGTCGCCCAGATCTGACCCTGCCTCACCAGAAAAACCATTTCTGGAGCAGGGCGCTCTTATCGGGGAAAAAGGTGAGACTTAGGCACTCTTAATGAGGAAATAGGTGCACCTATGGTGCACTTAATCCCTAGATAGGTGCAACTTCATCCCAGAAACTCAGGTTGTGGCTATTTTCACATTTTGTGCAACCCGCTCGCTCATTTCTGAAAAAATCTTGCAGCCCCCTTGCTGGATTTGGTCAAAAATGTGCGTCCTGTCACACGGAAGTTGGATTTAAGTTTAATTAACAGTAATTTACAGTTTCATAGGACTGTTAGTGCAACCCAGCCACCTCTGTCCACCATAGTAGGTTTTTTTTTCAGGTCTAGTTTTTATTTTATGCAAATCAATCCATGAACAATGTGTAGATGTTAAATCAATCATTAAGGCTTAATAAAACGAAGTATTCTAACTAAATGTAACTTAAAAATAACCATCTTTTTGGCCCCTTCCTCCTCTACCTATTCATCACCCTCCGAGGTATTCTGGGATACAACGAAGGGTAAGCTCATATAGATCTAGGAACTCAGTGGTATTTTTCCCAAACCACTAAAACTAGGTGACCTGGAAGGTAGAGGAGGTAGAGAAGGAGGGCTTCTCATGGTGCTAAGTGTCCTCCCTGTGACCAACCTAGCATCCGGGAGGTTACCTAAGGATCTACGGTTGGGCTTAGTCCCATTGTGTTGAGAGCCCAACACCTTCTCTTTGTTTGAAGAAAAATATCACTAAGAGGTAAACATTTAGTTAGGCCAACAATCCAGGGTTAATCACTATACTTGATTACAAAATTTTGTTTATATTTGCATATAAAACCATGATATGAACTCTACCATGAATTCATAAACCATATTGCAACAACCAAACACCAGAACAAACAAGCAAACCAACACACCATACCAAATAATTAACCCAACTTAGTTCATGACGTTGAGTAAGCCTTAAAATTTACCAAATTGACACTAAGTTCAATCAATTCTGTAGTCTTTGAGGAAATAAGTCCCTGACTGCTAAAACTATGGGAAGTACTTGGGATTTTCCTAGAAATGAATTGTGAGGAGTACCATAGGAACCCTAAAGTAGTTGTCTGCTCAGAGGAATTGCCAAGCTAAACGGGAAACAACCCCTTCCAATTGAGTAGAAGCACCCCTGAGGAACAAGCCAAGCGCTATCTTCTGGTAGTCTCGGTGGCTGGGAGATCACCTTTAGCCAATAGGAATCCTTTGAAACCGGGGTCTAAATCTCATACCCACCAGTTTCATACACAAAAGTGAACACAATTGATCCTCCACGATATTCCTCACGCCTAAGAGGTGAACCACCACCATTTGGAACACTTGATTGGCACCATTGAAGCCACTCTTAGCAATATCCCACACTGTCAGAGGGCCACACAGCCTTTGATTCTAATTCAGACCTAGATCATTCTGAACAAGACCTAAAAACTGCACCATCAAGCCCCATGGCTAGTGCAAATATGGATCCATTTTCCGTCCTAACCTTAACAAGTGGACCCATGTCCACATCACAACTTGTCACCCACAACTTGGAAAGTGGCCCAAGCACAGTCATGTAGACTATCATTAGCCAACTTCCACCACCCATAGTGACCAGCCAAGCTGGTCCAATGGTAACACATGGGGGCATTGGCCCCTCCACACACACTGTCCCTCTTGCCACACAAGGGGGTAGTGCACCGTCCACCTTCATTTCCCATACTATAATACATGGGGGAAATGCCCCCACTACTGATAACATCCAACCCACAACACTTGTGGGCATTGTCCCATCCGCCATGGTGCCACCACGGGCATCCCCATCCATGTAGATGCATTATGCACGTGCAAACCCCACCGCCATTACAGCCCCATCCCACATCAACTTGGGGTCAAATATACCCTTCATGGCTCATCTTAACTTGCCTGACGTGGCTAGATTAATGAATGACCCCATCTGCTGCAAAGCTTTCTAGCCACCCATGCCAACTAATCTGCCATCAGACATTCCGAAGTTTGAAGGCAAAGCTGGGGAATGTCCCCAAAATCACATAATGACATTCCATCTATGGTGCTCATCCAACAGCATCGTAGATGAATCCATCAGGATGAGGCTGTTCTAATGCACCCCTATAGGTGGTGCGGCCAAATGGTACATTGAGATGCCAAAAGCCAAGTACCCCAAATTCAACTCCCTACCCTTCATGTTTCTACAGTATTTCCAACTCCCTATCAGATATGATGAGGGGGTGGAGATCCTGGTATCCTGTCACCAAAGTAGCACCACTCACATAACTGACCATATCCATGAGTGGCGGCGACACTGTGGCTTATGCAAAATCCAACTAGAAGACAGGATCTTCTTGGATTGGTTACTTAAGACTTTGCTCCCACCCATCGTAAAGGACGTTGCATCTGAATGTCCCCAATTTGAAGAAGAGGCCATACTGAAGGCCCAACAATTTGACTTGATCTACTCTCAATCTGGATACTTATACACTGTTATTCCAGATGCTCCCCGTCTGAGTACCTCCTACCGCGACGCATTGGGGGCATCCCACACTGCGGGCGACATCATACGGTCAGTCTCCCAACGACCACAACCTAGAAAAACACCACCTACCATTACATAGCAACCAAGAAACACTGCTAATGTTGCTTACCAAAACCAAGCTTCAGACTATGCTAGAATGATGTCCCAGTCCGGAGCAACAACCTCTTATCCACAACTTGAACCACTGAAACAGGCTCCGGCCATGGCTTGGCCAACACCATAGTATGTGGGGCAAATTCCCACATTTGTGGCACCCCCACCCGCACAAATATACTATGCACCACCAGTGCAACAAGTTCAAGCCCCCGCCCCTACTCCACCCGCTCTGTTGGGATAACTGTTCACACAACAAAACCATCCCAACTAGCTTGCCCCCAATAATCAACAAGGGTAAGCTAGAAAAAACCGGCCCTGCAACCAAGGCAATAACCAACCACAGGGAGGTGGTCAGCAACTGAACCCTCATAATAATGTCGAGGCTAACCGGTCAGCCCAAAACCCCCCACAATAGAATGCACCAAGACGCAACACTCCGTTGCACACAAACCAACCTTGTACACTCTATGATGTTTATGGGAATTACACATTTGAGTGTCCCCTCATGGCTCGCGCTATGCAGGCCCTTCAAAATGAGGCCCAACAAGCCGTCAATGCTTCCAATCAAGCCCAACCCAACCAGACACCACAAGAACCTCCTCCCATGGTGCTTCAAAACCCACTACCATTCCAAGGATTGGTGGCAAATTCTCCCCCTCCCCAGGCCAATCCCAATGCTCTAGGGGCACCGCCCATGGCCAAAATAGGTGTCCACCACCTGCTAGCCATAACCACTGAAGAGGTCAACTGACAAACTAGACGAAATCAGTATGGTACCACCACCAAGCCTGCTGACTCATCGGCAACATCCATGTCTAAAACAACCAACCTACCTCTCCAGCTACCCTTGTTCCTGTGCCCCCCCATATGCAGAATTGCAAATAATGCCACAGTTAGAGTTGCAGTCAACTATAGCATTGTGGATGATTTGGATAAAACACCAACTGCCACGTCCACTCTTGAGGTACTTAAAACATGTGCAACAGAGTGGAAATCCTTACTAGCCACTCTAGGGGTAGTAGACCCCTCCAAATCCAAGTTAATCATGTTTGACATAGAGAATGGAGAGCCGCACATGCCCTCAACTATCACCTTCCAAAACCCGGTGTCCATCCAAAACTTGGTTGTTCATCGATGCATAGTGGATGAGGGGGCATCCACGTGCATCATGTCTACCTTAGTTTGGCAGAAGCTTGGATCGCCAATTCTGCAAACGTCCTCCACAACTCTATGGGCTTATGATGTACATCCCACTAAATCCCAAGGAATTCTCCCCCATGTCCCCATCATGTTAGCCGGGAAGACAGTCCTGGTCAACATCAAATTCATCAATGCTCAACTAGACTACAACCTCCTCCTCAGAAGGAGATACATGTACACCATGTGAGCCATCGCATCAACTGTCTTTTGCCTCATGATGTTCCCCCATGAAGGGAAGATTGTGATGATTGACTAGCTTACCTACCATGATCCGCAAGGGTTAACAGCACCTGCCAATGTTATCCCTACCATCACCACCATTGAGCTGCAAGGGGCGATCGCACACACTAACGTCATCCCTTCAACCAACACTATGGTTGAAAATGCACCATCCTCCTCACCGTTGAATGTGGGCCCTAGGTTTTTTATCGATCCCACCATGATGGCTCCTTTCCCGTTGGTTTCACCACTACTGACACAAAAGCAAACTACAGACTTGTGCATGGTCTCATCAAGCACCGCTACACCTAAACAGCAACCGCAGTTGCATCCCCAACCACAACCACAACATCATCCACAACCGCAACATCACCAGCAGTAGCAGCATGATGCGCAGCTGCAACCACAACCTCACCCCCTCATGTAACAAGTTGGGAGTTATGTGGGCTCATCTCCAGTCCATATAATTCCCTTCTTCTTTCCCCCACCTGGTGTCATGAGCAAGCCGGTCATGGCCACCTTAAGCCTACCCAACTTTACATTGGGGATCCCGGTGTGATATCTTGATCCACCATCTCAACCAGCAATGCCCCAGGTTGTGTTAACCCAGGTGCAACCTATTGCGATTGAGTGTCACCCTCCCCCTAGTCCGCATAAGCCAACCACCACACCAGCACCTACATCGCCCCAGCCGAAAAGGGCTAGGAGAAAGAACACCAAAGCCACCACAGAACCACAACAAGTCCCACCTTGTGCCATCTGCAAACAACAAGGCCATCCAACTCATAATTTCCCTAAAATTCTAGTCATTCGTGTGCATCTGGATGCCATGGATACAAATGAAAACATCCTCGTTGTTGAACTCCCAACCACGGTAGTAGTCAAGAACAAGGCATTGAGGACAAACCATGCTTGCACCCTTTGTGGCTTGTATGGACATTACTCCCACCATTCCCAAGACCTACTCGAATTTCGAATGGCTCTTGCAGACCTCTGTCACCATTCCCTTGAGTCTGAGATCACCTTAATCAAAGAAGTTCACCCACCACCACCTTCTTCAAACACCATGTCCATCTACATGATGTCCAGTTCCACTGACCCACTCATCTCCACGAATGATCCATCAGACCTGTCACTTCGTTGCTTCAAAAACAATGAGGAGACAATTGATGCTTTGACCGCCCCAAAATACCCATGGGACAACATGCACCACCGCTCATTCTTCCTCCTAAAAGAACTTGTGTCGCAGTCTGACCAGTTTTCCATGGAGACCAAATATTTCATCCATGGGAAGGTTTACTAGTTCAAGAACCCAATCCTAGCGCATGATGCCTTCAAAGAAGGGAACATGGAAAACATTTCACCAACCATAAAAATCGACATCTCAACCAATTCTGAGATCGTTGAGGAAATCATGCTGGGGTCATCTTGCTCCCCAGAAGAGGTCGATGCCTACACAACTCTCTTCCAAGAATTATGTGATATCTTCACCTAGTCATACACTGAAATGCCTGGCTTAGATCCATCCATTGTGGAGCACCACATCAACACATGGCCTGATGTGGTACCTGTACGCCAAAAGCAATGGCCCATCCATCAATTCAAAGTGGCTGCGGTGAAAATCGAGATAAAGAGACTGCGTATAACCGGATTCATTTATCCCATTGCATACACAACTTGGGTTTCCAATCCTGTTCCTTTGAATAAAAAATAGGGTACCATTGGTGTTTGCACAGACTTCCGCTATCTTAATGGGGCATGCCCGAAAGATAACTTCCCCACCCCGTTCATTGACCAGATCATCAATGCATGATCCAGAGATGAGGCCTTCTCCATCATGGACGGATTTTCCGGCTATGACCAAATCCAAATCCAAAAAGAAGACCGTTACAAAATGGTATTCACAACCCCATGGGGCACATTCGCCTACCAAGTCATGCCCTTTGGCCTAAAAAATGCTGGAGGCACCTTCCAGCGTGCCATGATGCACTGCACCAATGCACTAGGGGTAGCACCATCAGGTGCTAATTCAAAGTCACCCGAAAACAGTTCAAGACACCTCTCACACCTTCGGGCTCAAATTTATATCTCTTTAGGATACCGTTGTCTCATGTTTAATTAGTCCAATTTGCGACCATTTCCCACAAGTCACCTCGATTTATGAGCCATGACATGATGATGCAGGTGTCTAAGAACCGGTACTCATATCACACTTCCCGACCGCTACTCATCCAAGATGTCGGGCCACTGCCCGTTAAGGATTGTACTATACTTTTATTTTTGTATTTATAAATGTCTTTTTTTCATTGCACCTTACGCAGACATCTGGACCATCATCCAAAAAATCCTTTGTTTTTCTTCCATGAATTTGACATACAAGTGTCCTCGGGAAACCGCCCATTAAGGACTGCAATTTTATCTTTTATTTTTGTATTTTTAGCATATAGTCGTCTTTTCTATTCACTGCACCTTACGTTGACCCTTGGACCGCTATCCACAAAATGGTTTCTTTTCTTGCACATATTTGGCATATAAATGTCTCTGAACTTTTACTTACATCACATGTAGTCAAGTCCATCCACCGCAACACACACACACACGCTCCTGACCTTTGTCCGAGAGCCACCTCAGTTTGCGTGCCTCTGCCACAACATCTCGCAGGCCTATGCCGCGATCTATCCCATGCATGTATTGGTATGTTTTAGAGCCTTCTGCTTCGTCCATACTAGATGGATGACCTTTGGACCTCTGTCCACCATCCCGACATGGGGCACTGCTTGTGCCATCGTAGTGTATTGACCACATTAGAGTTTCGTTTAAGCTCTTTTTTTACTCCTTAAAACAATGAAAATATTGTTGAGAGAAGATGCTTCCTTTCCCACTTTCTAAAGTATAGGAAAGGTCGCCTACATTGTCTCATTTACCTCCTTTTCCAGACCATGTAGACAATTTCATGAAAAGGACCTCCTTGGAAAACTCAAGCCAAGACCATTCCCCTCTACATACTTTTGTGCTTTCTCGGGCAGAGGGGCCACACTTTATGAAAAAGCTCACCACCGGTTGTCATTAATCTCTTTTCCAGCCATCTCAACAAGAAAAGATTACCGAGTAAACTTGGTTTCGTTCATGCTCATAAAAGTATTTGAAATACCATCCAGTCAGTATAGGTTTAACCTTTTTCGGCCTGATTGGACTACCAATGGTAAAGAAGTCTCTCATCCCCTACAGGATGGGTGAGCTCTCCTATGTATACGTTTATCCTTTTTTGGGCACAAGAGACTACCAATGAAAAAGAGCCCCCACTGGAGCCTTCGTCATGCTTTCAGACTCTCTAAAATTGAAAGTACCATCGAGGACTTACCTTCTCGGGCTCACCAAAAATCCACGATATCGTACCACAATAGTGTCCCTAAACAACACCCCATAGAAAGCAGTTTGGCAGCATCGCCACATTGGGTCACCTTTGTTCAAAGTACTCTGCAATATGTCTTCCTTCGATCCCATCAGTATCAAGAGTGTCCACCTCCTCCAAGTATTTCCCATCTGCAGCAATATTCCCGGTGTTACAGCTATGATCCCATTGCCTTGAGTCAGTTTCATTTGCTGCCTGGTTTTCCCTGCCGTCATACTCTGAACAAAGGAAGTTTGTGTCTCACACTCCCCCCTTGGCCCTGTTCATTTTTTTCCCTTCCTTCCCCTCCCCCCCAATTCAGTGAGTCAGTTTGTAGATTTCTCCACACCTTTTGGTTATCCCTCGCTCTCTCGGTCAAGGAAACATCATTGCCTCGACTAGGGGCAGGTCTCCCTCTGTCGACATCAACACACATATTCTAGAGGATAGACCCAGAGGTCCCTATACCTTGGTTTCATTGACATCATTGATGAGTTCCTTGGACCACTTGAGAGGAGTCCTTAGTGCGTCTTGGGATGGTTGTTTCTCACGTGCTCGACTTCAACTCCATCATTGCACCATTGAGATTCGTAAAGGGTTTGTTCTACACAATACTTGGTCGAAGACCCCAGATGTCACCTGACTCTAGCACATTGGTGAGTCCACTCAAGGGACCTAAACAAGCTATGTCCCTTGTGATTTTCAGGTTACGTTGGAGACAGCGATCGGAAGCACCAACACTTCTTTGATATACCTTTATGATTGATACAGCATACTTTTACCACAAAGACTTTGACTCTTAATCAGTGAGTCCATATAGCTATGTACTGTTCCAAATCTAGCATACCGTCAGTAATGAAGATATAGAATTCCGTGAGAATGCCATGGGTCCAATGCACCAGATCAGTGTTGTATTCAGCCTCACATAGAGGCAACCAGCATTGTAACATCAGTTGTATATGATCGGCTCTTGTATTTTAGAGCATAGATCAAATGATTCTTTTGACATTGTCATGAGCATGGGAATTCTAAACTTGTCCATATACATGTCACACATTTATTGTATCTCACCCATTGATGGGAATCAAATTAATACAAAAACAAAAAGCCACCATGCCCTAGCCCCGGAAGCACTACCTCTCTATAGTAAATCCTATGATGTCCATCGGCCATACATTGATCTCTTTCCCTCGCACATAAAGGGAAAATATATTGACCGAAAAATCCCCCACATAGCTCTCAATGGCCTGCACCACCCAAGGAAACCATCTCACAACACTCATTTCACTTTATAAGACCTTCCATTTGACCCCCACACCTCCAAAAGAGCCCTAGGATGAATAAAAGGGCTAAAAACCCCAAAAAAGAGCCCAAAATAGCCCCTTAGGAGCTAAAGCCCTCAAAAAGGGGGTAAAACCCTAAAAGGGGCTAAAGTTAGAGTGGAAGGGGCTGAAGGCCCAAAATAGGGGCTAAATCCTTGACCAAGGGCTTAAAACCCTAAAATCCATTAGAAAAACTATAAAAGGAGGGTGGGGGGTCACTCTCAAAACACTCATCCCTTTGCTATTGTTATGCTGCCCATGGATTCTTTTAGACCTTTGCCTCTCAAACCACCCACACTCCCTGTCCTCCATCTCCATCCCATCAAGCCATTGCTTCCCAACCAACAGAGAGGTGCTCCCATGAGTTAGGGCATGGTGGCCCATTTCCACCAAAGTGAGGTATAACATTTCTTTTCATGTTTGTTTAATTGTTTTTGCTTTCTAAGTGTTATTTTTATTTGGAGGTTCTATTGTTGACATTGTTTGCAGGTTTTCCATTGTAGTAGCTTAGGTTGCTTGCAGGTTTCAAGGAGGTGAAACCCTAAGCCATTTTCTGCAAAGGGGTTCACAACAGGGATAATTTTAGGGGCGAATTTTAGCCCAGTGGGCTATTTTTCCATGTTTTTCTCCCAAAAAAGATTCCTCATTTTCCATTTTTTGAAGCCTTATTTCTCCCAATTTTGATGGGGTTAAATTTTTTCACCACAAAAATTTCCAAATTATTATATAAATGATATAAAATCCTTGGAGATTAAAATATTTTTGAAAAATATCGTCAATCATTTTATAGTTGGTGTTTTAAGAATTGGTAATTATCGCCAACATTTATATTCTTTTAAATAAGTATGGTTCCTTAAAATCATCCCTGGTTCACAAAGCTTTTTTCTTTCTTTCTGTTATTAGCTCTTAGATCCAGTTTACAGTTGCAGCCATTTTCTGCTCTATTTATGCTATTTGCATTTCATTTTTTCCTATTTTCAAAGAGTAGGAACCTAACCTTGTGCCCTATAGGCACAAGGGAGCCATTCTTGCTCTTGTAGTGAGGAGAAATCCTCACTACAGGGAGCACATCCTACAACAGTGATGGAATGGCTCTGCACTTAAAGCCACCCATGTGGGAACACATCCTACAACAATGAAGGAAGGGATTTCACTCATATCTGATCTTGTAGGAACCAATCCCACAGTCATATCAGAATGGCCCCCAGTCCTAGACTGAGCTGCCTGATAACTGACCAGGTGCCTCCATTCTCCTAGAGAATGGTAGTTACCCTTACATCTGACTTGCTCGTCAGAATGGCCAGCAGCCACATATGACATGGAAGTAAATTAGTCCTTTAGCCATGACAGAATGGCTCAGCCCTTACATCTGATCAAGTGGGAACACATATCTCTATCACATCAGAATGGCTTCTCAATCCTGGACTGATTTTTCTTGATAACTGACCAAGAACCTCCATTCCAAGAATGGAAATTGCCCTTACATCTATCCTAATCAACAGAATGGCCAGCACTCATATCTAACATGGAAGGAACCAATCCTCTCACCATGATAGAATGGATCAGCCCTTACATCTGACCATGGAAGGAACCAATCCTCTCACCATGATAGAATGGATCAGCCCTTACATCTGACCATGGAAGGAACCAATCCTCTCACCATGTCAGAATGGCTATAGGTCTCATTACTTTCCCTTGGAGGAAACCTCGATATGGAGAACACCAAGCTTCTCCCTGAACTACTTGAACTTCATCCTAGCCAATGGCTTCATCAATACATCAGCTATCTATTCCTCTGTCGCAACATACTGGAGATTCACTGCTCCCCTCTTCACCATATCCCTGATATAGTGATACTTGATCTCCATATGCTTCGACTTGTTATCGGACACTGGATTCTCTGACAACTTAATGAAACTCTGGAAGAGGAGGTATCTTGAAATTATTAGACAAAAAATACAATAGACCTCATCCCTCCTATTGTGCCATCTGATTTTCTCTGCAAATGCATTAGACTCTACCTTAGTTGCCATAGTCACCCTATAGAGACCTTTCGCTCTCAACAATATCTTTATCTCAGCTTTCCACTCAAAGAAATGGAATGGAGTCAAGATGATATTTTGAGATTGGTACATAGCTTAGAAACTATGCCCTTCAGTCAGTAGAATATTCTCCCACCCAAGAGATAGAACAATTACACTGACAAAATTGCTATTCGGACATGCAAAATTAACACCAAAGGAGACTAAAATTGGAGCATAACACTAATTTGTATTGAGTACGTGTGCAATAGCCAACCTTGTGAAGTAATAAGCTTCTGCAATTATAATTACATGAGATATTTGAATGCATAAGGATTCCATTCGAAAAGGTTAAAAAAAAGAATTATTAAATCTAGTCAAATCCCCCATAGGTGCATAGAGCAGTTTGCAAATCCACCAAGATACTCACAAATTGGCTAAGTCAAGTAGGCAAGTTAATGAGGGATGAAAAGAAAACTCATACATTATTTTATTAGGAGAAAAGGAGGGAGGATGATGTGGGAAAAAAACAAGTCAACTACACCTAGTCTAGCTTTTCCTTTTGCCTTAAATCTCAATAAAACAAGAAGCTTTTCAGAAAAAGCAGATATGCGCTTTAGAGGATCTGGAATAAAGGAGACATGCAAAAATGGGTTTCTAGGATGTTTCCCAAGTGCTCCATGACTCGGTTTTAGCATGTGTTGATTTCTAGGACATGTAGAAGGCAACTAGCATAGAGTGGAATGTAGGAAACTAGGTAATAAGACAAAAATGATTTAATTAATATCTAAGGTAGGTAACTATGGGTTGACCATTCTAACAATGGGTATGGATTCTCCCAGAGAGCTACCACGAACCATGACCCATGATTTTTGCAACACCCTACAACCTGCAACATAAAGAGGATCCCACGATGAGAAGTACGTTTAGAGACCAATCTAAACAGAAAACAATGATGATAAAACTAGAGGTTGGATACGCAGCTATCAAGATGACCAAACCAACATGATGAACCAATCCCTAATTTTGGTTGCCACATTTCCCCATTCACATTTATGTCACCACCCTGGTCTCTAATAACGTTTTCAAAACCCATAACCGTATAGTTTCTGCCAACCTTATAAACATTGTCCCAAAACATTATGGTTTACATAAACCCTGAGTATGAATCAAATTACATAGGATTTAAGCCTTAAGTCTATGGCATATAAAATATGCCATAGAGCAATATAAGCCAAGGTTTTGCAATCTTATTCAAACATTTAAAAACATATATATTAAAACTATGTCAGAGCATGAACAAAGTCATGAATCCTTACACCATATTAAATAGGTTCGTCGTAAGTAATAAGTGTAGTAGTGACCAAGTCACCATCATAAAGTCCGTATGTATAGAAATAACAACTCGTGCAACATAGGATATAAAACCATCCAGCCTAGTTTAATCACGATATAAAAAAACAGCATATTGCCACTAGGATAGATCTATAAAACAGAGTGTTATTGATGAAACAGACCACTTGGTCCGTTCATCTGTTATAAACAATTTTCTGATGCCAAGTGCACTTGCACGGAGAGTGGAGAGAAATGCATTAGTTTGTAAGAACTAAATAATCCTGATGTGACAAGTAGGAAACTATTACCTCTCATGTGGTTACAAGGGAAATTAATCGTGCCACTCCACCCCTTTTTCCAATAACAAATTTAAGTCAGAATTGTTAGACAACAAATAATCAAATGTTATAATCAATGAGTATGTAATCAAATTAACTAACATACATGTAAATGCATAACCATAGATCAAGATAGAAATCAACATCAATACAATGTAAGTAATACATTAAATAACCACATCAAGAAATATGAAAGCAGAACATAAGAATAGCTTATGACTTTATAGTATAGTAAACAAAGTATGACACATTCTGCACAAGTTCAAATAATGTCCAACATAGGTATTTTTTACTAGCCTAGTAAATTTTTTTATTTTAAATTTTTGGGGACATTGCACAAACATCAAAACACTCATGTGCTATAGATATTGTGCTCAACACAAACATCAAGTCACTCATGTTCTCCAAAGATCATGCTTAGCACAAACATCAAATCACTCATGTGCTCTAGAGATCGCGCTCAACATAGACATCAAATCACCCATGTGCTCCACAACTCACACTCAACACAAAGTATCATCAATTATGTGCTTCAGGGTCCTTTCCCAACATATACAATCACATAGATGCTAAATAAAACATATGCATTGGATTACACCCAATATATATATAACAAATAATCATACTCATTTGCAATGGGATCTTATGCCCAGTATACAAAATATAAACATCAATGAAACATCATATTCAATTGGACTTATTCCCATTAGTGTTAGGTAAACATTTAGGATATAACATCCCTCCCTGCTTAGAAAAACACCATCCATGGTGTTCTAGGGACTAGGAATGAAGTCATGAAATAAGGTGGGGTAAGCATCTCTCATGGTGGCTTCATTCTCCCAACTAACCTCATCGTCTTCAAAGTGCTTCTATTTCAATTTCAACTATACTATATTGCACCTCTTGAGCTACACTTCTTTCTTGTCCAGAATATGAAGGAGTTCGGGTACAAAATCCCCTTTAGGTTCCACCCATAACAAGGAGCAATCAATAAAATGCTGAGTATCATATACATATTTCTTCAATAAGGATGCATGGAAAATATTATGAATTTTTATGTGAGTAGGTAAAGATAATTCATACACCACTAGCCCTCTATTGGCCAGTATCTCAAAGGGTCTGCAAAATCTTGCTTCCAACTTTCTACAACTTCCCAAGCTCAATGATATTCTCCTTTATTTTACTTTTAAGTAAATAGGTTCACTAATTTGATAATATTTATCTTTCCTTTCTTATCCGTGTAACTCTTTTGTAGGTCTTGCACTTCTCTAAGGTTATGTTGGACCTTGGTGACCAATTGTTCCAATTTTTTTAGTAAATCATGCCCTAACATGATCCCTTCCACCGGGCTATTCTAAGTAACCGGTGTTTTATAGTTCTAACCATATATTACCTCGAAGGGACAAACATTAGAGGAAATTTCAACTCAAAATTGGCCTCCTAAGGAAAATTAATAAAATAATAGTTAAAATAATGAAATAATATTTATTAATTTTGGAGGAAGAACAGAATAAGTAATTTTTTGTTCATATTTTTGACATATCTCCGTGTGTTTTTACTCAAATTTCAATTGAGAGAGTTTGTCGGATGAAGAATTAAATTCCACATCCAACAATTTTCCACTTGGCATACTTTTGACGGGCCCTAATACCCCGAAAATAAGAAATACTTGAAAAAATGTGATGATTATGTCATCATCATGTTTTTTTAGGTATTTCTTATTTTTAGTGTAGAGGGGCCCGTCAAAAGTATGCCGAGTGGGTACTCATTGGATGTGTAATTTAATTCCGCGTCTGACGAGCTCTCTCGATCGAAATTTGAGTAAAAGCACAGGGAGATATCTTGAAAATACGAAAAAAGTAGTTTTTTTATGATACCTATCCCAAAATTTATATTAAAATATTGTTTCAGAGGTGCTCCCTTTTTGAATTTTAAATCATTTTGATTGGCTAATGCATGATGACATGGAATTTGTATTAATTTTGGAAGGCCTGTTTTAAACTGAAATTTCCTCTAATGCATTGGTGGAGGTTTGGTATCCGTTGTTATACACAAATTCTGCGAGATGCAGATAATCCTCCGACTTGGTAGGGTTGTTCATAACTTACATCCTAAGTATGTCTTCCAAAATTGGGTTTACTTATTCAATCTTCCCATACATCTATGGGTGGTAAGAATCACTAAAGTTTATTTGCGTTTCTAATCAAAAGAGTAAGGATCTCCAAAAGTTTTCTATAGATTTTGTGTCTTGATCCAAGATGATTTCCTTGGGTATCCCATGCAATCTAAATATCTATTTTAAGAAAATGTAGGCAATTTGAACTTCCTTGTAGGTTGACTTTATTGGGATGAACTGTGCCACTTTCGATAACTTGTCAACCACTACAGAGATAGAATCATTTTGCTTCTTTCTCTTTGGTAGACCCATAATAAAATCATACTAATGACCTCCCACTTCCATTCCGGAATGCGACTGGTCACAACAATCCTGAAGGATGTTGGTGCTCGGCTTTGACTAGCTGACATACTTGAAATTTTACGATAAACAACATTATGTCGACCTTTAACTTAGGCCATCAAAAGTGTTTATTTACTGCATATGTCATTTTTTGGTATCCTGGATGCCCCGAGTAGGGTTTTTGATGAAATTTTGTGAGGATGCTTTACCTGATGTCCCCTCCTTCTGGAAAATACAATCTTTATTTGTACCAGAATAGTCTGGTCTCATCAACCTTATGCTCTTTTTTTTGTTGAAACAACCTATTCTCTTGGACCTTCTTAAGTATTTCAACATAGAAATTGTCAACAGCATTGGCCATTTGGATCCTCTCATGTAAATTTGAGTAGGTTTGACTTAACGTCACCTCATATATCATATCAGCTCATTGACTTAAAGCATCGACAATTTTATTCTCCTTTCCCTTTATATGCTTTAATTTGAAATGATACTCTCTAAGGAAGGCAAAAAATGTGGCATGCCTGGCACTTAGATCACACTGATCAAGTAAATACTTTAGACTCATATTTTCTATCTTTAGAAGAAAGTTATTGCCCATGAGGTCGTGCCTCCACATCTTCAAGCCGTGGATAATGGTTGCTAACTCAATATCATGGGTGGGATAGTTTTGTTTGTTTTCTTTTTAACTTTCGTGAATCATAATAGATCACACAATTGTTCTTCAAGAGGGATCTTTCATGCAATATCCCTCTTGTATACCCCTGAATACTTTCTAAATTATGATTGGTTATTGTGTTAGTTTTTCAACATTAAGCTAGCATTATTAGGATCTTTAACTGAGAGAATAACAAGTACATAAATCAAACACAAGAGACAATGAACACAATGTTTTTCCTAGAGGAAACCATGAATGGAGAAAACCTCGCAACTTCCTTAGAGATAGAATCAACACCAAAATAGTAAAATCCCAAAACAGTAAGTGATCTCCTGACAGCAGTAACCTTCTTCTTATCTAGCCCTAGTATCTTCTTTTTCCTCAACTATGTTCTACACTTGAGTGTGTTTGTGATGTGTACTAAATAGAGAGTCCATATCTCTATTTATACTAATCCTAGCATGACTAAAACCCTACTAGTGCCAACCTCTACTAAAAGAGTTTAATAACCCTAGTGTCCCGAAACTGTGGGGACTTTAACCCTTAGACAATCAGAGGGTTACCCACAATGAATTGACATGAATTGTTTACATTATTGATCCTCTCGATCAGAACATCGGGGCATGACAGCATGCCTAAATTATATTATAGA
Organism: Pseudotsuga menziesii; assembly: GCA_001517045.1. Taxonomy (NCBI): domain Eukaryota; kingdom Viridiplantae; phylum Streptophyta; class Pinopsida; order Pinales; family Pinaceae; genus Pseudotsuga; species Pseudotsuga menziesii. The sequence continues at coordinate 153,158 of LPNX011219848.1, forward strand.
AACATCCCAGAATAAACATACGGTTACAATACATAAGATACATAGATGAATACATTCTGAAGTTACGAATACATCAACACTCCCTCTTAACTAGGAAGATATTCTTTCGACACAATTTTGAGCACTGATATTCTTCTCTGGATCATCTCACCATCTACATCTTCAAGCCGTCTTAGTCTTCAAGTCATATTCGTCTTCAATTCATCTTCATCTTCAGATCTGGATCATCACTCAATCTCGATCATCACTGGACATCAGCACTGGATCTCGATCATAACTGAACATCATCACTTGATCTAGATCATCACTCAATCTGGATCATCACTGCTAGATCATCTTTACCGGATCATGACGGGTGCTATCTTATTATTCTTCTCGTCACAGGGATTTCTACAAAGCCAACCCTTTTTCATGCTGGTTGTAGGCCTAGCCTCCATGTAGGTCTTCTTCAGCACTTATATCTGACCTGCTCGTTAGAATGGCCCACCTAACACTTACATCTGACCTACTCATCAAAAAGGCACGCCCAACACTCACATTTGATCATGTAGGAACTAACCTATAATCATATCAGAAAGGCACACCCAACACTCACATCTGACCATGTGGGAACCAATCCCACAACCCTATCAGAAAGGCTCAGCACTTATATTTAGCCATGCAGGAACACATCCTAGAACAATGCTAAAAGGGATCTGCTCTTTCACCCATGTGGGAACACATCCTATAACCATGATGAAAGAGCTCTGAACTTACATTCACCCATGTGGGAACACATCCTACAACCATGATGAGAATCCTTTGCACTTACATCCACCCATGCAGGAACACATCCTACAAACATGATGGAAGGGCTCTGGACTTAAATCCACCCATGCGGGAATGTTAGCCCAAACATCCCCCACATAGATCTCACAACATTCATTTCACTTCATAAGACCTCCATTTGACCCCCACACCTCCAAAAGAGCCCAAGGATGAAGAAAAGGGCTAAAAACCCCAAAAAAGAGCCCAAAATAGCCCCCTAGGAGCTAAAGCCCTAAAGAAGGGGATAAAACCCTAAAAGGGGATAAATTTAAGGTGGAAGGGGATGAAGGCCCAAAAAAGGGGCTAAATCCTCGACCAAAGGCCTAAAACCCTAAAATCCCTTGGAAAAACTATACAAGGAGGGTGCAGGGTCACTCTCAAAACACTCCTCCCTTGCCTATTGTTATGCTACCCGTGGATGCTTTGAAACCTTTGCCTCTCAAACCACCCACAGTCGCTCTCCTCCATCTCCATCCCATCAAGATATTTCTTCCCAACCAAGAGAGAGATGCTCCCATGAGCTAGGGCATGGTGGCTGAGTTCGACCCAAGTGAGGTATAACATTTATTTTCATGTTTATTTAATTGTTTTTCCTTTATAACTATTATTTTTATTTGCAGGTTCTATTGTTGACATTGTTTGTAGGTTTTCCATTGTAGTAGCTTAGGTTGCTTTTAGGCTTCAAGGAGGCAGAACCCTAACCCATTTTCTGTAGAGGGGTTCACAAAGCTTCTTCTTTTCTATTATTAGCTCTTAGATCTAGTTTATAGTTGTAGCCATTTGCTTACTCTAGCTTAGTTTAATTTGCTTCTCCGTTTATGCTATTTCCATTTTGTTTTTTCCTATTTTCAAAGAGTAGGAACCTACCCTTGTTCCCTATAGGAACAAGGGAGCCATTCTTTCTCCTGCAGTGAGGAGAAATCCTCACTACAGCATTGGCGACCATACCAGGTTGATCCCACAAAATCCCTGGTCCAAAATTTTAAGTTTTTAATTTTTTTCAATTTTACCCTAGTTTTCAAAAATCTTATATTAGATCTGTCTTAAATCTTGTTTATTTCCTATTTTAGTCAGTGTTGAAGCCTTTGCTAGTCCAAGCCAAGTCAAACTAACCCCAGTACTAGTTACTGTCGGCCAGATCTGACCATGCCTCACAAGAAAACCCCTTTTCGGAGCAGGGCGCTCTTATTGGGGAAAAAGGTGAGACCGGGGCACTCTTAATGAGCAAATAGGTGCACCCAGGTGCACTTAATCCCCAGATAGGCACAAATTCATCCCAGAAACTCATGTTTCAGCTATTTTCACATTCTGTGTGACCCGCTCACTCATTTCTGGAATAATCTTGTGGCCCCCTCGCTTGATTTGGTAAAAAATGTGCGACATGTCACACAGAAGTTGAATATAAGTTTAATTGACAGTAATTTACAATTTCATAGGACTGTTAGTGCAGCCCAGCCACCTCTATCCACCGTAGTAGGTTTTTTTTTTCAGTTCCAGTTTTTATTTTATGCAAATCAATCCATGAACAATGTGTAGATGTTAAGTCAATCATTAAGGCTTAATAAAATGAACTAGTCTAACTAAATGTAACTTAAAAATAACCATCTTCCTTCCCCCTTCCTCCTCTACCCAGTCATCACCCTCTAGGGTATTCTAGGATATGACGAAGGGTAAGCTCGTATAGATCTAGGCACTCGATGGTATTTTTCCCAAACCACTAAAACTGGGTGACCTGGAAGGTAGAGGGGGTAGAGAAGGAGGGATTCTCATGGCGCTAAGCATCCTCCCTGTTGACCAACCTAGCATCCGAGAGGTTACCTAAGGATCTACGGATGGGATTAGTCCCATTGTGTTGAGATCCCAACACCTTCTCTTTGTTTGAAGAAGAATATCACTAAGAGGTAAACATTTAGTTAGGCTAGCAATCCAGGGTTAATCACTATACTTGCTTACAAACTTTTGTTTATGTTTTTATACAAAACCATGATATGAACTCTACCATGAATTCATAAACCATATTGCAACAACCAAATACCAGAACAAATAAGCAAACCAGAACACCATACCAAATAATTAACCCAACTCAGTTCAAGACATTGAGTAAGCCTTAAAATTTACCAAATTTACACTAAGTTCAATTGATTCTGCAGTCTTTGAGGACATAAGTCCCTGACTGCTACAACTATGGGAAGTACTTGGGCATTGCCCAGAAATGCATTGTGAGGAGTACCACAGGAACCCCAAATTAGTTGGCCGTTGAGAGGAATTGCCGAGTGAAATGGGCAACAACCCCTTCCGATTGAGTAGAAGCACCCCTGAGGAACACGCCAAGCACTTTCTTCTGGTAGTCTTGGTGGTCGAGAGACCACCTTCAGCCAAAAGGAAGTCATTGAAACTGGGGTCTAAATCTCATACCCACCAGTTTCATACACAAAAGAAAACACAATTGATCCTCCATGATTTCTCGACCACCTTCAGCCAAAAGGAAGTCATTGAAACTGGGGTCTAAATCTCATACCCACCAGTTTCATACACAAAAGAAAACACAATTGATCCTCCACGATTTTCCTCACGGCTAAGAGGTGAACCACCACCATTTGGAACACTTGATCGGCACTGACGAAGCCACTCTCAGAAATATCCCACACTGTTAGAGGGCCACACAGCCTCTGATTCTGATTTAGACCCAAATCAGTCTGAACCAGACCTACACACCGCACCATCAAGCCCCATGGCTAATGCAAATATGGATCCATTTTCGGTCCTGGCCTTTAAAAGTGGACCAATGTCCACATCACAACCTGTCACCCACAACATGGAAAGTGGCCCAAGCATAGTCATGCAGACTGTCATTAGCCAACTTCCACCAGCCAAAGTGACCATCTAAGCTGGTCCAATGGTAACACATGGGGGCACTGGCCCCTCCACACACACTTCCCCTCCTGCTACACAGGGGGGCAGTGGACCGTCCACCTACATTTCCCCTACTATAATGCATGGGGGAAATTCCCCCACTACCCATACCATCCCACCCACAACACTTGTGGGCATTGGCCAATTTGCCATGGTCCCACCACAAGCACCCCCAACCATGAAGATTCATTATGCACCTGCAAACCCCACCCCCATTACAACCCCATCCCATATCAACTTGGGGTCAAATATACCCTTCATGGCTTGTCTGAACTTTCCTGACTTGGCTATATTAATGAATGAACCCATTTTCCACCAAGCTTTCTCACCATCCATGCCAACTAAGCTGCCATCAAGCATTCCGAAGTTTGAATGCAAAGCCGGGGAATGTCCCCAAAATCACATAATGACATTCCATCTATGGTGCTCATCCAATAGCATCCTAGACGACTCCATCAGGTTGAGGCTGTTCTAATGCACCCTTATACATGCTGCGGCCAAATGGTACATTGAGATGCCACAAGCCAAGTACCCCGACTTCAACTCCCTAGCCTTCATGTTCCTACAGTATTTCCAACTCCCTGTTAGATATGATGAGCAGGTGGAGATCCTGTTATCCTGTCGCTAAAGCACCACCACTCACATAACTGACCATATCCATGAGTGGTGGCGACGCCGTGGCTTATGCAAAATCCAACTAGATGACAGGATCTTCTTGGATTGGTTCCTTAAGACTTTTCTCCCACCCATCGTAAAGGACATCCAATCTGAACGTCCCCAATTTGAAGAAGAGGCCATACTGAAGGCCCAACAATTTGACTTGATCTACTCTTAGTTTGGATACTTATACACTGTTATTCCATATGCTCCCCATCTGAGTACCTCCTACCACGATGCACCGAGGGCATCCCATGCTGCGAATGACATCATAGGGTCAGTCTCCCAACAACCACAACCTTGACTGACACCACCTACCATTGCACTGCAACCAAGCAACACTGCTAATGTTTCTTACCAAAACCAAGCTCCAGACTATGCCATAATGATTTTCCAATCTAGAGCAACAACCTCTTATGCACAACCTGCACCATCGCAGCAGGCTCAGGCCATGGCTTAGCCAAAACCACAGTATGTGGGGAAAATTCCCACATTTGTGGCACCCCCACCCCCACAAATATACTATGCACCACCAGTGCAACAAGTTCAAGCCCTCGCCCCTGCTCCACCCACTTCGTTGGGACAATTGTTCGCACAACAAAACCGTCCCAACCAGCCTGCCCCCAACAATCAACAAGGTCAAGCTAGAAACAACCGGCCCCGCAACCAAGGAAATAACCAACCACAGGGAGGCGGTCAGCAACCGAACCCTCACAATAATGTTGCGGCTAACCGGTCATCCCAAAACCCCCCACGATAGAATGCACCAAGACACAACACTCTGTTGCGCACAAACCAACCTCGTACACTCTGTGATTTTTATGGGAATTACATATTTGAGAGTCCCCTCATAGCTCGCGCTAAGCAGGCCCTTCAAAATGAGGCCCAACAAGCTGTCAATGCTACCAATCAAGCCCAACCCAACCAGACACCACAAGGACCTCCTCCCATGGTGCTTCAAAACCCACTACCATTCCAAGGATTGGTGGCAATCGCTCCCCCTCCCCATGCCAATCCCAATGCTCCAGGGGCATGGCCCATGGCCAAAACAGGTGTCCACCACCTACTAGCCATGACCACTAAAGAGGTCAACTCACAGACTAGACAAAATCAGTATGGTACCACCACCGAACCTGTCGACTCATCAGTAGCATCCATGTCTAAGACAACAAACCTATCTCTCCAGCTACCCTTGTTACCATGCCCCCCATGTGCAGAATCGGTAATAATGCCATAGCTAAAGCTGCAGTTAACTATAGCATTGTGGATGATTTGGCAAAAATGCCAACTTCCATGTCCGCTCTTGAGGTACTTAAAATGTGTGCAATAGAGCAGAAATCCTTACTAGCCACTCTAGGGGTAGTAGACCCCTCCGAATCCAAATTAATCATGTTTGACACAAAGAATGGAGTGCCGCACATGCCCTCCACTATCACCTTCCAAATCCTGATGTCCATCTAGAACTTGGTTGTGCACCGATGCAGAGTGGATGAGGGGGCATCGATGTTTGTCATGTCTACCATACTTTCGCAGAAGCTTGGATCACCAATTCTTCAACCGTCCTCCACAACTCTGCTGGCTTATGATGGACATCCCACTAAATCCCAAGGAATCCTCCCCCATGTCCCCATGATGTTAGCTAGGAAGAAAGTCTTGGTCGACATCGAAGTCGTCAATGCTCAACTAGACTACAACCTCCTCCTCATAAGGAGTTACATGTACACCATGCGAGCCATCATGTCAACTGTCTTTTGCCTCATGATGTTTCCCCATGAAGGGAAGATTGTGACGATTGACGAGCTTACCTACCATGATCCGCAAGGGTTAACAGCACCTGCCAACGTTATCCCTACCATCACCACCATTGAGCTGTAAGGGGTGATCGCACACGCTAACTTCATCCCGACAACCAACACTATGGTTTAAAATGCACCAGCCTCCCCACTATTGAATGTGGGCCCTAAGTTGTTTACCGATCCTACCATGAGAGCTCCTTTCCCGTTGGTGTCACCACCACTGACAAAAAAGCAAACTGCGAACTTGTGCATGGTCTCATCAAGCACTGCTTCACCCAAACAGCAACCACAACCACAACATCGGCCACAGCTACAATGCTAAGAGAAGCCGCAACATCACCTACAGTAGCCGCATTACGCGCAGCCACAACCACAACCTCACCCCCACATGCAAGAAGTTGGGAGTTATGTGGGCTCATCTCCAATCCATATAATTCCCTTCCTCTTTCCCCCACCTGGTGTCATGAGAAAGCCGGTCCTGGCCACCTTAAGCCTACCCAAATTTACATTGGAGATCTCGGTGTGGTATCTTGATCCACCAACTCAACCAGCAATGCCCCAGGTTGTTTTAGCCCCAGTGCAACCTATTGCGGTTGAGTTTCACCCTCTCCCCGGTTTGCATAAGCCAACCACCACATCAGCACCTGCATCGCCCCAACCCAAAAGGGTTAGGGGAAAGAACACCAAAGCCACTGTAGAACCACGACAAGTCCCACCTTGTGCTATCTACGAACAATAGGGCCATCCAACTCAGAATTGCAGTGAAATTCCAGTCATCTATGTGCATCTGGATGCCATGGATACAAATGAAAACATCCTCGTGGTTGAACTCCCAAACACGCCAGTAGTCAAGAACAAGGCATTGAGGAAAAACCATGCTTGCACCCTTTGTGGTTTGTATGGACATTAATCCCACCATTGCCAAGACCTACCCAAATTTTGAATGGCTGTTGCTGACCTTTGTCACCATTCCCTTGAGTCTGAGATCACCTTGATCAAAGAAGTTCACCCACCAGCACCTTCTTTAGACACCATGTCCATCTACAGGATGTCCAGTTCCACCGACCTGCTCATCTCCATCGACAGTCCATCACACATGTCACTTCATTGCTTCAATAACAATGAGGAGATACTTGAAGCTTTGACCACCCTGGAATACCCATGGGATGACATGCACCATCGCCTGTTCTTCCTCCTAAAAGAACTTGTGTCCCACTCTGACCAGTTTTCTGAGGAGACCAAATATTTCATCCATGGGAAGGATGACTGGTTCAAGAACCCAATCCCAATGCATGATGCCTTTGAAGAAGGGAACATGGTGAACATTTCTCCAACCATAAAAATCAACATCTCAACCAATTCTGAGATCGTTGAGGAAATCATGTTGGAGGCATCTTGCTCCCCGGAAGAGGTCGATGCCTACACATCTCTCTTCAAAGAATTCTGTGATATCTTCACTTGGTCATACACTGAAATTCTTGGCTTAGATCCATCCATCATGGATTACCACATCGACACATGGCCTGATGTGGCACCCATACACCAAAAGAAATGGCTCATCCATCCATCCAAAGTGGCTGTGGTGAAAGCCAAGATAAAGAAGTTGCATACATCTGGCTTCATTTATCCCATTGCATACACCACTTGGGTTTCCAATACTATTCCCCTGAATAAAAAATAGGGTACACTTCAAATTTGCACTGACTTCTACTATCTTAATCAGGGATGTCCCAAAGGCAAGTTCCCCACCCTGTTCATCGACCATATCATTGATGCATGCGCTAGAGATGAGGCCTTCTCCTTCATGGATGGATTTTCCGGCTACAACCAAATCCAAATCCGGAAAGAAGACCATTACAAAACAGTATTTACAACCCCATGGGGCACATTCACCTACCGAGTCATGCCCTTTGGCCTCAAAAATGCTGGAGGCACCTTCCACTGTGCCATGACGCACTGCACCAATGCACTAAGGGCAGCACCATCAGGTGCTAATTCAAAGTCACCCGGAAACGGTTCGAGACACCTCTCACACCTCTGGGATCAAATTTATATCTCTTTATGAGACTGTTGTCTCATGTTTAGTTATTCAAATTTGTGACCATTTCCTACAAGTCAGCTCGATTTATGAGGCATGACATGATGATTTGAGTGTCTACGAACCGGTACTCGTATCACACTTCCCGACCGCTACTCATGCAAGCTGTCAGGATGCCGCCTGTTAAGGATTGTACTATACTTTTATTTTTGTATTTATAAATGTCTTTTTTTCACCACACCTTACGCAGACATCTAGACCATCATCCACAAAACCCTTTGTTTTTCTTCCATTTATTTGACATACAAGTGTCCTCAGGCCACCGCCCATTAAGGACTATAATTTTAGCTTTTATTTTTGTATTTTTAGCATATAGTCATCTTTTCCATGTATTGCACCTTACGCAGACCTCTGGATCGCCGTCCACAAAACAATTTCTTTTCTTGCACACATTTGGCATATAAATTCCTCCATACTTTTACTTACGTCACATGTAGTCAAGTCCGTCCACCGCAACACAAACACACACTCTCTTGACCTTTGTCCGAGAGGCACCTCTGTTTGCATGCCTCTGCCTCAATGTCTTGCAGGCCTCTTCCGCGATCTTTCCCATGCATGTATTGGTATGTTTCAGAGCCTTCTTCTCCCTCCATAAACGTGGATAAACTTTGGACCTCTATCCACCATCCTGACATGGGGCACTGCTCATGCTGCTATAGTCTGTTTACCACATTAGAGTTTCGTTTAAGCGTAGCTACTTCCTTTTCCACTTGATAAATTATAGGAAGGGCGTCTACATTGTCTCGTTTACCTCCTTTTGCAGACCATATAGACCATTTCATGAAAAGGACCTCCTTGGCACACTCAATCCAAGACCGTTCCCCTCTGCATACTTTTGTGCTTTCTCGGGTAGAGGGGTCGCACTTTATGAAAAATCTCACCACTGGTTGTCATTAAGCTCTTTTCCAACCATCTCAACAAGAAAATATCACCAAGCAAACTTGGTTTCGTTCATACTCGTAAAAGTATTTGAAAGGCCGTCTAGTCAGTATAGGTTTAACCTTTTCTGGACTGATTGGACTACCAATGGTAAAGAAGTCTCTCATCCCCTACAGGATGGGTGAGCTCTCCTATTTATACTTTTATCCTTTTTTGGGACTAAGAGACTACCAATGAAAAAGAGCCCCCACTGGAGTCTTCTTCGTGCTTTTAGACTCTCTAAAATTGAAAGCACCATCGAGCACTTGCCTTCTCGGGCTCGCCAAAAATACATGAGATCGTACCACAATGGTGTCCCTAAATACCACCCCATAGAAAACAATTTGACAGCATCCCCACATTAGGTCGCCTTTGTTCAAAGTACTCTACAATATGTCTTCCTTGGATCCCATTAGTATCAAAAGTGTGCGCCTCCTCCAAGTATTTCCCATTTGCAGCGATATTCTTGGTATTATAGCTATGATCCCATTCCCTTGAGTGAATTTATTTTGCTTCCTAGTTTTCCTTGCCATCATACTCTGAACAAAGGAAGTTTGTGTCTCCCACTCCACCCTTACCCTTATTCAATTTTTTCCCTTCCCTCCCCTCCCCCCCAATTCAGTAAGTTATTCCACAGATTGCTCCACACCTTTCGGTTATCCCTCGCGCTCCTGGTCAAGGAAACATCATTGCCTCGACTAGGGGCAGGTCTCCCTCTATCAACATCAACACACATATTCCATAGGATAGACCCAGAGGTCCCTATACCTTGGTTTCATTGACATCATTGATGAGTTCCTTGGACCACTTGAGAGGAGTCCTTAGTGCCTCTTGGGATGGTTGTTTCTCACGTGCTTGACTTCAACTCCATCATTGCACCATTGAGATTTGTACAGGGTTTGTTCTGCACAATACTTGGTCGAAAACCCCAGATGTCACCTGACTCTAGCACATTGGTGAGTCCACTTGAGGGACCTAAACAAGTTATGTACCTTGTGATTTTTGGGTTGTGTTGGATATATTGATCATAAGCGCCAGTAGTGCTTTGATATACCTTTATGATTGATACAACATACTTGTACCACAGAGACTCTGACTCTCAATCAATGAGTCCATATAGCTATGTACCATTCTAGATCTAGCAGAAATTCAGTCAAGAAGATATAGCATTCCATGAGAATTCCATGGGTCCAATGTACTAGATCAGTGTTGTATTTAGCCTCACATAGAGGCAACCAACATTGTAACATCAGTTGTATATTATCAGCTCTTGTATTTTAGAGCATAGATCAAATGATTCTTTTGACATTGTCACGAGCATGGGAATTGCAAACTCATCCATATACATGTCACAAATTTATTGTATCTCACCCATTGATGGGAACCAAATTATCACAAAATCAAAAAGCCACCATGCCCTAGCCCCAGAAGCACCACCTCTCTACAGTAAATCCTATGATGTCCATTGGACATATGTTGAGCTCCTGCCCTCACACATGAGGGGGAAATATGTTAACCCAAAAATCCCCAACATAGCTCTCAATGGCCTGCACCACCCAAGGACACCATCTCACAACACTCATTTCACTTCATAAGACCTTCCATTTGACTACCACACCTCCAAAAGAGCCCAAGGATGAAGAAAAGGGCTAAAACCCCCAAAAAATAGCCCAAAATAGCCCCCTAGGAGCTACAGTCCTCAAAAAGGGTCTAAAACCCTAAAAGGGGCTAAAGTTAGGGTGGAAGGGGTTAAAGGCCCAAAAAAGGGGCTAAAGCCCTGACCAAGGGCTTAAAATCCTAAAATCCCTTGGAAAAACTATAAAAGGAGGGTGGGGGGTCACTCTCAAAACACTCTTCCCTTGCCTATTGTTATGCTTCCCATGGATGCTTTGAGACCTTTTCCTCTCAAACCACCCACACTTCCTCTCCTCCATATCCATCCCATCAAGCCATTGCTTCCCAACCAAGAGAGAGGTGCTCCCATGAGCTAGAGCATGGTGGCCCATTTCCACCCAAGTGAGGTATAACATTTTTTTCATGTTTGTTTAATTGTTTTTGCTTTCTAACTGTTATTTTTATTTGCAGGTTCTATTGTTGACATTGTTTGCAGGTTTTCCATTGTAGTATCTTAGGTTGCTCTCAGGTTTCAACGAGGTAGAACCCTAACCCATTTTCCACAGAGGGTTTCAAAAATCTTTTTTTTTTTGTTATTAGCTCTTAGATCTAGTTTACAATTGTAGCCATTTGCTTACTCTAGATTAGTTTAATTTGTTGCTCTATTTATGCTATTTCCATTTCATTTTTTCCTGTTTTCAAAGAGTAGGAACCTAACCTTGTGCCCTATAGGAACAAGGGATCCATTCTTGCTCTTGTAGTGAGGAGAAATCCTCACTACAGGGAGCACATCCTACAACAGTGATGGAATGGATCTGCACTTACATCCACCCATGTGGGAACACATCCTACAACAATGATGGAAGGGATTTCACTCATATCTGATCTTGTAGGAACCAATCCCACAATCATATCAAAATGGCCCCTCCTCCTAGACTGAGCTGCCTGATAACTGACCAGGTGCCTCCATTCTCCTAGAGAATGACAGTTGCCCTTACGTCTGACCTGCTCATCGGAATGGCCAACAGCCACATCTGACATGGAAGGAAATTAATCCTTTAGACATGACAAAATGGCTCAGCCTTTACATCTGATCAAGTGGGAACACATATCTCTATCACATCAGAATGGCTTCTCAATCCTGGACTGAGTTTTCTCGGTAGCTGACCAGGAACCTCCATTCCCAGAATGGAAATTGCCCTTACATCTATCCTACTTGACAGAATGGCCAGCACTCATATCTAACATGGAAGGAACCGATACTCTCACCATGAAAGAATGGATCAGCCCTTACATCTGACCATGGAAGGAACCAATCCTCTCACGATGTTAGAATGGCTATAGGTCTCATCACTTTCCCTTGGAGGAAACCTCGATCTGGAGAACACAAAGCTTATCCCTAAACTACTCGAACTTCAGCCTAGCCAATGGCTTCATCAATACATCAGCTATCGATTCCTCTGTCGCAACATACTGGAGCTTCACTGCTCCCCTCTACACCATATCCCTGATATAGTAATACTTGATCTCGATATGCTTCGAATTGTCATGGAACAATGGATTCTCTGACAACTTCATGCAACTCTGGATGTCACAATGTATACAAGTAGCATCCAACTAGAGATCAAATAAATCAAACAGTAGCTTCCTTAGCCATACTGCCTAACAACTAGTTGAACGAGCTGCAAAATACTCTGCTTCAGCTATACTCAATGCCACATAGGATTTCTTCTTGGTAAACCAAGAGATCACACCTAATCCCATACTGAAGCAACACATTGAAGTGCTCTTCCTATCGATGGCACTGCCTGCCCAATCTGAATCAACATAACCCTCCAGGTTAATCTTCTGATTCACATCATACTTGAGCCCATAATCAACTATACCCTTTAGGTACCTCAGAATATGCTTTGCAGCAATCAAGTGAACATGTCTTGGATCTGTCAAGAACTGGCTCAAGGTGTTAACATCAAAGCAAATAGCTGGTTTCATGTTTGTCAGGTACATCAAGGACTTGTTAAGGTTAACCTTGACTCGGGATTGAGTTAAAGGTGGTTTAGGTTTAGCACATGGTTTAGCCACATGGTTTGGGCACATGGTTTGTTGTATCCCATGGTATTTTCCCATGGTATTGCATGTGATGGAGCCTTTATAAGGCTTGAGGAGACTCCATTGTAAAGTGGCCTGGAGGTGAGCGGTGGCTAGCTCACTTGGCCCGGATGGCCGGTTTTGGCCATGTAATGAAGATCTTCATTGGTGTTGGTTTTCCCCGCATGGGGTTTCCAGGGTATATTGTGTGTCATCTTAAATTGTTGCTTCCAATGTTTATTTTCTCGCTCATTATTATATTTAATGTTGCTGGTTTAACCTAACAGGACACAATCATCTAACGATACATCATAGCATCAATCGACTCTGATGAAGCATCATTCAATAGCTTTAGGTTCGATGCCATAGGTGTGCACAATCATTTGGTCATTGACATTAGGTCATTCTTGGGATTAGATGATTATCGAAAGTTCATTGAGAACTTCTCGAGAATCACTTGCCCCATGATGTATTTGTAGAAGAAAGCAAACTTAGTTCTTATGGACTGACAAGTGTCAAGAAAGTTTTTAAAATCTTAAGCAGCTTTTGATGACCGCACCAGTTTTGTGGATTGCGGATCCCGATAGGGATTTTGTTGTATGCATGGATGCAAGCACGAAAGGACTTGGAGGAGTCCTCTTGCAAAATGATCATGCGATCTGTAATGAATTGCAGAAATTAAAAGAGCATGAGCAAAATTATCCCAAGCAAGATCTTGAGCTAGTGGCCATTATCCATGCTCTAAAGATGTGGAGGCACTACCTCATGGGAAGGAATTTCCTTCTAAGGACTGACAATATGAGTCTAAAGGATCTCTACTGCATACTTCCCTTGTCTAAGGAAGATTCCATCTACTCTCTGCCACACCTCCATACCTAGGAAATAATGCGTCATCTCCAAGTCCTTCATTTCAAACTCGGCAGCAAGATTTCTCTTCGTATTAGCAATTAGCCCATCCATTCCTGTCACAAATAGATCATCTACATATAGTAGAAGCATCAATGGGTTTCCATCTTCAACTTTGTAGTAAAGGTTCGAATCTGCTTTACTCTTGGTAAAGCCCAAACTAGATAGAAAGCTATAAATTATGTCGTACCAGGTCCTGGGTTCCTGTTTCAAACCATACAGGGATTTCTTCAGTCTACACACATGAGACTTCCTGTCATGAGTCTCAAAACCAAGTGGTTGTTCTACATACACTTCCTCTTCCACTACACCATTCAAGAAAGAAGTCTTAACATCCATCTGGTGTATCTTCCATTTCATTACCACAGCCAGAGCAAGTATTGATCTGATAGAAGTGTATCTAGCTACAGGTGAAAAGGTTAGTCATAATCTATTCCTTCTTTCTGAGAGAAACCATGAGCCACAAATATTGCCTTATATTTTTCAATGCTACCATCTGTATCATGTTTGATCTTGTAGATCCATTTGGAAGTTATAATTGACTTCCCTTCTTGTCTTGGAACAATATCCAAAACATCATTCTTTATGATTGATTGATACTCTTCGATAATAACATCCTTCTATTCTTTCCGTTCTACTGCTTCTTCATAACTGGAAGGTTCTTTATCAATGAAATCACATAGTAAAGCTACATACCCGAAGCAAGATCTGGTCCTCTTTCTTTCTCTATGATTCTTTTCTAGAGCCCCATATCTTTCCACACCTTGGATAATTTCATGTACCCAAGCAGGTTTCCTCTTATGAGGATTCTTCTCCAATGGTGGATCTACAGGTCTTTTTGGTTCTCCAAAATCTTGATTTTCTGCTTGAGTTTCTTCATTCATGGTTGTATCATGAATTATGGGTGCTTCTGCTTCTTCAGGTTCTTCAGCAGGTCTTATTCTGGATTTGTTGTAAGACGTGTCCTCATTAAATGTCACATCCCTGCTGATGTCAATCTTTGTGTAACCTTGGAAATATATTCTGTAAGCCTTCGAGCTTTCAGAGTATCCCACAAATATACCCTTCTTTCCTGAAGGATCTAATTTTGTTCTCTTCTCTTTTGGAATGTATATGTATACATGATAGCCAAATATTCTTAAATGGTTGACTTCTAGTTTCTTACTGGAGAAGACTTCTTCAGGATTCTTGTTCTCAAGTTCTCTATGTGGAGTACGGTTCTGTACATACACCGTTGTTCTGGAAGCTTCAGCCCAAAGATGCATAGGAAGATCTTGATCATGAAGCACATCTCTTGCAGCTTTCATGATAGTTCTATTCTTTCATTCTGCAATCCCATTCTGTTGTGGATTATAAGGAGTGGACAACTCCCTCTTAATCCCTGATTCTTTGCATAGCTCTTTGAATTCATTCGAAGTGAATTCTCTGCCATTGTCTGATCAAAAAGTCTTGATCTTCTTTTTAGTGTGGTTCTCGATCAAGGCTTTGAATTCCTTGAATTTGTTGAATACTTCATCTTTGTTCTCTATGAATTAAACCCATGTCTTCCTCAAAAAATCATCAATAAAAGAAACATAATAAGTATACCCGCTTAGTGAGCTTGATGGCATAGGACTGCATACATCTGAGTGGATGATTTCTAGGATTCCTTTGGCTTTACTTTCAGTACTAGGAAATGTCTTCTTTGTATTCTTTCCTTTCGCAAATCCTTTGCATACCCCATCATGTTTTGCTTGGAATTCTGGAAGACCTTCAACGGTTTTGCTTGCAATTGGCAGTGCTCTATAATACACATGTGCAAGCCTTCTATGCCAAAGTTCACTTGGCTCTTCTGTGTCATGGATCAATGCTTGTTCTGGATCGCCCTTTAATTTGTACAATCCTCCTTGTTGTTCTCTAATCACCACCGCATCATTGATAGTCTTTCCTTTTGGCCACATGATGACTTGACCATCTATGAATGCAATCCTCATTCCTTTTGCATCTAGTGTAGATATGGAGAGGGGGTTCTTCTTGAGTCCTGGCACAAACAAAACTTCCTTCATTGTTAGAGACTTTCCAAAGTCTAGCTTATAGGAGGATTCCCCACTACCTTTTATTGGATACTTGTATTCATCTCCTAGCTTCACCTTGTGAGGTGATTCATGTTCTGAAAATTTCAGAAAGGATTCCTTGAATTCCGTCATATGTTTGAAAGCCCCACTGTCTATAAGCCAATCATTTCTTCTATGAGTAATGTTTCCCATAAGAGAAAAAATAAAAACATATTCATCTTCACTGGAAGAACTTTCAATTTCATATCTGGTTCTTTTCTTGGATGGTTCATCATCCTCTGTAGCATGAGCATGATGTCTTCTCTTGTTCCTCTTCTTCTTATGAGAGTGAACCTTGTTCTTAGGAAAGTCTTTTACAAAGTGTCCTCTTTCATCACATCTTTAACATCTCATTTTAGATAGGTCCCTTCTATTGTTATCTCTATGATGAGGATCCTTACCTTTGGAGTGATGAGATCTTCTTCTGCCTTTCTTAGAGTGAACTGTGAGAGCTTGATCTTCACTTCCCATCTTCTCTTCTGGAGTTGCTATCTGAGATTATTGTTCAGAACATTCTTCCCATAGTCTGCTGAATTTTACTAACTTCTTTCTAGCACAAATTCCTTGGATAAATGAATCCCATGACCTAGGAAATCCATTCAGCGTTGTCATCACAATTTTTGCATTCTCCACTTCTTCATCTACAGCTTCTAATTGTTCCTTGATCTAAGAAATCCTTGTGAAGTAATACTGGATGGTCTCTGCATTCTGAATCTTCACATTCTTTAGTTGGTTCCTCAAGTTCATCTTTCGGTTTATGTTCTTCCCTTCAAACAATTTGGTTAGGGAATCAAATATAGGTTTATGTGTCTTGAGAGAGGACACCTATGGGATAATGTGATCCTTGACAGAATCAAGAATGATCATCTTTTCCATAACCAACTTCTTCTTGTGCAAGGCATTTTCCTCATCTTCCTCTGGAATTGGAATCTCCTCATGGATGTAGGAGTCTAACTCATTTTCTTCCAAGACCAGGGAGATCCTATACTTCCAGGCTAAGAAGTTATCAGCTCCCTCAAGCTTTTCATCAAGCTTGGTATGATGAGACAATTTCAATTGAGAACCTCAAATGGAAATACAAAATATTTAGATATTACCAGGTCCAGATGTTAGATTTGGATTTTGAGTTGAAATCTTGCAGTACTGGATCAGGAGCAAATTAGGGTTTTGCTTTTCTGAAGTTTTCTCCACCCAAATGCCTTGAAATTTATCCCTAACTTTGATTTTTGGGAAGAGATCAATTCAGGCCTGGGATAACTGAAAAATTCCTCTTCTATGAAAAGCCCTAATTTTTGGCAGTAGTGTCGGGTCTAAAGCTGAAAAACCTCAGAATTGGATTATGCTTTGACAGAAAGATGCGCCCTAGGGAGGAGAGTTATTCCACCCTAATTTTTCTGAAAATATGTGGAGAGAGATTCACAAAATAGGAAGCCCTAGTTTCTACAGCTGCGCAATGTCTTCTTTTGAGGTTAGCTATAATACCATGTTAGTTTTTCAACATTAAGCTAGCATTATTAGGATCTTTAACTGAGAGAATAACAAGTACATCAATCAAACACAAGAGACAATCAACATAGTTTTTTTCCTCAGGGAAACCATAAAGGGAGAAAACCCCACAACTTCCTCAGAGACAGAATCAACATCAAAATATTAAGTGATCTTTCGACAACAATAACCTTCTTCTTATCTATCCCTAGTGTCTTCTCCTTCCTCAACTATGCGCTACACTTGAGTGTGTTTGTGATGTGTACTAAATAGAGAGTCCAGCTCTCTATTTATACTAATCCTGGCATGACTAAAACCCTACTAGGGCAGACCTCTACTAGGAGAGTCTAATAACCCTAGTGCCCCGGAACTGCGGGGACTTTAACCCTTAGATAATTTTAGGGTTACCAAGAATGACTTGACATGACTTGTTTACATTATTGATCCTCTCGATCGGAACATAGGCACATGACAACATGACTCAATTACATTATAGATACATTTGGGAATAAACATCGAGTTACAATACGTAAGATACATAAATGAATACATTCTGAAGTTACAAATACATCAACATATTGTACTTGTTTTTTGGTGAGGATCTCAAGGCCAAGGACCCACTAGTAAAACCTTGTAAGTTAGGTGATTAATTCCCTAACTTGTAGACTTAGGCGACTTAAGATATTGACGCAATTTAAACAATAGGCAACAGAATCCACTAGGAGGAGAGGCTAGTGGTTAAGAAGGCCTTGGCTATCTAGTAAAGTTTGACCTGGGTTGTTAACAATTTCGATGATGTAGCAAAAGGAAGCTAGCTACCATAAATAATGGTAGATTGCGTAGTCGCCAAATTATGGTGAGAGCGACATTAAAATATATGTATATATAAGACATTTATAATATATATGTGTGTGTATGTGTGTGTGTGTGTGTGTGTGTGTGGATATATATATATA
>LPNX011219848.1:180631-198910 GCA_001517045.1 Pseudotsuga menziesii
TATAAATCTGTTAATGAGGTTACATATATATATGTATATATATATATATATATATATATATATATATATTATTAATACAACTAAGAGAGTTATCATATACAGATTTTGGAAATTTAACCCCAAGTATAGAATAATTACACTCACAAAATTGCTAATCAAACATGCAAAATTACCATCAAAGGAGACTGAAATTGGAGCATAACACTAATATTTATTTAATAAGTGTACAATAGACAACCTTGTGAAGTCATAAGATGCTGCAATATATAATTACCTGAGAGATTCAATTGCATAAGGGTGCCATTTGAAATAGTCAAAAAGCAGGCTTACTAAATCTAGTCAAATCCCCCATAGGTGCATAAAGCAGTTTCCAAATCCACTTAGATGCTCATGAATTGGAAAATTCAAGTAGGAAAGATAATAATGGATGGAAATACAACTCATACATGCTTTTTTTAAGATAAAATAATGGAGGATGACGAGGGAAAAAAACAAGTGAACTACACCTAGTTTTACTTTCCCTTTTGCCTTAAATCTTAATAAAGCATGCAACTTAGCAGAAAAAGCAGATATGTGCTTTCAAGAATCTAGAATAAAGAAGAGATGCTAAATATGGTTTCCAAGAGGTTTCAAAAGAACTCCATGACTCATTTTTACCAAGTGTTGACTTCTATTACATGTAGAAGACAACTAGCATAGAGTGGAATCTAGGAAACTAGGTATTAAGAGAAAAATTGATTTAATTAATGTCTAAGGTAGGTAACTATGGGTTGGTTATTCTAAAATCCCCCATTAATCCTAAATTATGAGTACATATCAGAAAAATATAGGGCCTAGCAATAAGGCTTAGTCATGATTTACATACTGCTTGTCCATTTAACCAAGGAAAGAGGCAGAAACCCAGTGGGAAAATCCTCCCTTAAAAATGGACAGTAAAACAAAATTTGAAAATATTGTCATCAATCATGCTTCATAGCATGATCAACAATCCCCAGGAGTGATTTGAGATTGTTAAATGTCTTCTCACAAAAAACTTTGGTGAAGATGTCTGCTACTTGTTCTGAAGATGCACAGAAGAGTAGGTGAATGGTGCCATCATGCACAAGCTGTCTGATGTAGTGTATATGGATCTCAATGTGTTTGGTTCTCTATATATAAACTATATCATTGTAGATTAGAATGGTGCTCTGATTATCACAATAAATAATAGTTGAAAACTCTGATTTAAAGCCACACTCACCAAGTATTCCCTGTAACCATAAACATTGAGTTGTTGCATTTACAACTCCTCTGTACTCTGATTCTGTAGATGAGAGTGCTATGGTAGTCTGCTTCTTGCTTAACCAGCTGATTGGTCCTCCTACAAGCATGAACACATATCTTGATGTTGACTTTCGATATGTGTTGTCACCTTCCCAATCACTGTCAGTAAACCCAATCAAATCAAGATCAGATTTAGCTTTGTAGAAGATCCCATGAGTTCTTATTCCTTGAACAAAGTTAAGGATCCTTTTTTCCGCTCTCCAATGGATCTCATGAGGTTGATCGATGCATCTTGAAGCCAAACTTACTACATAAGATATATCAGGTTGAGTGTGTGTAAGATAAAGCAAACACCCAATCAACTGCCTATATAGTGTATTATTTACCATAGGAGAAGAGCTTGCTTCTTCAAGCTTAACTCCTGAAAGGAAGGGAGTCTTGCTTGGCTTAAAATATTTCATGTTGAACTTGTTCAAAAAATCTAAGGCATACTTGGACTGATGTACTTTTATTCCATGTTGGGATTGAGCAATTTCAAGACCTAATAATTGGCTCAACAACCCCAAATAAATCATAGAAAATGCATGGTTCATTATATCCTTCAAGGAGGCAATCTCTTTTTTTGAACTTCCTATAATCATAAGGTCATCCAAACACAAGAAAATAATAATCAAGAAACCATGAATCAACTTCAAATAAACATTAGGATCATACTTGCATCAAACAAAACTCAATGACAACAGAAAGCCATCAATCATGGCATACCAAGCCCTGGGGACTTGCTTGAGCCCATACAGTGATTTATTTAGCCTACACACAAAAGATGGATTAGAAAAAAACCATTGAGGTTGATACATGTCAATATATTCAGTGAAATATCCATTTAGGAAAGCACACTTCACATCCATGTGATGTACCTCCAACTGCTTCGAAGCTGTAATGGCTAAAGCTAGCCTTATGGAGTCCATCTTTGCCACTTATGCATAGGTTTCATTGTAGTCAATACCATGTACTTGTGAGTGTCCCTTAGCTACCAATATTTCCGTATATTTCAAAGGTGAACCATGAGCAATGAACTTATTCTTGAAAACCCACTTACATTGAACTAGCTTCCTCCCTAAGGGAAGATCAATTAGTTCCCGAGTGTTGTTCTTCTGGAGCGAGCTAAATTATTCTTTCATGGTTGTTTGCCATATTGGATCATGTGTTGCATATTCATATATCTATGGGTCTGATTCAACCATAATATAGCACTTCTCTACAAACAAAGGGTCTTTCATACACAAGGCACTCTCAAACTGAGATCTAGTCCTCCGAGGGTCACTAGGATTTCCAGCTGGTTCCATAGCTGCATGAATGGTCTTTGCTTCCCATTTTGGTCTTGTAGGACTATCAGGATGTGCAATTAAATCATCATTATCAGAAATATCAGAATCAGCAAACTCATTAGTCTCTCCACTTACAGTCAATGGATCTGGTGGTGAAGAAGACTCTCCAACTTCAATTGCTACTAAAGGATCTTCTTGAAACTGAACACTTCTTTCAATGAAAGCTTTGTTAGTGCTCAAGTTGATCATCTTGTAACCTTTTGAATCTTCAAAATACCCAACAAATAGGCACTCTTGGCTTTTGGGCTACAAATCCTTTCTCTTTTCACTTGGAAATCTAGCCCAAGCCTTTGAGCCAAAAATCCTGAAATGGGTCACATCTAGCTTGTGTCCACTCCAAGCTTCGAAACGAATAATACCATCATGTTGTTTATGGGGCACCCTATTCTAGATGTAGGATCCACATTTTATAGCCACTATGCAAAACATTGGTGGAAAATTCTTAGCCTCCATCATGCAGGTTTCCATCTCCTTTAGTGACCTGTTCTTTCTCTCAGCAACACCATTTTGCTATGGTGTGTAAGGGATCGAATGCTGCATCTAAATACCTGCAAGTTTACAATACTAAATGAGCTTAGAATTGACATAATCACAACCATTGTTATATCTGAGGATCTTGAGTCTCCTCCCAGACTGGTTTTCAGCCAAGGCCTTAAAGACTTTGAAGTGGTAAAAAAATTCAGACTTATGCTTCAGGAAGTAAACCCAACAATACCTGGAAAAGTCATCTATGAAGGTCAATCCATATTTGTCTTGAGTCATGGACATATGAGGAAATGGACCAAAAACATAATTATGGATTAAATCAAGAGGTGCATAGCTTCTCTCATGACTAGCTCTCTCAAATTTGTGCTCTAGGTGTTTTCCCAAGATGCAACCTTGACAGACTCCCTTGGAAAACTTAATCTTTGGTTACCCTATTATAGCAGGGATTTCTCCTTGCTACAGGGGCAGGAATGGCTCCCTTCTGTCTATAGGATGGAAGGGTAGGTTCCTACATGTGGAAATGTAGAAAACAAAAGAAGAACAGAAAGGAAATCGAAGAACAAGAAAGAATGGCCGTGATCCCCTTTCCAAACATGGTTAGGGCTTGGCTCTTAGAACCTGCAAACAACTATTAGAAACTAAAAACCTGCAAAAACATGTTATAAATCAAACCTGCAAGCAAATGTGGGTCAGCAATAAACTAAAAAAATAAATAAAACACTTAAACAAAACTAGATTATACCTCTCCTTTTGTGAAATGGGCCACCATGCCCTGGCTAGAAGAAGCACCTCACTATCTCACTCAGCAATGGAGGAGCTATGGCTGAATGGGGAAGATAAGTGGAAGAGAGGGGGGTGCAGGTGGCTTGAGAGGAAAAGAGTCTCGAGGCATCCATGGTAAACATAACAGTATGCAAGAAATGAGTTGTTTAATAGTGACCCCTCACCCTCCTTTTATAGCTTTTTTGGATATTTTTAGAGTTTTAAGCCCTTGGTCCGGGCTTTAGCCCCATTTTTGGATTTTAGCCCCTTCCGCCCTAAATTTAGATTTATTTAGGGTTTTAGGATCCTTTGAGGGGTTTTAGTCCCTAGGAAAGTTGTTTAGGCTCCTTTGAGGGGTTTTAGTCCCTAGGAAAGTTATTTAGGCTCCTTTTTGGGGTTTTTAAGCCCTTTTTCTCATTCTTAAGCCTTTTTGAGGGTGTGGGGGTCTAATGGAGTGATACAAGGGCCGTGCAAGGGTGTCCTTGGGTTGTGTAGGCCATGTAGAGCTGAGTGAGGGATTTTTTGGGTTAACATATTGCCCCCTGATGTGTGAGGGTAGGAGCTCATCGTATGGCCGACAGACATCATAGGATTTGATGCAGAGAGGTGGTGCTTCCGGGGCGGGGGCATGGTGGCTTTCTGTTTTTGTATTAATATGGCTCCCATCAATGGGTGAGATACAAATAACGTGTGACATGTATATGGACAAGGAAGGCATCCCCATGCTCGTAACAATGTCAAAAGCATAATTTGATTTATGCTCTATAATACAAGAGCCGATCATATACAACTATTGATTTGATAATGGTTGCCTGACTTAGAGGCTGAATACAATGCTAATCTGAAGAACTGGTACATTGGACCCATGGCATTCTCATGGAATGCTATATCTTCATGACTGGCATCCTACTATATCTGGGACGACACATAGCTATATGGACTCACTGATGGAGAGTTAGAGTCTCTGTGGTACAAGTATGTTGCATCAATCATAAATCTATATAGAAGCACTGTTGGGGCTTCTAAACACTGTCTCCAACGCAACCCAGAAATCACAAGGGACATGAACTTGTTTAGTTCCCTTAAGTAGACTCATCGATGTGCTAGAGTCAGGTGACACTCGGGGTCTTCGACCAAGTACTATGTGGACCAAACCCTGTATGAATCTCAATGGTGCAATGATGTAGTTGGAGTTGAGCACATGAGAAATAGCCATCCCGAGAGGCACTAAAGACTCCTCTCAACTGGTCCAAGGAAATCATAAATGAGGTTAATGAAACCAAGATACAGGGACCTCTAGGTCTATCCTCGAGAATATGTGTGTTTTCATCGATACAGGGAGACCTGCTCTTGGTCAAGGCAATGATTTTTCCTTGACCAGAAGCGCAAGGGAGATAACTGAAAGGTTGAGATAATCTGCGAACTAACCCACTGAAATGGGTGGGGGGGGAGAGGGAGGGAAAGAGTTGAATAGGGGTAGGGGGAGTGTGGGAGACTCAAACTTCCTTTGTTTAGAATATGATGGTAGGGCAGACTAGGAAACAAATGAAACTGACTCATGGGAATGGAATCATAGCTATAATACCGGTAATGTCCCTGCAGATGGGAAATACTTAGAGGAGGTGGACACTTTTGATATTGATGGGATCCAAGGAAGACACATTGCAGAGTACTCTGAACAAAGGCTACCCAATGTGGGGATGCTGCCAAACATTTTTCTTGTGGGGTGGTGTCTAGTGACACCGTTGTGGTACGATCTCCAAGATTTTTGGTGAGCCCAAGAAAGTAAATGATCAATGGTTCTTTCAATTTTAGAGAGT
Source organism: Pseudotsuga menziesii (assembly GCA_001517045.1). Taxonomy (NCBI): domain Eukaryota; kingdom Viridiplantae; phylum Streptophyta; class Pinopsida; order Pinales; family Pinaceae; genus Pseudotsuga; species Pseudotsuga menziesii. The sequence goes on from LPNX011219848.1 coordinate 186,351, forward strand.
CTAAAAGCAAGAAGAATACTTTAGTGGGGGCTCTTGTAGAAATTCAGGCCTGCAGTAGATTAATTTCACTCACAGCAATTAACAATTGATCATGCAAATTATCAACAATGGAGACTGAATATGGAGCTGTAACACAAAATTATATTAACTGAGTGTACAATAGCAAACCCTATAATAACATAGGATGCTAAATATATAGAATACATGAGCAAATTGAATGCATAAGGAAGCATCCAAATCTAGCATAAAGCAGGCTTACCCAAAATAGGCAAATCCCCCATAGGTGTAAAAAGATGATCCCAAATCTATCAAGGACTCCACGAATTAGCAAGGGCACATGCGCAAGCTAAAGAGTGGTCAAATGGAAGCTCATACATGCTTTTGCATGGAGGAAAGAGTGGAGGAGGAAGAGGCAACAAAGCTGATTCACCTCACCTAGTCTTGCTTTCCTATGTGCCTTAAAACACTGAAAAAGCAGGGAATAAAGCAGAAAAAGCAGATGGGCGCCTAGGAGGCCAGGAATAAAGCAGATTTGATTTCTAAGGATTTCCCAAGCAATCCATGAGTCAATAATGGCAAGTTTGACCTCTATGGATAGGCAATTGACAACTTGCACATGGTGGGACTCATGGACTAGGCAAATAAGACAAAATAAATGAAATAATGTCTAAGTGGGTAAATACTATGGGCTGATTATTCTAACAGCTCTTTCTTGTTGGTAGTCTCCTGTGATTGAGAAAGGATGAAAGTATACATAGGAGAGCTTGCCCATCCTGTAGGGGATGAGAGACTTCTTTACCGTTGGTAGTCCAATCAGGCTGGAAAAGGTTAAACCTATACTGACTAGACGGTCATTCAGATACTTTTACGAGCATGAACAAAACCAAGTTTACTCGGCAATCTTTTCTTGATGACAAGGTTTGAAAAGAGCTTAACGACAACCTGTGGTGATATTTTTTGTAAACTGTGGCCCCTCTGCCCGAGAAACCATAAAATTAAGTAGAGGGTAACGATCTTGGCTTGAGTGTGCTAAGGAGGTCCTTTTCATGTGACGGTCTACATGGTCTGCAAAAGGGAATAAATGAGATGATGTAGATGCCCTTTCCTATACTTTAGTGAGTGGGAAAGGAAGAAGCTGTGCTAATCTATCTTTTCATTGTTTTAAGAAGTCCAAAAAGAGGTTAAATGAAACTCCAGTATGGTCAACCAATTGTGGTGGCACAGGCAGTACCCTATATCGAGACGGTGGACAGTGGTCCAAAGGTCATCCACATAGTATGGATGGAGTAAGTGGCTCTCAAACATACCAATACATGCACGGGATAGATCATGGCAGAGGAAAATGAGTCAGTGCAGTAAAGACACGCAAGCCAAGGTGGCTCTTGGATAGAGGTCAGGAGAGCATGTGTGAATTGTGGTGGATGTACTTGACTACATGTGATGTGAGTGCGATTCTGGGGGCACTTATATGCCGAATACGTGAAAAAAAAATGATCCATTTTTTGGACAATGGTCCGAAGATCCGCGTAAGGTGTGGTGGAAGGAGTAGACAATTATGTGTTAAAATACAAAACAAAAGTAAAAATGGCATTCCTTAATAGGCAATGGCCTGCAAATTTGCATGAGTAGCAGTTAGGAAGTGTGATACAAGTACAGGTCCGTAGACACTTGCATCATCATGTCATGGCTCATAAATCGAGGTAACTTGTGGGAAATGGTCCCGAAATTTATTTATTAAACATGAGACGATGGTCTCATAAAGAAATAGAGGGTGGAATTCTGAAACTGGTGCCATGAACAAAGTCACAAATGGACTCTGTATGGTCCTGTTATGTCGATCGAAAGAAATTAGGTAAAATGGGGCCTATATAAAGATGGGGTCCACTTGGTGAGGTGTCATTGTCACTGTTCACTGTGGAGTTGGAGAGGTGGGCCCTAAATATTCATTTGCTGATTTCTCTTGTTCTGACCAATAGTTTCAAGTGTCGCGACTTGCAGGTAAGAGCTCTCACTGAATCTCTTATTTTTGGTGGTTTACTTTCTGGATTTGGTCACTAGGAGGTCCTCCATGAGCAGTTTGGGGTTTCATGGAGCCAAGTCACACCTTTCAAAGAAAAAGGAGTGACATGGTCACATATGTGGGGAATTTTTGAGCGACCTAGTCGCTCATTTTTCCCAAACAGGTGCGACTTGGCCTCTGGGGGGTGTTTTTTTATGATAGTAGTGGCTGACATCTAGGTTTTTGCTTGTGCAGGATGGTTGAGATCAAGTGGCGAGAGAGAGACTACAAGGACCTCTAAGAGGCATCATTACAAGATGAGAATGTGGGAGATACATTTTCCCATTGTGGATTGCTGAAGTTCATTAGGATACGCCTCATGAAGAGCTTGATTTTGATGCTACAAACACTGGTGAGTTTTTGGGATGTTGACGAGGAGGCATTCCTCTTTTAGGGCCAGTGTATCAGGATTACGCTGGCAGATGTGTACTTGCTTACTCGACTCCCTATGTTGGGAGTATTTGGTGAATTGGCACTGGTGTTGTATTGGGGGGATACATTGGAGGAGTTGTGCAATAGGCACTGTTACGCTATGGCATATGTGCGTGGCTCCTATATCCTAATGTGTGATATCGAGGATTTGTCGACACAGGCATTGGTGACATTATTACTATGTATCTTGGGTTCCATGGGGAGTGACAAGATATCTGAAGGGTAGCTTTAAATAGTAGAGCGTGCTATAGGGGGCACATACTACGAATGGGGCCAGATGTATCTTCAAGCTGTTCGGTGGAAGCTGAACAAGTCGAAGAAATCTAGGGTAGGATTTTGTTTTGGCTCCTTCCTGTGTGCTTTCTTTTTTGAGAAAGTACCTACACTGTGTCCTCACTGAGCTGTGCAGGATAGTGTTCCATGGGAGCCACGGATGTACTGATGGTGTCAGATGATGATCCGAGAGGGTGGCGGTAGAGTGGGCCACTTCTTTACTAAGGAGCTATTAAAGCAGTGGTGTCATCTTCCAGTAGTGATCGAGGAGTGCCCATATGCAGGTATGGACTACCATGGAGACCCTGAGATGCCCCGACCTCCTGGCCAGGCATGGGGACGAGCTGGTATGTATGTGTGATGGTTTTATGTTCATGTTTATACATAGTGTAGTTGAGCTGGTGGATAGTTTGTATCTTGATATATGTGGACTGATGGTGTCCTTGTTTGTGTATGCATATATTGGTCCCCGCCCGCCACCTAGGAATCAGAGGCGGGTGGTTACCATAGCTCCTGCGGCGGTTCCTGCTGGGAACCCTTGCAGGCAACGACGGGAGATGGATGGACTCTTTCCGCATCTGGAGCGATTTGCTACTGGGGTCTCAGATGATGGCTGGCAACATCTGAGTAGTGATATGATTACCTCTATTCATAGTTTTCCTCCAGAGTGGACTGCTCCGATGAGGAGGATGGCTATGGCCTATGAGCACTTTTGTCAGGGGGCAAGAGGTGATCTTCCTACAGAGGATGAGTCCTCTAACGAAGATGATGATACTGAGTTAGATGATGAGTCTGAGTTAGATTAGCATTCTACTGGGGATGCCCCTAGTGCATTGGTGCACTTTGGAGTTTTTGTGTCGCTATGTATATCCTGTTGAGGAAGACTTCTTCAAAAATATTAGAATTGGTTGAGATGTCAATTTTGATGGTTGGAGAAATGTTGGCCATGTTCCCTTCTTCGAAGGCATCTGGTTTTAGAATGGGATTCTTGAACCAGTTGACATTCCCATGAATGAAATCTTTGGTCTCCATGAAAACTGGTCACACTACGACATAAGTTGTTCGGGGAGGAATAACGAGCAATGATGCATGTCATCCCATGGGTATTCCGGGGAGGTCAGAGCTTCAAGTATATCTCATCATTGCAGAAGCAACGAAGAGATAGTTCTAATGGACCGTCATTGGAGGTCGAGATGAGCGGGTCGGTGGAACTAAACATCATGTAAATGGACATGGTGTTTGAAGAAGGAGGTGGGGGGTGAACTTCTTCGATCAAGGTGACCTAAAACTCAAGGGAATGTTGATTGAGGTCAGCTAGATCCATTCAAAATTTGGGAAAGTCTTGGCAATGGTGAGAGTAATGTCCATAAAAATTGTAGAGGGCGCAAGCATGGTTTCTTCTCAATGACTTATTTCTTACTACTGGCACACTCGGAAGTTCAACCATGGGGAGGTTTTTGTTTGTATCCATGGTGTCTAAATGTGCGTGGATCATTGGGATCTCAGGGCAATTCTAAGTTGGATGGCCCTATTGTTCACAAGTAGCACAAGGTGAGATATGCCTAGGTTTTGTAGTAGCTTTGGCATTCTTTCCCTTGGCCCTTTTTGAGTGGGGTGGTACAGGTGTGGGTGTAGTGGTTGGTTTTTGCGAACTGGGTGGGGGATGAGGCTCGACCACAATGGGTTGCACCGGGGTTAAGACAACCTAGGGCATTTCTCATTGAGCTGGTGGATCAAGATACCACACTAAAATTACCAATGTAAAGTTGGGTAGCCTTAAGGTGCCCATTATTGGCTTACTCATGACACCAGTTGGGGGGAAGAGGAAGGAAATCATATGGACTGGAGATGAGCATAGTAACTCTCTGATTGTTTTATGTGGGGGTGAGATTGTGGTGGTGGATGCGCATAATGCTATGGCTACAGATGATGTTGTGGCTGCTGTTGGCGTTGTGGGTATAGACGATGTTGTGTTTGTGTTTGGGGTTGCGTCTGCGGTTGTAATTTGGGTGCAGCGATGCTGGATGATACCATGCACAAGTCCGCAATATCATTTTGTGTCAGTGGTGGTGACACTAAGGGGAAAGGAGCTGTCATGGTGGTATCGGTAAACAACCCAGGGCACACATTCAATAATGGGGAGGATGGTGTTTTTTCAACCATGGTGTTGATTGCAAGGATGAAATTGGTGTGTGTGGTCATCCCATATGGCTCAATGGTGGTGATGGTGGGAATAACATTGGTGGGTGTTGTTAACCCTTGCAGATCATGATAAGTGATTTGATCAACCATCACGATCTTCCCTTCATGGGGGAACATCATGAGATGGAAGACAGTTGATGCGACTACTCTCATGGCCTACATATAACTTCTCCCGAGGAAAAGGTTATAGTCCAGTTGAGCATTGAAAAACTGCATGTCAATCAGGACTGTCTTCCAGGCTAATGTGATGGGGACATGGGGGAGGATTCCTTGGGATTTGGTAGGATGGCCATCATAATCCCGCAGAGTTGCGGAGGATGGCTGTAGAATTGGGGGTCCCAGTTTCTACCAGACTAGGGTAGACATAACGCACATAGATGCCCCCTCATCTACTATGCACCAGTCCACAACCAAATTCTAGATGGACACTAGGATTTGAAAGGCGATGTTTGATGGCACGTGCAGTTCTCCATTCTTTGTGCCAAATGTGATCAACTTGGAGTCGGAGGGGTCTACTGCCCTGAGGGTTGCTAGTAAGGCTTTTCACTACGCTGGGCATGTTTTAAGTACCTCAAGAGTGGACATGGAAATTGGTGTTTGAGTCAAATCATCTAGGATGTTGTAGCTGACAGCATCTCTAGCTATGGCATTATTGGCAGCTCTGCGTATGGGGGGGCACGAGAATGGGGGTAATTGAAGAGGTAGGTTGAGTGTTTTAGACATTGATGTCATTGATGGGTCAATGGGTTCAGTGTTGTCTTCGTACTGATTTTGTCTAGTTTGTAAGTTGACTTCTTCAGTTGTCATGGCTAGCAGATGGTGGACACTTGCTTCTACGACGAGATTTGCCCCCGAAGCATTGGGATTAGCTTGGGGAGGGGGTGCAGTTGCCACCTATCCTTGGACTGGTAGTAAGTTTTGAAGCACCATAGGAGGAGGCCCTTGTGGTGCCGGGTTGGGTTGGGCATGGTTTGTAGCATTAGAGGCCTATTGGACCTCGTTCTAAATGGCCTTCTTAGAGTGACCCATGAGGGGACACTTGAATTTTTAGTGCCCATAGACCTTACAAAGTGTGCAAGGTTGGTTTGTCCACAACGGGGCATTGCGTCTTGGTGCGTTTGGTCGTGGGGGATTTTTGGCTGGTTGGTTTTCCATGACATTGTTGGGAGGGTTGGGTTGTTGACCCCCTCTCTATGGTTGGTTGTTTCCTTGGTTCTGGGGTTGATTGTTTCTATCTTTCCCTTGTCGATTGTTGGGGCAGGCTGGTTGGGACGGTTTTTTTGTGTGAACACTTGTTCCAACAGAGTGGGTGGAGCAAGGGTAGGGGCTTGAACTACTTGCACTGGCGGTGCATAGTAGATTTGGGTGGACAGTCATGCCACAAATGTTGGAATTTTCCCTACATACAACTATGTTGGCCAAGCCATGGCCTGATCCTACTACAATGGCATAGGCTGTGCATAGGAAGTTGTTGCTCCAGACTGGGAAATCATTCTTGTGTAGTCCAGAGTTTGGTTTTGGTAGGCGACACTAGCAGTATTTCTTGGTTGTGGTGGAACTAAAGGCGGTGTCGAATGGTGCTATGGCTGTTGGGAGACTGAACCTATGATCCCATCTGTAGCATGGGATGCCCCTAATGCATCATGGTAGGAGGTTCTTGTGCAGGGAGCATCTGGGATGACTGTGTACAGGTATCCAGACTGATCGTAGATCAGGTCAAACTATTGGGATTTTAGTATGGCCTCCTCCTCAGATTGGGGGCGTTCAGATGCAACGTCCTTTGTTATGGGTGGGAGCAAGGTCTTGTGGAACCAATCCAAGAAGATTCGATTGTCAACTTGTATTTTACATAAGCTACGTCGTCACTGCCACTCATGGATATGGTTGGTTATATGCATCGTAGTGTTCTGATGGTAGGATAGCAAGATCTCCACCCCCTCGTCATATCTGATGGGGAGTTGGAAATACTATAGGAACATGAAAGTCAGGGAGTTGAAATCGGGGTACTTGGCTTGTGGTAGCTCAATGTACCATTTGGCCGCAGCACCTGTAAGGGTGCATTGGAATAGCCTCAGTCTAATGGAATCATCTACGATGTTGTTTGTTGAGCACCATATATGGAATGTCATGATATGATTTTGGGGACATTCCCCTGCCTTTCCTTCAAACTTAGGAATGACTGATGGCAGCTTGGTTGGCATGGGTGGCCAGAAAGCTTGGTGGCAGATGGAGTCGTTTGTTAACCGAGCCAAATTAGGCAGGTTAAGATGAGCCATGAAAGGCAGGTTTGACCCCAGGTTGATGTGAGATCGGACAACGATGGTGGTGGGGTTTGCAAGTGCATAATGTACCTGCATAGCTAGGGATATTGGTTGTGCCATTGTAGATGGGACAGTGTCCCCAAGTGTGGTGGGAAGGATAGTGTGGGTGGAAGGGACATTGCCCCCATGTATGACAAGAGGGGCAATGTAAGTGGAAGGTCCACTGCCCCACTATGTGGCAGGCCCGGGTAGTGTATATGGAAGGGCCACTGCCCCCGTTTACTGCAGGTGGGAAAGCCTGGCTAGTCACTATAGGTGGTGGTAGCTGACAGATGATAGTCTGCATGACTTCTTGGGCCACCTGCAGGGTTGTTGGTCATAGGCTGTGGTGTGGACATGGGTCCACTTGCTATGCCTATGGCAGAAAAAGGATCCGGTTTTGCACTGGTAATGGGGCTTGATGGTGTAGTATGGAGGTATTGTTTAGACTAATATGGTTCTGAATCTAAATCAAAGTCTATGTGGCCTTCTGATGGTGTGAAAAGTCATCGAGAATAGTTTCGACGGTGTCAGTTCAATGTCCCAAATGGTGGTGGTTCGCCTCTTAGGTATGAGGAAGAGCGTGCAGGATCAATTGTGTTAGATTGTATCAAACTAGTGGGAATGATGTTTGGACCCCAGTTTCAATGGCTTCCTATTGGCGGTAGGTGGTCACTTGACCATGAAGACTGCCAGAAGACAACACTTGGATTTTTCCTCATGGGTGTTCTACTCAATCGGTGGGGGTCGTTGCCTGCTTCGCTTGGCAATTCCTCTTAGCAGCCAGCTACTTTGGGGTTCCCGTTATACTCCTCACAATGAGTTTTAGGGCTAAGCCCAAGTTCTTCCCATGGTTAAGGCAGTCAGGGACTTACGTCCTCAAAGACTGCAGATTTTTTAACTTAGTGTAAATTAATCAATTTTAGTGGCTTTCTGAGTGACATGAACTGAGTGGGGTTATTTATGTGGTATGGTGTATATGTTTTTCTATCTTTCTGCTATTAGGTGGATGAAAGTGGTTTATGAATATGTCATAGAGTTCATACCATTTTATATAGAAGCAGTGAATAATTAGAAATGTGTAAACAGATACATTTTTTACCCTGAATTTTGATGGCCTAACTAGGTGACTACCTTACACATATATTCTTCTTCAACAAACAGAAGGTGTTGGGCTCTCAACACAGTGGGACTAATCCCATATTTAGATCCACAGGTCACCTCCCAGATGCAAGGTTGGTCAACAGGGAGGATGCTTAGCGCCATGAGAAGCCCTCCTTCTCTACCCCCTCTACCTTCTAGGTCAATTTTTTTTAATGGTTTAGAACAATATTGGGTGAAGGGACTAGGACTATACGACCTGTGCCCTTCGTCTTATCCTAGAATACCCCAGAGGGTGATGACTGGGTAGAGGAGGAAGGGTATGCAAGACTGTTAATTTTATGTCAATTTTAGTTAGGTTATGTTGATTAAGTAATTAAATTTTTTTAAATTTACACTTTTGTTTGTACATGAAATTGCAGTAAACTGAAATAGAAACAAAAATGGGACTATTGTGCTGGACAGAGGTGGATGAGCCACATTGACAGTCCTCAATGAACTGAAAATTAACTTTTGAGTGATAGACCACATGTTTCGGGTCAAAGTTGGCAAGGGGGTCGCAAAAGTTTTCATGAAAGAGGTGAGGGGGTCGCACAGATTTCATAGACATAAGTGGTCTGCCTTTATGAGTGAAGTCACACCTTTTGGGGAAAAAAGGGTGACATGGTCGCTCCTGTGATGCCTAAATGAGTGACCTCATCCCGTGCTCAAGCTCGATAAGTGTGACCTACTCCAGATTTGGGGTTTTTATGATCCTGAGTCAGATCTAGCCAATAGTAACCTGTACTGTGGCCAAACAGACTCAGATTTTCCTTGCAGAGGATTCGGCAACAACAAAAACTAAAAATAAACAGGATTTAAGCTAGATTTGAAAAGAAAATTTTAAAACTAGGGCATAAACTGAAAAAACTTGAAATTTTAAAAATCTAAACCAGGGATCCTATGGGATCGACCTAGTATGGTCGCCAGTTCTGTAGCAGGGATTTCTCCTTGCTACAGGGGCACGAATGGCTCCCTTCAATTTATAGGATGGAAGGGTAGGTTCCTACATGTGGAAATGTAGAAAAGAAAAGCAAAACAAAAAGGAAAGCAAAGAACAAGAAAGAATGGCCATGAGCCCCTCTGCAAACAAGGTTATGGCTTGGCTCTTAAAACCTACAAACAACTATTAGAAACTAAAAACTTGCAAAAACATGTTAGAAATCAAACTTGCTAGCAACCATGGGTCAGAAATCAACTAAAAAACTAAAGAAAACACTTAAACAAAACTAGATTATACCTCTCCTTTGGTGAAATGGGCCACCATGCCTTAGCTAGAAGAGGCACCTCACTATCTCACTCAGCAATGGAGGAGCTATGGCTCAATGGGGAAGATGAGTGGAAGAGAGGGGGGTGTGGGTGGCTTAAGAGGCAAAGAGTCTCAAGGCATCCACAGGAAACATAATAGTATGCAAGAGAGGAGTTGTTTGAGAGTGACCCCCCACCCTCCTTTTATAGCTTTTTTGGGGATTTTTAGGGCTTTAAGCCCTTGATCTAGGCTTTAGCCCCTTTTTCTGGATTTTATCCCCTTCCACCCTAACTTTAGCTCCTTTTATGGTTTTAGGCTCCTTTGAGGGGTTTTAGCCCCTTTTTGGAGGCTTTAGCCCATAGGAGAGTTATTTAGGCTCCTTTTTGGAGTTTTTGTTGATGTATATGTAACTTCGGAATGTATTCTTCTATGTATTCTATGTATTGTAACTTGATGTTTATTCCGGGATGTTTCTATTATGTATTTGAGTCATGTGGTCATGCCCCGATGTTCCGATCGGGAGGATTAATAATGTAAACAAGTCATATCAAGTCATTAGGTAAGTCCCCACAGTTATGGGGCACTTGAGTTATTATACACTAATTAAGGTGTAGGCTTGAGTAGTAATTATGAGGTCGAGCCTATGTGTGAAATGGTAATTCAAGTGAACGGACTAATATAAATAGAGAGGGTGAGTCTCTCTATTTATCACTTGTGACTTAGCTCTCTTGCTCTCTCAAGTGTGGCGCACTTTTGGAGAAGGAAATTCTTTGGCTTGACAGAAGACAGAAGGCTTCTGTTGTGTTGGGAGGTCATCTTACTGTTTTGGGATCACATCTTGTGGTGATACTATCTTAGAGGAAGTTGAGGGGTTTTCTCCATTTATGGTTTCCCCTCCTAAAATCTTTGTGTCTCTTGTCTCTTGTGATGTGCTTATGTGATTGCTGTGCTTGTTATTCTCTCAGTGAAAAGATCTTAACATAATGCTAGCTTAAATGTTGAAAAACTAACATGGTATCAGAGATAACCTAAGAAGAAGACATTGTACAGCTACAGAAACTAGGGATTCCTATTTTGTGGATCTTCCTCCACATATTTTCAGCAAAATTATGTTAGGATGTCTCTCCATTGAAGGGTGCATCTTTCTGTCGATGTGGAATTCAATTTCAAGCATTTTCAGTTTTGATGTGGAAATTAGGGATTTCTACAGAAGAGGAATTTTTGAGTGAGACCAGCATAGGATTTTTCTCCTCATCAAAACCTAAGTTTAGAGACCTGGATCAAGAAATTTGGTTGGGTGAAACTCCGGGAAAGTCTAACCCTAGTTTGACCCCAAGCTAGAGAAACCCTAAATGCTAAAACTGCTAAGTTTTGGTACAGTCGCAATATTCTGATATTGGTGAAGTCTCAGAAGCTGAAAATTGCAAGGGCCGAAGATAAAATCGTTATGAACATTTTTTCCAAAGGGAAGCCTCTGATTCGCTATATTTTGGGAGATATGACCTCTCCAAGTTAGGGTTCCATCCTCTTCCAGAAATCATCCATAAACAGGACACCTGGGGAGATATGCAATATCTTGGGCTACAGAGGTCCAAATGGAATTCCTGAAGATGTTCCAGAAAGGAAACAGATTGTTCTTTCTGTGGTCTGAAGTTCATACTCAGAAGATGAACCAGCGACATGTGGCATGCCGTTCAACTTCGCTGTTCTAAACAGTCTTGTAACAGATCACCTTGGGAAAAGGATCATAAATCCGAAATTGTGAAACCAATTCTGATGAAACCTATGGTGTTGGATCAGGAACATGTGAGGTTACCTCAGTGAGAAATTTCAGACACATAGGATCAGTAATTTCGGAGATATCACAGAAACAGTAACAGGAATTTCTGCAAAAGAAATCAGAAAATTAGGGCTTCCTGTTCCGGGAGTTTTCGTTCACTGTTTTCAGAAAAGGAGTACATTGGACAGCTCCATTTGAAGAGATCTATCTGTTCATCCAATCAGATCTTAAATATTCCAAGTTTTGAAAATTAGGTTTTCTGCGACAAACCCTAGATCACCAAACTCCGGGACAAGGGCGGACACCTCAAATCGGTAAGATCTAATCCTTTGCTATTTCCATTTGAGGTTCTCATTTCAAAGTGATCATCTTGATGATAAGCTTGGTGAAGTTTACAACTTCCAAGCATAGAATTATTTTATCTCTCTAGATTGGACACCTACATGAGCATAGAGGTTCCAGTTTCAGAGGGAGACGAGGCCAAAGAAGACATCATGCTCATGCTGCAGAGGATGATGAACCATCCAGAAAGAGATCCAGATATGAAAGTGAAGATTCTTCAAGAGAGAATGAATATGTTCTGATATCATCTCTAACAGGTAACATTACTCATGGAAGTGATGATTGGCTCATAGACAGTGGTGCTTTTAAACATATGAAGGGATTCAAGGAATCCTTTGTAAGACTATCAGAACATGAATCACCTCACAAGGTGAAACTAGGAGATGACTACCAATGTCAAATAAAAGGTAGTGGGGAATATTCATACAAGCTAGACTTTGGTAAGTCTCTAACAATGAAAGAAGTATTGTTTGTGCCAGGATTGAAGAAGAACCTTCTCTCCATTTCAGCATTGATGCAAAAGGAATGCGGGCTGCATTCATAGATGGTCAAGTCATCATATGGCCAAAAGGAAAGACTATCGATGATGTGGTAGTGATTGAAGAACAAGAAGGAGGCTTGTATAAATTGAAGGGATATCTAGAACAAGCCTTGATCCATGACACAGTAGAGCCAAATTAGCTTTGGCATAGAAGGCTTGCACATGTGCATTACAGAGCACTACCTATTGCAAGCAAAGTTGTTGAAGGTCTTCCTGAATTTCAAGCTATTTGAAGGGAAGAA